>CM032447.1:231399832-231452332 GCA_019049505.1 Pachyrhynchus sulphureomaculatus | reverse complement strand
AATGCTGATGGATATGATGACAATATATCTCATTATAGATATAGTCAGAAAATGGGTACAAATCCCTATAGGGAGGTGGACTATGAAAAAAATATGAGACAATGAAAATATGCTATTAATAATAATAAATTTTGAAAAGTTTATTACAATTCAGTTTTTTTTTTAATTAAAACATAAGTATAAATTAGAAAGAAACCTTTTTACAATTTTCTTTCATGATACTTTCTGACACTGAGAAAAAATAGTAGGTGTGTAGATATGTGGTGCCTGTATGTATAAATGTATATGTATATATGTGTGTGTGTATGTTTATATATATATATATATATATATATATATATATATATATATATATATATATATATATATATATATATATATATATATGTTTTGACGAATGTTCTCACGGGTGTGAAATGTAGTAATGGTTTTTCGGGTATCCCGTGTTAGCTTGAAGTCCCTTGATGGACGGTTTCGCTGACGTTTCGATGGAATCTCATCCATCTTTTTCAAAGCGTTGATCACTGGTCGGTGTCTTGGCGTTGAATGTCGAGACTGGCCCTGAGTGCGCCGGTTTTATGTACTCGGGGGTGTTTCTATTGGTCGGACGGACCTGGCCAATAGAGGCTCGGCTTTGGCTGCGCGTTGTCGGTCCTGTGGTTCTTTGTAATGTTTGTGTTGGTGAAGTAACATATGGTTGAATTATTGTTTCTCTTGGTTGGACTTGGTACTGGGATAGAATATGTTTCCAAGAGTTCGGTAAACGTTGGCTATCATCCCGATTATTTAAGTTGTTGGGCCTCTTTTCTATTTCTATGGCTTCTTTGATTACTCTAGTGGATAGGTTATTACTTTTTTGTAGGGTTCTGGTTTTGTCAAAATCGATTTTGTGGCCGGTATTGTGTGCATGTTGTGCTAGAGAAGAGGTGGTGGATTTTTGTTTTACGGCGTTCTTGTGCTCGTCTCTTCTGGCACTAATTTTCCTGTTTGTTTGGCCTATGTATGAAAGACCGCAGTCCTGACACGGAATTTCATATACGCCTTGGTCTTCTAAGGCTATAATATCTTTTGGTGTAGGTAGAATATCTTTAATTTTTTCATCACCCAGCCCAACTCTTCTCCGTTGCCAAATCCTTAGCTCACCGATCAGAAACCCTAACAGACAAGGAACATTTACAACAAGAAACCAAGCTCCTTCGAAACGTTTTACTTTCAAATGCATATAGTCAAAACACAATCCGGCGGGCCCTAAATAAACAACACAAACAGGAAAGAAAGACATATACCACAAAAGCATTTCTCCCATATGTAAAAGGCATCACAGACAAAATAGGAAGACTTCTAGGAAAACACCAAATTGAGACCATTTACACAACCAACCAAAAAAATTAAAGATATTCTACCTACACCAAAAGATATTATAGCCTTAGAAGACCAAGGCGTATATGAAATTCCGTGTCAGGACTGCGGTCTTTCATACATAGGCCAAACAAACAGGAAAATTAGTGCCAGAAGAGACGAGCACAAGAACGCCGTAAAACAAAAATCCACCACCTCTTCTCTAGCACAACATGCACACAATACCGGCCACAAAATCGATTTTGACAAAACCAGAACCCTACAAAAAAGTAATAACCTATCCACTAGAGTAATCAAAGAAGCCATAGAAATAGAAAAGAGGCCCAACAACTTAAATAATCGGGATGATAGCCAACGTTTACCGAACTCTTGGAAACATATTCTATCCTAGTACCAAGTCCAACCAAGAGAAACAATAATTCAACCATATGTTACTTCACCAACACAAACATTACAAAGAACCACAGGACCGACAACGCGCAGCCAAAGCCGAGCCTCTATTGGCCAGGTCCGTCCGACCAATAGAAACACCCCCGAGTACATAAAACCGGCGCACTCAGGGCCAGTCTCGACATTCAACGCCAAGACACCGACCAGTGATCAACGCTTTGAAAAAGATGGATGAGATTCCATCGAAACGTCAGCGAAACCGTCCATCAAGGGACTTCAAGCTAACACGGGATACCCGAAAAACCATTACTACATATATATATATATAGATATATATATATATATATATATATATATATATATAGATATATATAGATATATATATATATATATATATATATATATATATATATATATATATATATATATATATATATATATATATATATATATATATTAAAGCAAAATTTTACCAACCTTCTTCTGGTAACCATTGTTGCAAATATGATTTCTGTTTTTTAGCCAACCCTGTTGGGTTAGCCAGCATATAAAGAGCACATTTATCTTTTTCACCTTCTATCACACCAAATCTAAAAAAGACAATAAAGATATATTCATAATAAAGTTTTTACACCCATGCAGATATAAAAAACATGTCGCTCAAACAAACAACAAATGGCTGTCGACAGTTATAGGTATTTAAGGAGACAGTTCCACTTAACGGAGGGAGTTTTGGTGTGTATTTTAGAAAGTTATATATTTGCCCGTAATAAACTTAGGAAAAAATGAAGAACAACCTAAACTAACCAAATGAAAAAACAATATTTTGATAATCATTTTGGCCTACACCACCATTGACAAATTTGTTATAGCTCACCAAATACATATGAATAATCTATAACTAACATCTCATTCAACAGATTTTTTCTCGGCCGAAAAATTCAAATGCGACACATGTATTTCGATCAGACAAAAAGCTGCTTCTGAGCAAGTACTTGCAGCATGTACATTTTCCCTCAGTTCTATACAATTCCTGAGACATGCAGAGTACCAAAAAAAATAACGAAATTGGGTCGAATTCCAAAAAATCACTTTGTAGGCATAAAAAGGCAAAAACAATAGTAAGAAATTCGATTTTCAAATGGAACTACCGCCGAAAAATACTGCTTTTTTGTTCAAAATAATATTCTCTTTAAATTGTTTTTTTCTTTAATTTACTTTAGGGAGAATATTATTGCTCGTTAACTATTTAACTTTCTGTAACTTTAAGACTTCACTATTTGAAGTGAAGAACACTCAAAATTAACTCCAAAACAAATCTACTTACCTACATCTTTTATATAAATACTTAGATCCCTGAGGCTGGTCCCATGTTAATCTTCTAATTTCATTACCCTTAACACAGTCCCACAAAACTGCCAAACCATCTTTGGCAATTGTAATCAAATAATTTCCATACTGACTAAAATCTATATCATCTATTTCTTTACTATGAGCCTTTAGCTTTGCTAACGGCTGAAGACTAGGAAACTTCCACATTCTTATATCACCATCTGTCCCACCTATAAAATTATAATAAAAAACACAACAGATCAGACAAAAACTTTTAAAAAGTCTGAATTTACTTATTTACAAATAACTCCTCATCATTCAAAAAGTATTTGAGGACAGGTCAAACCAACTAATTTGTCAGCTTGATATCAGGCCATTTCTGACTATGGTCCTATGGTCTGGAGATCATAAAGTATATTGAGGCTCTCTAAAAGGTCCAAAAAAATGTAAGATTTCCACTTGAACCAATGGGGAGTGCTATATGAGAACAGCTTCAACAATTAGCTCTAACAATACTTAGAAAAAGAAGACAACAAAGAAACTTGATACAAATTTACAAATTTTTAAACTACTACTTTATTAAGCTAAACTTGTACATTATCAGTGAGGATACCAATTTAAGAGGTCATAGTAAAGAGATAGACAAAGGAAAGTATAGTAAATTGTAATTCCTAAACATTCTCTCTAATAGAGTGCTCTACATATAAAAGGCTTTATTAAGAGAAATGTTTGAGCTCCCACAAGCAGCTCATTTAAAAATAGATTAAACAATAACCTCCTGCACAATAACTAATATAGATAGATAGATATTTTGTGTTTTTTACACAGCGCTTATGCATGTCAATAATATAAACAAAATATAATAAAATAGTATAGTATAAACACCACCTAAATTATAAAAAAAGAAAATTGGTCATGCAAAATTAAAGCCAATGTTCCTATATATTCATTTATAATATAATATGCTTTCAAAATAAGAAAATTTTTAATGTCATGTTTAAAATTGGATGTTGGGGCAGATAGTTTATTAAAAAAATGTTTCTGAATAATAATTTAGGCCATCTCTACTTGCTCCTTAGGAACTCAATGTAAAAAATCTGTTAATCCTTGTGCATTATAGTCCTGCATGTCAGTCTATCTGTTAAAGTTATGTTTATTGCTATAAGGGAATAGAACAGACAAGTTAAAACCTATAAACAAGGCAGGGCTTAGATTCACAATTAAACAAAGTAGTAGTAAAATAACTAGCATGTATCAAATGAATATCTACTAATTTTGACATGTCTTCAATTCCAAATATGTTTGCTTAATTTCTCTCATGCAATTTCTACATGACAGTTCCAGCTTATATTAAACACTCTGAGGATAACTAATATTATGATTTGGGTTATGAGAAAATATTAGGCTGGTTGTTTTATTTTTGTTAATGAGAGTTTAAACCGAAATCAGTTTTATGACATTTATTTAATTATACAATTTTAATATTCTCATTACTGGCTCCTAAATCATTTATGTAAATTAAAAATAAAATTGCTCTCAATAGTCCCTTGCAGCACACTATTTTAAATAGTTTTTACACCAGTAGTTTTTTCTATTAGAATAAGTATATTGTTTAAATATGATTTAAGTAGATATTTACTTAAAATGTCAAAGTTGTAGTTCTCCAAATTTTTTATTAGTTTTATGTGGCTTACACATTAAAATACTGATGCACCGAGCACAACCTCAAAACTATACCTAACAATGATTCTTCTGTGATCCATTACGATTATAAAACCAACTGTTTATCATTAATAAAATCATCTGTGATGAATAAAACAAAACTGTGTAAGATTTAATAACAAGAACTAAATAAAACAAAAACTTGTTTGCTCACTGCTATATTAATAATAATAGCAATAATAATGACAATACATAGAAAAAAATCTCCAAATACACAGACAATAATAGCAATAATAATGACAATACACAGAAAAAATCATCATTGTCCTCCTCATTATATCAGCCACAGGCCTTACACCAATAACATTCACACCACACTTAGTACAATTAAGACTCAACACAAACATACACAGAAACATTCAGAAGTCATTGATTTTGAAAACATGTAACATTGTCAGGTCATTCCTTAATACACAATGGTAATAGTGTTTGTGCTGACTTGGCTTGGGCCTGTCAGCCAAACATGGAACCACATTGACCAAATGTGAGAAAGAAGAAATTTTTTGTATAATGACAATACCTCTCAAATTAGATTTTTGTAAAGATGGCAAGCAGAAATTCAACTCTGCACCCTGAAATTCAAAAATTTTGATTTATTTGTTTCTTCTTAAAATGCCATACCTGGTATGAACTCACCTTTGCCTGTGGTTGGTGCCTTTTTTTTTTTTTCCACAGGCAAAGGGCACTTACATTAAGTTAAAGTTACTAGGCACGATTTATTTACCTGTGGCCATTAATCTTCCATTAGGATGTACTCTAATAACTCTAGACAAAGGTTCAGGACCATTAAAATCTGTCTGCACACTATCTGATGGGCTAAGAACAAACTTTAACCTTTTCTTAACACTATTATTACTAGCACTTTTTTCTTTGGCCTTTGGTTTTCTTTGTCTCATTTCTGAAGTGTCTGTGTGATTATTTCCTATTGTTTGTATATCACCATTTTGATGAGTAACTAAAAACACAAAAAATTATAGTTTTTAAATTTAAATAAAAAAAGTTTTAAAACAGAGCATATTTTAAAGGGTCTCTATAGCAGATACTATATACAAATGAGTTAACCCTGTTTGTATTTGGACATCATAATGTTTATTATAAGAGTATATTAGTAATATAAACCAAATAGTTCTATGGAACATTGTTAAAAATGTATATTATGCATACTTACCAAATTCTGTGTTAACTTTGTACAGCTGGCAATGACTTTCTTGCCCAGCAACTAAATAGGTATGCTTCCTATCAAGTGAAGTTGATACTGAAGAAGTCATAACAACATTTGGACCTGTTTCATGCCTTGTAACTTCCTCTACGTGAAACTTTTTACCATCATGAGATAATTCAAAAATTTCCTGTGAAATGAAACACAGAAAATGCAATGATTGTTAAAAAATAAACTAATTTTATACTGCATAATATAAAGGAAGTTAAATTTTAACAATACGTAGAGTTTCATTTATAAAGAATCACTTACAAATCCATTAGCAACCCCAGTTTTGGACGAGCCCCCTCCGCCACCAACTAAAACATGCCTGTTTGTGAGCATTTGAAGAGTAAAAAGTGGAAAATTAATGCGGGCAAGCACATCGTCGATATTTCTTCGATGTGGTGCCATTTTCTAAGCTTTCTAATTAAAAGTTTTAATAATTAATTTGAGGAAAAATCGAAAACTTCCACGTAGATAACCTCAAAATTTGACAGGACGACAACAACATAACCTAAGTTAATGAAGGTCAAGGTAAACTAGGGGTATTTATATTTTACTGTTAGTTTGTTATGAACAATGTTGCCAATAATCTTTAAAAAAGTAGAAGTAATAGTAGTACACTTTTGAATTGCGATGCTAATATTGAAGCAAAGTTAATTTAAGGGGTTACATACACCTGGGCGCTGCTAAAAGTATGTATATTTAAAAAAAAATTTCAAAAGTTAAGTAAATAATACAAAAAAAAGTTGATTGCATATTTTTATTATACTTTAAATTACAAGAAGAAAATATTTTTTATCGGTTTAAATGGACCACTGATGAAAACTATGGCGTCTCTTTGTCTGCAGGATAACTTCACAATAGCGGTCCCAATCCGACGCCAGGTCACATTTAATGCTATAACTTTGTAATGAGATGGAATTTTCTTAAACAATTTTTTTGATTAATTCTTAGAAGTATAGAGAATAAAAATCCTTAAAAAAATCGAATTTTTGAAAATTTAATGTAATTGTATGTAACTCCAATAAATAACTACATATTTATTCGGCTTCTGATAATTTCATATTTTTCCGTGATCGGTCACACACTTGGGGTGTTTTTTAGTTTAACTGTTGGCTATCTTGACTTATTCTTGGTTAACTTTATTGGTGGATGTGAAAGTTTGTGATCAACACGATATATGTAATAAAATAATAATTTTAGAATAAATATCGGCAAGAATTTGTTGACTATATATGCCCTTAAAAAATAAAGTATCAGTATGCCTAAAATGAAAGGAGAAGAAAGTCCACCGCACAGTGATACTAGTACACAAAATAATATTTGTGTAACATGTTCGACCGAAACTAAATGTGAAGATGTTTTTATTTTAACTTTTGAGGACATGTCGTTTTATAAAGTCTTTAAATCTTGTATAGGATTTGAGGTAATAATTTTCTAAATAAATATCAATTTTTTAATAAATAGGTTTTAAAAGAAAACTTAAAGTAAAACCTGAATACAATCTTTCGAAAATGTAAATTGACTAATATTTCTGTCTATATTAACCTGTTAAATTAGCTATATTACAAGCTGTAAGTAGTTTACAATATCTACATTCAGTTTTTAGAATGTAGGATAGGAAGTTAATCTTTGGCTTAAACTGATTTAAAAAAAAAAAATGTTATCTTCATATAATGCTGTACCCACACTTCTGTTTTTTTAGTTATCTGAAAACTCTTGGCTGAAGTATATTTGTCTCGATTGTATCCAAATAATAGTTTCATTCCATAAATTTAAGGAAACAGCCGTAAAATCCTATGAAGAACTATGTACAAATGAAACAGAAAAATCAATAAATTTAAAAATAGAAGAAAATAATTTCAAAATTGAAGAAGATTGGACATCAGAAGAAGATGATGATGATCCTATGGAAAATAGTAGTAATAATTCATGCAATGATAGTACTATTGAATTTATTAGTATTGAGGGAGCTAATAGCATTGAATACACTGAATCGGAGAGTAAGAATCAAGTTAAATTAGATGGATTAATTAAGGTAGAACTTAAAGAAGAAAGTGGGGAGGATACCTCAGATGAAAATACTTTAAATGAAGATACTTCATGTAAAGTTACATCAAGGTCCCAAAAGGGCAAAGTTGACGTAAAAGGCTTGAATGTTTGGCAGTGTGGCTACTGCTCTTTAACAATATCCAAAGACAACCCTGCAGAGATAAAGAAACACCGGTAAGTATTAACATAAAATAGAAGCTTTCAGGGCTTTTACTATATGAGATACTTTAGAGGATTTTTACTTTTCGAAATTAGAATACTGACAAAGTCTGGAAAAGGAATGTAACAATCAGTTTCCACTTGTGATTTTGTTTGTAAATTTCAATTGTTCCCTTAATCTTTGCAGATTGAAGCAGAACTTTGGTTCCTTTTACAATAATAGTACCAAGTTAACTAAAAGAAAATAGGGTTCTCTAAATAACAAACTACAATATTTAGTATAGGTCGATCTCTGGTTGTTTCTATAGTATAAAGCATAGTATGTACATTAAGGTGGTCACAAAAAATCAAATTTTTTTGGGGGGACCCTCTCAAAAGTTGCCAATTGACTCAGAAATGAGATTGGTAAAGTTTCAGCTCAATTGGATGTTAACCTGTGCCTCATCAAGGTTGAAGTTTTGACTTTTTATCAAAATTGATTTTTTATGAAAAAAATGTGCATAAAAAAGAGTTTAGTTAAAACTGTGGGTAAATAGAGCAAAATCCAAATTGAAAATGGATTTAGGAGAAGAGAAAAGCAAAAAGGTATAAAAATGAGAAGAAATAATGTTCAAATGCATTTTATTCTTTAAAGTTTAGTTATAAAAAAGGAAGCAATATAAAGGAAAGAAGTTATTATTATTTACATTTACAATTTATTATCAGATCAAGGTGGTAATGGTGGCCTTTGAAGAGTCAGGAAAATTTTCCTACATTCAGATACAACTTGTAACAGAAACTGCCATTTTTCTTCATCTTTCATCAAACAGGAATTGAATTCTTGAATTAATTTTATACCTCTTTCAGCTGTGTCATTGACAACCTTAAAACTGTTTACTATTTTGTTAGCTTTTAAATATAGTGAATTCATCGGGATCACTATTTAAAAAGATTGGATGAATTTCAAATCACTTGAAAAAATTTAGAGTTTGATGAGAAACAAAAAAATCAATTTTTTTGTCCAATAAATCATCCACTTGTTCGAGATTGAGCCTTACTTTTACATACCTATCATCGTAATTTTTTTCTTCAACGGAAATTAATTTTAGACATTTTGCAGCTATGCTTGGTT
Source organism: Pachyrhynchus sulphureomaculatus (assembly GCA_019049505.1). Lineage (NCBI taxonomy): Eukaryota > Metazoa > Arthropoda > Insecta > Coleoptera > Curculionidae > Pachyrhynchus > Pachyrhynchus sulphureomaculatus. The sequence goes on along the minus strand of CM032447.1, from coordinate 231,443,003 downwards.
TGACATTTTTTTCTTAAGTTTCATCAAAAAATGAAAATATGACCAGCCCCGAATTGAAATTTTAGACAGTGCCTTGTCTGCAAGTTCTTTATCAATTTGTCTGTATTTCACAAAAGATTTTAACAATTGTAGGTCTTGGGGCAGTAGGGGCTAAAGTGGGTTTGGGGGTGTTGAACCACGCTTTTACATAAATATTGATTATAAATAAACAAATGTCTGTGATTCCTTTTTTTTTCTAAACCTGTTAATGAAAATTGATCCCTGAAAAGATATATTTTGAAAGAATAAATGGCCTTTGCCATTCATCTGACGTAATGAATTGCACCAGGTACTCTAAAAAAAATGTCTTTGAGGAGTATGTCCTAAAAAAATGAAACAGAGTTGAATAAACTCTTTATAATCATCTCTTGGGTGTAAATTATTTAATTGTTTGATAAGAAAACTTGATATTTGATCTGAATTATCTATTCTATATCTAATATTTTTATCTTCAATAGCAGTTTTGTATTTCCTCTTGTCAAGCTTCGACCACCCAATCTGAAACTTTTTAAAAATATCTGGCTGAGGGCCAGTGGTTGTGTCCATTTTTAAATCAAAAACTGATCTGAGAATAACTTCTAAAATATGGTATTTCTAGTAATTGCTCTAGCAAAACGCAGATTCCTCTGCAGTGGTATCAAAACACATTGCCTGGATTTTCTTAACTGCCCACACTGCTCAAGTGCTGAAAATATAGCTTTTACCTGAGTAATTCCCATACTATTTTCAAGCTGAGAAACTCCTATCAACTATTCTTCATCCCCACAACTAATGAAAACTGCTACCCTTTTCTTCACTTAAAATACCTGCAAGTATTTTTCCATCCCAGTGCCCAATAACTCCCTCTAAATAGGAATTTTTGAATCTATGTTTGATAAGTTCACTCCTTTGTTTTTGGAATCGCTGTCTGTGAAGTTGTATTACACTTTTACTTACAATTAAATTCTGTAAGTTAAAACCTAACTTCTCTGCAGTAGCTGATATTAGTCGAACTGTGTCTCTATCAGAAATACTACACCTATCTAACAATAAAGACAATTTTTCGGTAATAATCTCTTCACTTCCTCTAGTGTACTTCCTTTTCATTACTTCTGGTCCTGTATCCTCTGTGTCTAGAAAAGTAATCTCCATCCCTTCTTGCTCCTCTTCCTCTGACTTATTGAAGATTCAAATTGTACAAATAAATTTTGATCTTCTAACAACAAAAGGAAAAAAACAAGCGGTATGCAAAGTACTCACAAAAAATAGCATCAAGTCAAATACGCTCAACAGAAAACGAAAAGGGAAAACATTAAAGAGAGAGAGAGAGAAAAGCTCTACTAACCTACTTTGTTTCTTAATTTTTCCAATCTCGTCATCTTAGCTGCTGGTCTCTTTCTCTTCGTTGTTCTGCTTTTATGAAATTCATGTCAACGCCTCCCATGCAGCCAGAACGTCCTTTTTTTCTCTGGAGTAACAAAAACTGCTTGTCATCTTCAATAGTGTCTTTAAATGCATCCTGATGAGCAACATCAAAAAGGTCATCAAGAGTTGCCTTGAAAGCTTCTACTTTTTTATTTTGTGCTGTGCTTTTAGCGTTTTTTTGCAGTTTTCTCCACTCTTCATACAATTTTTCTAATTTTGCAACACAATCTTTCAGGTGTTTGGTTGGTATCTTAGCTTTCTCCCAAAAAATTAAAACTTCCTGTAAGTCTTACAGCTTCTCTGGTCTTTAGTTTCACTTGCCGTATACCAGGTGTACAAGTATGAAATGCGGATTTTTTTCTAAAAAAAAACATGTTAAATTCGGAAGAATGATAAAAAGTGCTTTATTCAAAGTATGCTCCATCGCTTGTTATACATTTTTCCCATCTTTCGGGCAATTTGTGAATACCACGCCATTAAAAATCTTCCCCTTTTGCTGCGAACCATTCATCGAGTCATTTTTTCACATCTTCGTACGAACCAAAGCGCTGCTCAGCAAGTGCGTGACCCATCGATGCAAACAAGTGGTAATCGGAAGGAGCCAAGTCTGGTGAGTAAGCCGCATGGGGTAGAACTTCCCAGCTGAATGCTTCCAACGTGTCGCGAACTGGTTTTGCCATATGTGATGGAGCATTGTCATGAAGAAAAATGACTTTGTGTTGCCTCTTTCGGTATTTCGGTATGCTGGCCTTTTTCAAAAAGCGAGCTGTTCAAATCGGTCGATTGTTGTTGGTAACATTTTGTATTAACCGTTTCCCCAGGTTTTAACAGCTTATAATAGATCACGTCCCTCTGTTCCCACCAAACACAGAGCATCGTCTTTCTGCCAAAGCGATTCGGTCTTGCGGTCGATGTGGATGGTGCGCCTGGGTCTACTCATGATTTTTTGCTCTTGGGATTCTTAAAATAAATCTACTTTTCATCCCCTGTAACTATACGATGCAAAAACGACTTCCTTTTGTACCGAGCGCACAAAATGTTACACGTGTTTTTGCGCTTTTCCATTTGCCTGTCGTTCAACTTATTGTGGTACCCATCTACCGGCTTCTGAATCTTTCCCATCTCGTAGCCGATTGGAAACAGCTTGTTGACTAACGCCCAATTGCTCGGCGAGTTGTTTTTGTGTTTGCGAATCATCTTCGTCCAACAATGCTTGCAATTCCACATCTTCGTATTTTTTTTGACGATTTTCCACGTTCCTTGTCTGCAACATCGAAGTCACCACTTTTGAAACGCCGAAACCATCGTTCACACGTATCTTGCGATGGAGCATGTTCACCATAAGCTTCTCGAAGTAATGGGTATGATTCAACAGCAGTTTTCTTCAAATGAGAACAAAAAATTAATGCTGTCCGCGAATGCTCTTTGTTTGGTATAAATTTCGACATATTGAACACAAGAACACAACACTATACACACGCTTTTGCAATTTATCACTCGTGCGCGTCTGACACTTGATAACACAACAAAATGGCGCAGTGTCAAATCTTTATAGCACAAACTGCATTGGTGCACCATCTGTTGTCTGAAATCCGCATTTCATACTTGTACACCTGGTATTATAAAATAAACTACGTAAAACTTGACAGTTAGATGGTAATTTATTGCCCCTGATTTGATGAGACATGTGGCCGATTAAATACATTATTTCTTTCTGCCTTGAACTCGAACAAGCATGGCTCGTTGATGATGTAGAAGACGTTGTCCCGTAAACCTCACAGAAAAGTCACTAAACGAACGTTGTTGAAATTTTCACTGCTTGAAAGGCAAACATAAACTAAACCTCTCTGACTTCTCCCCGGGCATCCTAGATAAGGAACAAAAAAGGATAGGTGTGGTTTATGACACTCCAGGTAGAATTCTCTGATAAAAGGGTCCTTAGCAATAACTTCCTTGTAACAAAAACAAACCTTTTAAAGAATAAAACTAAATATCAGGTAGGTACTCACTACCTTGCAATTCGTAAAATTATTTATAAGGTTGAAACAAATGACAATTTTATGTCTTATTATATATTGTATAATAATGTATTTGTATAATTGTTTATAATACAAAGAAAACAAAAAATGGTCAAGAATTAGTTAGGTAACTTTGTTGCCATTTTTTACTTTCATTTTATAAACAGGTCGAAGGTCAAATTTGAGGATTCAAATCATGTTCGGTCTTGGATGATGAATACCTTCAAATATAAAAGTTTTAACAGAAAGTGGTGGCAGTAAAATTTTAAGACAACAACATTTCCTATGAAATGAAACAAGAGTCAGGTTTCTAGGACAAATGGTTTTCATTTTATGAGGGAAAAACCACGATTTTTTTACAAAAAATCGAATTTTACAGCTTTAATCTCGATGAAGCATGGGTTAACGTTATCTAATTGAGCTAAAACGGTGCAAATCTTCTTTTTTAGACAAACCGCAAATTTTAGGGGGGTCTCGCCGGCAATATGATGAAAATATTTTTTCCCCCCTATACCTTGTGACCACCCTAATGTACATGTTTCTTATACATCACCTTAGGGGCTGATTCTCAGCCGAAAGAGTGAATAAATACTAAATAATTTACAAAAGGAAGTAAAACAATTTGTGAAGAAAGTATACATCTTATTTTAAACATAATTTTTAAATATTATGTAATATTCGGATCGATCCGTAGAAGTCGCACATCTTGTGCCACCTAATTTTTAAAATTTTTTATTTTAATCTCGATCCATGTTTGTAAATTAATTTTATTTCGTTCCAAGATATGCAGAGAAAGTTAAGAGACTTAGAATATTCCCCTGCCCAGTTTGTAAAAAGAAATTCACTAAAAGTGTTATAGAGGAGCACATATTGAGACACGGTGATGTAAAACCAGCAATTTGTGAGATCTGCGGTAAAGGAATGAGTTCAAACCAAACATTGAAACAACATATGATGTTACATACAGGATACAAATATACATGTAATACTTGTGATAAAGGTAAGTATTACTTATAAGATTACTTCGGTGACTGTCTGTCTGTCCGTCTGTCACACCCGATTTTCTCAGAAACTATTTGACGTAGAAAGTTGAAATTTGGTACTAATATAGAAATTGATGGCTTCATCAGAGCCGTGTAATTTTAAAAGTTAAATTTTGACTTAAGGAGTTAGTTTTGGGAGGTAAAATCGGAAGTGAAAAAAAAACTTTTTACTAGGTCATCGAGTGGGGTGTCAAATGAAAGCTTGTAAAAACAAGAGTTCAAAAATATATATAATGTCTTACATGCGCACACTTTTCTTTGTATTATTTTGAAAAAATCGCGAAAAATCGCTGTCCCCCCCTCTCTATCTCAAAAAGTTCTGATCCAAAAATTTTGAAAAAATTCTGGAATTTATCCATTTGTGTTCTTTGGACATTAATAAGGGTCCTGGCCCTGATGGCTTACCTCCAGCGTTACTTAAGCACTGCGATTTTGTTCTCGCTCGCCCTCTGCACAGTATTTTTAATGAATCTTTAACTACTGGGGTTTTTCTAGAGTTTTGGAAGCTGGGTTACATAACACCAATTCACAAGTCAGGCAGCCATGATCAGATAATTAATTATCAAGCAGTTACCATATTAAGTATCATTACTAAGGTTTTCGAACACATAATAACTGAATTCTTGACTACTCATCTAAGTCCCAATATTAGTACCTGTCAGTTTGGGTTTCAGGGTGGCAAAAGTGCTGATCTGAATCTGCTGTCATATGTCGACTTTGTGTCTGCCGCTTTGGAGAGGGGAACTCAGGTTCATTTGATCTATACTGATTTTTCCAAGGCGTTTGACAGGGTAAACTATGTTGTTCTTAGGTCCAGGTTAAGGAGGGCGGGTGTTGGAGCAGTGATGTTGGATTGGCTTGCCTGGACGTACATAGACTGTCCGCTTTAATAACTACTTATCAGATAGTATACATGTCCTCTCTGGAGTTCCTCAGGGATCGCACTTGGGTCCTCTTCTGTTTAACTTATTTATTAATGACTTGACTCATCATTTTTATACATAGTGAGGCCCTCCTTTTTGCCGATGATTTAAAGTTGTATATTGAGGTGTCTGTATTTGATGATTGTTACAAACTTCAGACAGATTTGAGTCAGCTTGTATCTTGGTGCAAGGACAATGGTATGGAGCTAAATGCGCCATTCTATCGTTTTCAGTAAGTCCCGGACTCAGATTATCCATACAAGATCGGAGATGCTGTTCTTGAACGAGTGTCTGAAATCAAAGATCTAGGGCTTATTATTGACTCAAAATTAACTTTTATACCTCATATACAGCATATCGTTTCCAAGTCTCTCCAGCTTTTAGGATTTATTAAGTGTATCACACTGGGCTTTAATAGTATAGCTGCAATCAAGCAGCAATACTGTTCACTGATTAAAGCTCGTTTGGAGTATTTCTCCAGTGTATGGAGTCCTTGCTATGGCACTCACGTTCAATGCATTGAGAGAGTGCAGCACACATTTCTGAGATACATTGCCTTTAAGATCAATAGACCTGAGCTTACCTACCCTCAGATAGAATCTGAGCTTCACATTCAACGTTTACAAGACCGCAGAGTTGCGATCGATCTCAAAATGCTTTATAATATTTTCCATAGTAAACTACCATTGTCCCTTTCTGCTGGACAAAATTGGTCTGCATGTACCTTCCAGGGTGACCCGTTCGAGGCACACTTTTTTTGCGCCATCCCACAGGACCAACTACGGATGCAATAATGTTGTATCTAGGTCATGTCGCTTTGCCAATGAGCATCCCAGTCTGGACTTTTTCGTTGGAAGATCTGTGTTTTATAGATAGTTGTGTGGAGTATGATGTGCATTTTGTTACTTATTGTTACAATCATTATTTCCTTTTCTATTTTTATTATTATTTTTTCTCTTTCCCTCATTCTTATTCTGAAATTTTCTTTTTTACTTTATTGTTGTCTTAAGATATTTTATTGTATTGTTTAAAAATTGGGCATTGCCCCGAGCGAAAATTATCACGAGTGCATTACCTTTAATAATTTATCTGATATATAAAAAAACAAAAATTTCAAGGTCATCAGTTTTCAGTAAAGATCGGAAACAAACTTTATTGAAAACTTATTTGGGGTGTGTTTTGTGAAGTTACTGATTATTTTATACCTCCGTAACAAAAATTTTTATTTCAGAAGCAATCAACATACGGAACACTAATTGCGCAAGTTCAACTTGTACTTGACCGGTTATTTAATAATTAAGCTGTTCATTGAAATAACATACAGAACATTTAGCATCTTTTTACTTACTACAGGGTAGTCAAGAAATTTTGCAACCAATGAGTTACAGTTTTTACATATTTTACACCATACACTTACAATTCTTCTTCTCGGTGCTACATGGGGTAAAAAGTCCCGAGACTTTTTCGAGAGATGGCAGCACAAACAAAAAAGCCATATAGACTTTCAGTTACTGTGAACTCTCAGATGATTTATGTAAAATTTTCATGACATTTTATCTATTAGTTTGTGAGTTACAGCTGTTTGAGGGATGCTACTTTCGATTTTTGCAAAACGATGGAATAAAAATAATTTCATGTGTTGATTAAACATTGCTTTTTGATTAGAAAAAGGCAGCCAGAACGTAAGAATGGCAACTATATTTCCATTTATCAAGAAAGAAATACAAATATATAATGAAATCACTGTAACTGATTACTATAAGTAATCTTATATTTTTAATACTAATGATGCCTAGGCAAAGAGTATGCCTGTATGCATGCCATTCTAGTTCTTACTATTTGTTTAACAATAAGTGTTTTTAGAAGAAAACAAACGAGTCCGTGCAATATCCAGACAAACATAATCATTACTTATACCTACTTTGCCTGTCATAGACCGTGGAAAAATCAATTTCATTGACTATCTCTCCGAATAATGGTTCAAAGATGGTGTAGTTTTCATAAACATATTTTGTGCAAGCCTTATCCAATTTCTTTTTATTTTTTATTTCTCTAATATGTCCTGGAAGCAAGTTGTAAGATTTTGGAGCAAGATACTTAAGATTTATGTTTTTTTTGACTGTCTGGAATCTTTAGGTTTTTGTTTGCCTTTGAGCGGGTGTTGTAGACGTGGCTTACATACCAGGTGTACAAGTATGAAATGCGGATTTTTTTCCTAAAAAAACATGTTAAACTCGGAAGAATGATAAAAAGTGCTTTATTCAAAGTAAGCTCTGTTGCTTGTTATACATTTTTCCCATCTTTCGGGCAATTTGTGAATACCACGCCAGTAAAAATCTTCCCCTTTTGCTGCGAACCATTCATCAAGCCATTTTTTCACATCTTCCTACGCTTCAATGCTCAGTAAGTGCGTGACCCATCGATGCAAACAAGTGGTAATCGCAAGAAGCTAAGTCTGGTAAGTAAGCCGCATGGGGTATTTTGGCCTTTTTTCAAGCAGCGAACGGTTCAAATCGGTCAATTGCTGTTGGTAACGTTTAATATTAACCGTTTCCCAGATTTTAACAGCTCATGATAGACCACGCCGATGTGGATGGTGCGCCTAGGTCTACCCATGATTTTTTGCACTTGGGATTCTCAAAATAAATCCACTTTTCATCCCTTGTAACTATACGATGCAAAAACGACTTCCTGTTATACCGAGCGAGCAAAATGTCACACGTGTTTTTGCGCTTTTCCATTTGCCTGTCGTTCAACTCATGTGGTACCCATCTACCGGTTTTCTGAATCTTTCCCATCTCTCATAGCCGATTGGAAACAGCTTGTTGACTAACGCCCAATTGCTCGGCGAGTTGTTTTTGTGTTTGCGAATCATCTTCGTCCAACAATGCTTGCAATTCCACATCTTCGTATTTTTTTGGCGGTTTTCCACGTTCCTTGTCTGCAACATCGAAGTCACCACTTTTGAAACGCCGAAACCATCGTTCACACGTATCTTGCGATGAAGCATGTTCACCATAAGCTTCTCGAAGTAATCGCTATGATTCAACAGCAGTTTTGTTCAAATGAAAACAAAAAATTAATGCTGTCCGCCAATGCTCTTTGTTCGGTATAAATTTCGACATATTGAACACAACAACACAACACTATGCACACACTTTTCGAATTTATCACTCGTGCGCATCTGACACTTGTTGATGACACAACAAAATGGCGCAGTGTCAAATCTTTATAGCACAAACTGCATTGGTGCACCATCTGATGTCTGAAATCTGCATTTCATACTTGTACACCTGGTAATTGTTGGTAGTGTTTTTAAACCTATTGTTCGTATGTTAGTTGTGTGTTTAGTGTATAGGAGTCTTAAGGAATACCTTTTATTTTTTCTAAATTAATTTTTAATATATATTTTTGTGTTATGTTCAACTTGTAGAGCGTATTCTTATACAGTCCCCTTCATACCAATATACCATACCTAATTAATGATTCAACAAGAGATTTATAAACCAAAATCAAATCTATTTTATTAGAATTTCTCATATTATATAGAACTTGTATATAAGTCTTCTCATTTTGTCATACAGGTAGTCAATATGTGGCTGCCATTTAAGAAACCGATCAATAACAATCCCCAAATACTTAGCTTGCGCAACCTCGCTTATTTAAGTGTTCTCTGTTGATATACTTGAGAAAGTTGGTCGGTCCGTTCTTGTTATTGAAAAAGCAATGTAATTTGTTTTGGTTATGTTAAGGGTTAATTTATATGTCTCCAATCAAGTTTTGATAATCATAAGTGCCCTTGCAGAGTTCTCGAGCTTCTTCCCAAGTCTTGCCTTTGAAGATTAGTGCTGTGTCATCTACATATGAAATTATAGAGCCATAAACATATAATTTAAGTAATGAATTTATATAAGTTATAAACAGTATTGGACCCAGGACTGTTCCCTGTGGTACACCGATCTTGATTGATTTCCCTCATTCTTATTCTAAAATTTTCTTTTTTACTTTCTGGTCGTCTTAAGATATTTTATTGTATTGTTTTAAAATTTGGCATTGCTCGTTAATTAATAAAAAAAAAACCAGGTAGGTTCCCATTACCTTGCAATTCGTTTGCAGTTTTAAAAATTGTTGAGATTTTGCCTGCTTGGAATATTAAGTTAAGTAAATGAACCAAGGGAGTCACAATTTCAATATCCGTGTCTTTTATCTTCTTAGCTCTTATTCCATCGACACCAGGAGTACACTTCGTTTTCAGCCCGTTTATCTGCTTTATTAGTTCATTTACAGTAACTGGTGATAGCACTCTTGAACGAAACTATGTTGAAGAATAAAATCGATTTTTGGCCAAAACATTGTTTTTTTTTTCAAAATTCCCAGGGCTTTTCACCCTATTATACCATAGTGTTAAAATAGAAATTAATATTGTTAATTTGCATATGCTGAAGCAGCCCGGTCGAAGGTAATTTCAGTAACAAATATAGTTTATTTTAATAATAATAAATAAAGACTACAAACTTCATAAATCAAAATAATAAATTAATAATACTTTTTACCATGTTTCTAATCAAAAAATAAAGTCAATTTTTTTTCAGGTTTCACTCAACCGTTTCTCTTAAAAGAACATATGCACATACACAACACTACAGACAAAAAATTTTTATGCCCGACATGTGGACTTTCATTTACAAATCCGACCAACTTGAGACAGCATCAGTACAAGCACAGGAAAAAAAGTGGAACAGCTCAAAAACCGAGAGATTCTGGCGACCTAACGGAAATTTTACGACACGTGTGTGATTATTGTGGAAAAAATTTTTCCAGTGTGAAGACTCTCGCTGTACATCGCTCAAAGCACGATAGTAATGAGCAGTTTGAGTGTGACAGATGTGGAAAGAAGTTTGCTCATAGGGCACTGTAAGTACAAGTTTTTCTTCAATTTTCCCTTTTTACCAGATGTACAAGTACGAAATGCGGATTTCAGACAATAGATGGTGCACCAATGCAGTTTGTGCTATAAAGATTTGACACTGCGCCATTTTGTTGTGTTATCAACAAGTGTCAGACGCGCACGAGTGATAAATTGAAAAAGTGTGTGCAGAGTGTTGCGTTCTGTTCAATATGTCGAAATTTATACCGAACAACGAGCATTCGCGGACAAATTAATTTTTTGTTTTCATTTGAAGAAAACTGCTGTTGAATAATACCGATTACTTCAAGAAGCTTATGGTGAACATGCTCCATCGCAAGATAAGTGTGAACGATGGTTTCGGCGTTTCAAAAGTGGTGACTTTGATGTTGCAAACAAGGAACGTGGAAAACCGCCAAAAAATTATGAAGATGGGAATTGCAAACATTGTTGGACGAAGATGATTCGCAAACACAAAAACAACTCGCCGAGCAATTGGGCGTTAATCAACAAGCTGTTTCCAATCGGCTATGAGAGATGGGAAAGATTCAGAAGCCGGTAGATGGGTACCACATGAGTTGAACGACAGGCAAATGGAAAAGCGCAAAAACACGTGTGACATTTTCCTCGCTCGGTACAAAAGGAAGTTCGATTTTTTTGCATCCCAAGCGCAAAAAATCATGGGTAGACCCAGGCGCACCATCCACATAGACCGCAAGACCGAATCGCTTTGGCAGAAAGACGATGCTCTGTGTTTGGTGGGACCAGAGGGGCGTAGTCTATTATGAGCTGTTAAAACCTGGGGAAACGGTTAATACTAAACGTTACCAACAACAATTGACCGATTTGAACCGTTCGCTGCTTGAAAAAAAGGCCAGAATACCGAAAGAGGCAACACAAAGTCATTTTTCGTCATGACAATGCTCCAGCACACCACCAGTTCGCGACACGTTGGAAGCACTCAGCTGGGAAGTTCTACCCCATGCGGCTTACTCACCAGACTTGGCTCCTTCTGATTACCAATTGTTTGCATCGATGGGTCACGCACTTGCTGAGCAGCGCTTTGGTTCGTACGAAGATGTGAAAAAATGGTTCGCAGCAAAAGGGAAGATTTTTACTGGCGTGGTATTCACAAATTGCCCGAAAGATGGGGGAAAAATGTATAACAAGCGATGGAGCATACTTTGAATAAAGCACTTTTTATCATTCTTCCGAATTTAACATGTTTTTTAGAAAAAAATCCGCATTTCATACTTGTACACCTGGTATATCAATCAAAATTTAGCGGAATTAATAATTCAGGAAATTCACCCCATCAAATTTTAGTTGCTATAAATATTTCCGCACTCATTTGTTTACAGTGTTGTAAAATAGTGCCATCTGTAATTGCAAGTGGAAATAACACCTCTATATTACTACTCAGTATATATCACCACTACACCAAACACTTTATTTTTGCACTCGACGCGCGTTTCGCTAACCATGTTAGCTTCATCAGGAGCGATGATTGACTAAAGCTAAACTACAAATCTACCCTATTTATGCTTAGCCAACTAATTTCATAAATTCCACTTTTCTCACAATTAGGAATCTTATCTTTGGGATTTCCTAAGATATTTCTCAGATCGTCTGATGACTTATAGACTAAGCTGAGGCCTACCTTATTAAATACCTTATTGAGTCCCTTGCTATATTTCGGATTATATGGTATGGAGACATATTTGGTGTTATTTTCTTCGCGTGTAAAAAAGGTGGAATTCTGAATATTAAACCTAAATTTATGTCTATTTATTAGCTTATTTACTAAATCATCGTCGTAACCATTAACTCTAGTTATATTTCTAATACGATTCCTTTCTTTATTGAAGTTTACTCTGTTCAGAGGGAAAGTGACCAAACGATGAACTAAAAAATGTAATGAGGCTAATTTATGTTGTTTGCAATGAAATGAATCATTAGGAATATATCTATCTGTTACTGTGTCCTTCCTATAGATATCAAATTCTAATCTATTATTATTTTTAATAATTAAAATATCTAGAAAAGGCAATTGTCCTTTGTTCTCAACTTCGTAAGTGAATTTAATGGAATCATACCGGCTATTTAATTTAGAAACAAAATCATTAATATTTGCTCTCTTTGTATCAAAAATCGCGAAAATATCATCCACATACCTATACCATACCCTTGGGAAATATTCGAATTCTTGAGTGGCTTCGATTTCAAACTTACTCATGAATAAATTTGCTATGAAGGGTGACAAGCAATTACCCATAGCTGTTCCTTCTTTCTGAACATAAAATTGATTGTTATATTGGAAATAATTTTGTTCCATACAAAGTTTAGATAATGTTAAGTATTCACGAATAATTTCGTCTTCAAAGTCATTCATTCTAAGTAATTCTTCGAGATATTGTAAAGTTTGTGGAATTGGCACACTTGGGAACAAAGAAACAACATCAAAAGAAATTAAGACTTCACCTTCATTAAGAACTAATTTTTTGTTTTATTAATGAATTCTAACGAATTCTTCACTGCGAAAGTATTTAATGGTAACTTCTCAAGTTCTTTTGATAACCATTTGGATATTGAATATGTGGGTGATCCGACCGATGAAACAATGGGTCGCATTGCTTTTCCAGGTTTGTGAATTTTGGGTAAGCAATACAATTTTGGTATGGTCGGATTACTCACATTTAATTTAAATTTTAGCGAATCGGAGACAAGATTCTTACTTACCTCTATATTAGTATGTTGTAAAGTGTGTTATATACGATGCTAATAGTTTGTGCACATTTCTAAGCCAATTTTCCTAATACAAAACTGGGATTTTTTTAAATAAAGAAATCTCAATTTAAAAATTAAATCTGTTGAAAACTACGATATACTACATGGGGTGTAAAGTCCCGAGACTTTCCGAGAGATGGCAGCACAAACAAAAAACCCATATGATTTTCAATTAGGGCCAACTGTCAGAAGATTCGCGTAAAATTTTCATGAATTTTGTTTATTAGTTTGCGAGTTACACCTGTTTTGAGTAACGCTACTTTTGCATAAACAGAATTTCATATGTCGATTAAACATTGCTTTTTGATGCGAAAAAATTCAGCCAGAACCCAAGAATGGCTTAACAAGTGTTATGGCATATCTGCTCCGTCGAAAGCAACTATATGTCGATGGTTTATTGAAGTTAAATGCGGTCGTACACGCAGCGATGATGCACGTTCCGGACGTCCAAATGAGGTAGTCACTCCAAAAAACAATCCATTATATTGTTCTCACTGACTGCAAAGTGTAAGTGAGAGAGAGCTGACATCGTGAAAATATCAACAGAACGCGTGAGGCACTCTCACAATTGTACAGGGTGAGTCAACGATAGAGTAAAGTTCATTATCTCATTTGTTTCGGGAATGATGAAAAAATGTTAAATACAATAGTTTTAGGGAATGTTACGAGGCTGGTTTGAAAAGTCTGTGCAAAGTCCGAGAGATGGCACCACCGGCGCGTATCGAGGTCATGTTTAGTTAGTAGCATCTCTTGAATGAACGCACACCAAGTTTCAGCCATATTGGTTTATTTCTTTGTGTTTGGCATTCGTGTGAATCAAGGAAGTCGAGTGATTTTTAAGAAATGGACGAAAAAGAATTTCGTGTGGTGATTAAACATTACTTTATGAAAGGCAAAACGCCTCGGGAGACTAAAGAGAAGCTTGATAAACATTATGGTGACTCTGCACCTTCGATTAGAACAGTTTATAAGTGGTTTCAAAATTTCGGACTGGCTATATGGGCACAAGTGACGCTGAACGTTCTGGACGGCCTGTGGAGGTTACGACTCCAGAAATCATTGATCAAATCCATGATATGGTGATGGATGACAGAAGAGTTAAGGTGCGTGAGATTGCTAGTGCTGTGGGCATCTCGACTGAACGGGTACATGACAAGAACGGAATCTCGTGAAGTGTGTTGCAAGGATGGTTTGCAGCTGTTCCAGAAGAATCCGGAGGACTTTAAGCGTCGTTTCGTCACTGTGGATGAAACATGGATACATTACTATACTCCTGAGACCAAACAACAATCTAAACAATGGGTTACCTAGGGGAATCTGCACCAAAAAAGGCGAAGACTGTTCCTTCGGCCGGAAAGGTTATGGCGACTGTCTTTTGGGATTCACAAGGGATAATCCTCATCGACTATCTGGAAAAGGGTAAAACTATTACAGGTGAATATTATTTCATCGTTATTGGACCGTTTGAAAACCGAGCTGCAAGAAAAACGCCCGCGATTGGCCCACAAGAAAGTCCTTTTCCATCACGACAACGCACCAGCACACACCTCAGCAGTTGTGGTCGCAAAATTAATAGAAATAGGATTCCAACTTGTTTCACATCTCCCCTATTCCCAGACTTGGCTCCCTCGGACTACTATTTGTTCCCCAATTTGAAGAAATGGCTGGCGGGACAAAGATTTTATTCAAACGAGGAGGTGATTGCAGACACTAATGGATATTTTGCAGACTTGGACAAATCCTATTATTCGGAAGGGATCAACAAACTAGAACATCGTTGGACGAAGTGTATAAGCTTAAAAGGAGACTATGTCGAAAAATAAAAAAGGTTTACCCCAAACACATAAGTAGTTTTTATTTTTTGCACGGACTTTTCAAACCAGCCTCGTAAATTGCACAATTTAAAATTATTTTTGAGTATACAAGGTACTTCAAAAAAGTGTAGCCGATATAACATGTTTTTTTAAATGGAACATCTTATTTTCTAATTTATTTTTAAATTTTGCGTAAAATTTTATAACTTTTTTATTAATAATGTAATATACCTAAACCTAGTAGTTTTTCTAATATTTCAATTTTTTTTTTAAAATACTAGTTTTCAGTTTTGTAAAAAATTGCCAGTAGCGCCATTTTTTCTGAAGGTGGAATACTCATAATTGATACGAGCGTTCTATAGAGATGAAAAAAAAAGATATATGTAAAGAAATTTGAGTTAGATGCTACAGGGTGTTCAAAATAAATTTATACATTTCGACTATTTTAAATTGAAAAATCTCAAATTTTTTGAATGGCAGACCCTGTATATTATTATTTTTTTTGATAGATTTTACAAAACCCTCCAACTTTTATTAAGTATGTCATATACCTATTTCTAATAGTTTTCGATTTATTTTGAATTTTTCAATTTTTACCCGTGTTTTTAATACACTTACGCTATTGTGAAAACATAAACAAATAGTTAATTATAATTTTAATATACTTTAACCTATCTAATGATTAATTATTATGACGTAATAAATATTCAAAAATATGCCCGTCTACTTGAATACACATGTTTAGTCGTTTTACTATATTTTCCTTCACTTTCCTTAGCATAAAGGGCGTTATTGTCCTGCACGCATCCCGTATCCTATTTTCCATATTTACTGGTGTTGTAGGGGGATTCACATAAACACGATCTTTAATGTAGCCCCACAGAAAGAAGTTTAAACGTGTTAAGTTACATGATTGAGGGGGCTACTGAATGAATACATCCCTACCGATCCATTTTTGCGGCTAACGATCGTTTAAAAATTCCGAACTTCCTGGTGGTAATGAGCAGCTCCTTCTTGTTAAATCCACATTTATTTCCTCTCAAAGTTATCAACTTCTTCAAGAAGCTGGGGTAATTCGTTTTGCAAAAAGTTTAGATATCTAGGCCCGTTAAGCGGTTCGCAGAAAAAATATGGACCAATAATTTGAAAATTTAATATTCCACACCATACATTAAGCGACCAATGTTTTGGTTTTGAACCTCCTGGACCCAAAATCGATTAACTGAATAATAATGCATGTTATGGCTGTTAACTGCTTCATTACTGTGAAAAGTAGCTTCATCAGAAAACATTATTTTGGATAAAAAATTTGGATCGACCTCTGTTGCTCCATTCTTGGTGGTACAAAAGTTTACTCGTCGTTCAAAATCACGGTCTTGAAGTTCTTGGTGTAGTTCCATATGAAAGGGATGATACTTGTATTTTCTCGTGGTGCGATTAGCCGTAGATTGGGATGTGTCAGATAAGTCAGCTAGTTGACGGCTGCTGACCTGGGGATTATGTTCAACATGAAGTAAAATCTCCATTTCTTTTTCCTCATTGGTAGCATTCTGGTTTACTACTTTCCGTTTCGTATACTCAACGCTACCACTACCATCAAACTGTTCCATTAAGCACTGAAAAGATTTTCTAGATGGTATTCGTCTATTAAGGTATTTCGCTCCGAAAAGCCTTACTGCCAAAAGACAATTTTTTCCTGCCTCGCCCAGTATATAAACCATATCAATTAATTCATTTTTAGGAAAATCTATATCTATTACCTTTATACGTCACTTACTACAACAAATTAAGCTATTTTTACTTGCTTAATTGACATGTCAAAATTTGACAGTGCCTACATTTTTGTTTTGTCTTGGCAACTATGATGTTATAGCGTAAGGGTATTAAAAACAAGGGTAAAAATTATTATTAGAAATAGGTATATGATATACTTAATAAAAGTTGGAGGGTTTTGTAAAATCTATCAGAAAAAATAATAATATACAGTGTGCCATTGTAACATTCATTTTTTCCTAGATTTTAAGATCACGTTCTGTTACAGTTTTCTTATTATAATTTATATTTTTTTTCATTTTTATATGGAGCAGTGTTTACTAATTTTAAGCAGTGTAGTTCACTCGGATTTCTAAGCCGTTTATGTTACAGTGTGCATTGCTGGTTTCCGACCGAATTTATTTTTTTTGTGGTATGTGTCGATTGGCTAGATATTTGTTTCCGGGAAGTAGCCATCTTGAAGACGTAATTTTTACGTAATATTTAAGGGTCCGGATGACACGGATCGTGGCTTTTTCCCATCAAGCCGCAGCGTGGCTTTTTCCCATCAAGCCGCAGCGTGGCTTTTTCCCATTAAGCCGCAGCCAGGCTTTTTCTAACCAGTAGCCGCAGATGGTTTTTTCCATCTAGTAGCCAGAGAAGTTTTTTTCCATCGTAGAACCAAGTCGAGTACGAGGCTTTTTCCAACGTGAAGCCGTAGTGGGCTTTTTTAGCATGAAGCAGTAGTAGGCTTTCTTTCCAACAAGTAGCCGTCGTAGGCTCTTCTCATCACGTAGCCGTATTGATAGAGTAGTGAGAAAAACGGTTTTAGTGCTCAAATTTAAGGCCTAGAAGCTCGCAGGAAAACCGTAAGTCACCAGAATATACATCCGTAGACCTATTTTCCCGCAAATAAGTGTCTTTAATATCGTATAGAACTGAAAACTCGTGAAGTGAACCTCACGAACCTTCAATATTGGGTGTAGCAAAGTTTCAAAAGTAAAAATCCTGATTTAAGAACTTTATTAAGTAATAACCACCTAGTAGGCTAAGGTTTTTGTAATAACAGAACTGCAAAAGTTATAACTTTTAAGTTAATCATTAATAAATCTTTTTTTTTCTTGTTTAAGGCTAGTGTTTCACTGTACACCTATCTTACTTTTCAGGACAAAAGGGTTGTACCATATCAAAACTTTCCTTCCTTTTTCATTTTTTTAGCTGAAGTTAGATCCTTTTTATTTTAAAACGAATGGTGCCCAAAATTTGTACAACCAAAAATTTTAAACAACAATAGAGACTATTTCCAAAAAGACGTACAAAAATTATCTCCTACCCATATTACTCTACCAAGAAAAACTGAGCTAGTGTATGTTTAATTTCTTTAGTTCTTTTAATATTAGTATCCACTCAATCCATTCCCAGAAATTATAAGGGGCTGCAAAATTGCGTCCAAATGTGAGGCAATTCCGTTTCACACCCCACACCATTTAAAAAAGTTGAGATTTTTCAATTTAAAATAGTCGAAATGCATAAATTTATTTTGAACACCCTGTAGCATCTATCTCAAAATTCTTTACATATATCTTTTTTTCATCTCTATAGAACGTTCGTACCAATTATGAGTGTTCCACCTTCAGAAACAGTGGCGCTACTGGCAATTTTTTACGAAACTGAAAACCAGTATTTAAAAAAAAAAATTGAAATATTAAAAAAACTACTTATTAATAAAAAAGATAAAAAAAATTTCGTAGAATTACAAAATAGGATGTTCCATTTAAAAAAAAACATATGTTATATCGGCCACACTTTTTTGAAGTACCCTGTATACTCAAAAATAATTTTTAAACTGTGCACCTTAACATTCCCTAAAACTATTGTATTTAACATTTTTTCGTCATTCCCGAAACAAATGAGATAATGAACTTTACTCTATCGCTGACTCACCCTGTACAAAAACAGTAACGTGTTGAAGATTCAGAACGCTGTGTGGTACTGTTTCGACGTAATCCAAAATAGTTTTGAAGTCGATCCGTACTAGTGGACGAAACATGGATCCACGACTACACGCCTGAGTTTAACAGGCAGTCCGCAGAGTGGCTGGAATCGCATGAAAGCTGACCGAAACGTCCACCAATAAGAACATCAGCTAGAAACTAAGTTGAGAATGTGGAATCTTTGGCACAATGATACTACTCAGTATATATCACCACTACACCAAACACTTTATTTTTGCACTCGACGCGCGTTTCGCTAACCATGTTAGCTTCATCAGGAACGATGATTGTCTAAAGCTAAACTACAAATCTACCCTATTTATACTTAGCCTAACCCTTGAATTACTCAAGCGGAACTAATGACATAGGCAAGGCCATCAGTTCCGGTCAAGTAACCAGTAGAGGGGACTATAAGGAATAGGCCCTCTGTCTTTATTTAAACAATTTTTACATTTTATAATTTCCATACTTTCGTATGCGTTCAACAATCTATCAGATACATTTTTTATTAATATTAGATTATCTAATGTTACAGTATGATCAGCTTCAAGGGCATGTTCGGCAATGCTAGACTTTTCTGTTCTACTGTATTTTAAGTATGCTAAATGTTCTTTAAGTCGTGTTTTAATTGACCTTTTAGTTTGCCCAACATACTTTTTGTCACAATCATTACAACTAATTTCATAAATTCCACTTTTCTCACAATTAGGAATCTTATCTTTGGGATTTTCTAAGATATTCCTCAGATTGTCTGATGACTTATAGACTAAGGTGAGGCCTACCTTATTAAATACCTTATTGAGTCCCTTGCTATATTTCGGATTATATGGTATGGAGACATACTTGGTGTTATTTTCTTCGCGTGTAAAAAAGGTGGAATTCTGAATATTAAACCTAAACTTATGTCTATTTATTAGCTTATTTACTAAGTCATCGTCATAACCATTAACTCTAGTTATATTTCTAATACGATTCCTTTCTTTATTAAAGTTTACTCTATTCAGAGGGAAAGTGACCAAACGATGAACTAAAAAATGTAATGAGGCTAATTTATGTTGTTTGCAATGAAATGAATCATTAGGAATATATCTATCTGTTACTGTGTTCTTTCTATAGATATCAAATTCTAATCTATTATTATTTTTAATAATTAAAATATCTAGTTCTCAACTTCATAGGTGAATTTAATGGAATCATACCGGCTATTTAATTTAGAAACAAAATCATCAATATTTGCTTTCTTTGTATCAAAAATCGCGAAAAATATCATCCACATACCTATACCATACCCTTGGGAAATATTCGAATTCTTGACTGGCTTCGATTTCAAATTTACTCATGAATAAATTGGCTATGAAAGGTGATAAGCAATTACACATAGCTGTTCCTTCTTTCTGAACATAAAATTGATTATTGGAAATAATTTTGTTCCATACAAAGTTTAGATAATGTTAAGTATTCACGAATAATTTCATCTTCAAAGTCATTCATTCTAAGTAATTCTTCGAGATATTGTAAAGTTTGTGGAATTGGCACACTTGGGAACAAAGAACTAACATCAAAAGAAATTTGATGACGAAATTATTCGTGAATACTTAACATTATCTAAACTTTGTATGGAACAAAATTATTTCCAATAATCAATTTTATGTTCAGAAAGAAGGAACAGCTCTAGGTAATTGCTTATCATCTTTCATAGCCAATTTATTCGTGAGTAAGTTTGAAATCGAGGCCAGTCAAGAATTCGAATATTTCCCAAGGGTATGGTATTAGTATGTGGATGATATTTTCGCGATTTTTGATACAAAGAAAGCAAATATTGATGATTTTGTTTCTAAATTAAATAGCCGGTATGATTCCATTAAATTCACCTACGGAGTTGAGAACAAAGGACAATTGCCTTTTCTAAATATTTTAATTATTAAAAATAATAATAGATTAGAATTTGATATCTATAGGAAAGACACAGTAACAGATAGATATATTCCTAATGATTCATTTCATTGCAAACAACATAAATTAGCCTCATTACATTTTTTAGTTCATCGTTTAGTCACTTTCCCTTTGTCATCGTTTAGTCACTTTCCCTTTGAATATAGTAAACTTTAGTAAAGAAAGGAATCGTATTAGAAATATAACTAGAGTTAATGGTTATGACGATGACTTAGTAAATAAGCTAATAAATAGACATAAGTTTAGGTTTAATATTCAGAATTCCACCTTTTTTACACGCGAAGAAAATAACACCAAGTATGTCTCCATACCATATAATCGGAAATATAGTAAGGGACTCAGTAAGGTATTTAATAAGGTAGGCCTCACCTTAGTCTATAAGTCACCAGACAATCTTAGGAAATCTCAAAGATAAGATTCCTAATTGTGAGAAAAGTGGAATTTATGAAATTAGTTGTAATGATTGTGACAAAAAGTATGTTGGGCAAACTAAAAGGTCAATTAAAACACGATTTAAAGAACATTTAGCACACTTAAAATACAGTAGAACAGAAAATTCTAGCATTGCCGAACATGCCCTTGAAGCTGATCATACTGTAATATTAGATAATCTAATATTAATAAAAAAATGTATCTGATAGGAGATTGTTGAACGCATACGAAAGTATGGAAATCATAAAATGTAACAGTAGTTTAAATAAAGACAGAGGGCCTATTCCTTATAGTCCCCTCTACTGGTTACTTGACCGGAACTGATGGCCTTGCCTATGTCATTAGTTCCGCTTGAGTAATTCAAGAGTTAGGCTAAGTATAAATAGGGTAGATTTGTAGTTTAGCTTTAGTCAATCATCGCTCCTGATGAAGCTAACATGGTTAGCGAAAGGCGCGTCGAGTGCAAAAATAAAGTGTTTGGTGTGGTGGTGATATATACTGAGTAGTATCAGCTAGAAACGTTTTGGTAAGTATTTTTTGGATTGCGCATGGAATAATACTGGTCGATTATCTTGAGAAGAGGCGAACAATCACTGAAGACTGTTACGTTGATTTATTAGACCGCTTGGTGAATGCAGAAATTAAAAAAAGACATTTAGCGAAAAGAAAGCCACAGCTTCATAAAATCGATGGTGAAATTGTACCAATTAGGTTAGGAATTGCTTCTTCATTCGCCGTATTCACCAGATCTGCCCCCCAGCGTTTATTACCTTGTTCCAAAGTCGAAAAAAGAGCTCGACAAATTCTACTGTATGATAGGTATCCAAATATTGGAATATCTCTGGAACAAGTATATCGGTCTTGAAGGAAACTATGTTGAAAAATAAAATCGATTTTTGGCAACATTGTTTTTTCTTAAAAAACCTCGGGACTTTCCATCCCATGTAGTATGTCATAATTATAACGTTTTAAAATAAAATCACCATTTTTTTTTTCAGATTAACCTCGCACATTTGGCTACACATTGCCGAATTTCGATGTTTAAAATGTTATAAAATCTACAAAAAGGACGATCTCAAAACGCACGAATGTAACCCACTTCCGGAAGGTCAAGAATTCGACGAGTTCCTTCCGAACGAGTGTAGAGAATGCGGAGAAATTCTTCAAGACGGTCATATGGAACGGCATATGAGAAGGCACGAAGCAAGGGAGTGTCAATTTTGTGGGGAAAAAATTATCGGTGCTAGAAAATTTCAATTTCATATGAATTTACATAGATTAAAATGCGATATGTGTGACAAAGCGTTCGCGAAAAAAGAGAGTTTTCTTTTACATATGAAAAATCGAGTGTGTGACAGAAGCAGAGAAAAAGCTTTTAAAATAAAATAATAGATCTCTGAAAGCAGACAAACATAAGGTTAACCATGAACTATTAGAGTCCTGGCCCCTCCGGATAATCTGGCATATGGGTCCTTCTTTTACAAACCGTACACCTATTTTGACTTCACATTTTTGATTTGCTTGAAATTTTTTTTGTGTTTTTTATACGTGAAATTAGTCGACACGTGTATAGGGATTTTTTTCCAAAAGTATATTTTGTAAAATATGTATGTTATAAATTACACAGGCCGACAAAATTTGGTCAAATCTTTTACCTAGAAACCAGAATATATTTTTCCGAAGATTTTTGACGCGCTGAATTTGAATCCGAGGTCAGAATTTCTCTGATGACTCCGGTTTTCGAGATATTCTAACCTAAAAGTGCGAAAATCACGGTTTTTCGACATATTTGAGGTTATGTTACATAGAAAGGTAATATTTTTGATGAAACCATTAATGAGGTCCGAAAGAACTACTCTCATTTTCAAAACGCATTTTTAATTGTCCGGATATCTTTTTTTCATCTTGGCTTATTTCTCGATTTTTGTAAAATGAAACGCATCGAATAAATACAATTCTTCGACGCATTAACTTTTGTAACTATTGTAAATTTATGGTTAAGGATGTTTCAAATTAGACTTATTTTGAGTTTCATAAACAAATAGAAGAGTTAATGCATCGAAGAATTGTATTTTTTCGATGCCTTTTATTTTCCAAAAATCGAGAAATAAGTCTAACTACTTAAATTCAACATACGATTTCTCAAAGATAAAAAAGATATCCAGACAAATTCAGATGTGTTTTAATGAGGAAGAGTAGTTCTTTCTTACCCTATTAATGGTTTCATAAAAAAAAATTACCTTTCGATGTAATATAACCTCAAATATGTCGAAAAAAAAAAAACCGTGATTTTCGAACTTTTAGGTTAGAATATCTCGGAAACCGGAGCCATCAGAGAAATTTTGACCTCGGATTCGAATTTAGCGCGTCAAAAACCTTCCGAAAAGTATATTCTGGTTTTTTGGGTAAAACATTTGTCGGCCTGTGTTATCGTAGTTCACTAATCGGCGACACATTAAAAAAGCAATATCTCTGGTTCTATTTATGGTATAAACTTCGTTCTTCCGCCATTTTATTGTTCTTTATGTTGGCTTTCGGAAAGCATAACCGTGGAATTTTTCAATTGTCTGTTTATGAAAAATGATAACAGTTAAGTCGTTTAAGGGGTAACACCACTGTAGAACTCACAAAAATCGATTTTTTTTATTGGTTTGAAACATACCTTGAACCTTTAAGAATAAAAAGAAAAAGGTTTTATGTCTACACGATTTTTTTTGGTGAAATTTCGAGCACTTTTTGAAGCAGATCGAAACGCTTCGAAACGGCTCCCCAATGTAGGACATAACTTACCTTTCGATTTCTAACTTTTCTAATACATAATATATGTCGTTAGAAGTAGTTTATGTTCAATTAAAATTTTTTTTGTTCGAAGAAAGTACGTTAGTATAAACCTCGGAGGGAAGGGTAAATTAACCTCCAAATTAATTGATCAATTCACAATTTATTATGGCTTGGCAATACGGCGGAATCCAAATTGTGTTGAAAATATGCGAAAAGATATATGGGCGACTTTGTATTACGAGATGTCAACCGACGAAAAGCCGCAGCACGAGAAGTGCTCAGAGTCTTGGTGTGACTGGAAGAAGGCGCAAACTTCATAAACCACCACTTTCAATACAGTTTTTCATGCCATAAAACCTATTTATGAAGAGCTGAGCCGTGATGAGTTGCTTACACGTTGTTTGGGAGGATATACACAAAAAGCAATGAGAGTTTTAATAATGCTGTTTGGAGTCTAGCTTGTAAGACCCACTCAAGTGGAAAAAAAGTACTTGATGTAGCAACTGATATTGCTATATGTGCTTTTAATGATTGTCTAACAAGTATTTTAAAAATAATGACAGTATTAGGGTTAACTATTGGCTACCAGTCCTATAATTTTTGCCTCGAAGCCGATGCTACTCGAATTAAGCGCGCTGAGGAATCACTGACGGATGCGGCAAAAGAGGTGCTCGCTGAACTAAAATCTATAAGAAATGGAAATGAAGAGGAAAATTTAAGCTATACACACTAATGGTAAAAAATTTAAAACACTCAATATTTTCATTTTTTGATATAAATAATGTGACTTAAAACTTTGAACACGTTTCTCTCGAAATACGATTTTTCAAAACGGCACGCAGCATAACTCGAACAATTTTCATTATATTCACTCCAAATTTTAAACATACCTTTAAAAAACATTTCAAAAAGAAATACGTACGGGATTTTCGGTAAGTTGATTATACCCTTTTTTATTAAGAAAAAACTACCATTTTTTTGGGTTGTAAATCGAACTTTTTCTTCGAATGCTTGCCATTTTCACAAAAATCCATATTTTCAAAATCCTTTATGTATTTCTTTAGCTATTATGATGTAGATAAAGAGATAATTTTTTTGTTTTTCCAGATTTAAATTTGCGGCAGTTACACTGCGTGCCGTGGAGCCTCTTCATTTTAAAATATCTTATGAGAACAGCTCTAGTGCTGACATTTTATAATATTTTTAAATAAAAAAAAGTTTTTTCCATACTTAAAAATATGCCTGATAACATCCTCCAGTATTTTTTATTCAATTACTTTCCCTTCCACGTGAAAAAAAAAATCGTAAAAAACGCTTGATTTTCGTTCGCCACTGTAGTGTTACCCCCTTAAATAATTTTTTTATGCTTGCCCCCACAACTTATAAAATAAAATCGAAAAAAATATCATTATATTCGCTATGTTTTAATCTAAAAAACCCATATTTTTGAGATGTTGGGTCTCTGTTAGGTCGGAAAATATTAAATAATTACGAGCGCCCATCACGCGGCATGTCTAAACGTTCCCGAACTTGTAATCAGCATTACTCGGCACGCTGATGCATTTCGTTGTGTGAAAACGTAGTAAACGCACGCAACGCTTTTTTGTGTACTGTTTGTTGTCAGAATTCAGTGAAAAGCGTGAAGTTTGAAAAACAAAAAGCCAAAATCTTTACAAGGGCCAAAAATCCGGACGGATAGATGTTTCAATCCTTTTAATTTGTCTCCTTATCCAAAAATACAAAATAACGAGACTCTCAGGAAAGTCCTGGAGCAACATTTGTTGGCATTAAATGAGCCTGCAACAGAAGAGTCTCTTGAATAAAAAAATTTGCAACAAGTGCCGCCGTAATTTGTCAAAATTACGTAACAACAGTGAAAATAGCAATGAGTCTCGATCAAACCAGAAGGTATGTTTCGCTATTATTTATACTTCACAATCGCAATTCTGAACTGGAATTCAAGCGATTCACGAGCTAATTACATCTGTGTCGTAAGGATATTTTTCCCAAAAATATAATTACATCTTTTCAACATAACGAAACAAATTGGTTAATGTGTTATGTTGATCCATCATTATGACGTCAGAGTTCAAACCGATTAAAAATTGATACGACACCGCATTCGAAATTGGAATAAAAATCAATATTTTATGTTTTAAGGTAGTTCACTCGTAAATCCACTTTTCTTAAGAATTTGATGAAATTGAAATATGATATTAATCTAAATGTTTTTGATTTAATTAAAAAAAAATTGAGCGATTGTAAAGCGAGGTATTCATAATTAAAGTCCACATAATTAACATGCATTAGGCCAATAAGGTATAAAAAAGGCATAGTTTCGTGTATATCTTAAGGACCTTTCTTACGAGTTTTTTAAAAAAATAATATTTAGTAAAAAAATTAGAAAAATTTTAAAACAAAAATAATTTTTTTATCCATTTGTTAAAAAGATATAAATATTTAAAGTTGATATTTGTTTAAAAGAATAATCGCGTAGTGAGGGACAAATATCACAATTTGACAACGCTGTATTTCGTCATATTTTACACGCCAACATTCAAACAGCATTTAAAATGGTTAACTTTTAACCAGAAATTCAGTTGTAGGTTAAATAATTTATTGAATAAACACAATATATTTATCAGCTTTATCTATAATTATCAAATAAAAATATTAAATGTATTAATTAAAAATTTGAATTTGTATCTTGATATTTATTATTTTTTTCTTTAGTTTTTAAAAGATTTATATTTAAACAAAAATATGTTTGCAGGTTCAATAATTTTTCAGTATTTTAAGTTAATATTATATTTATTTAACACTGTTACATATCAATTGATAACAATATTAAATATATGTATATTAAAAAACGGTTTTATAAATCTTCTCCGTAAAACTAAATAAATACTTAGTGATACTAGGGATAAATAAATAAAGTACTGTAAAGTATTTGTAAACTAATTAATTACTTTATTTACTAGTCGCGTATCTTTGGTTACACCTGGTTTGCCATTGTCTTTTCGACTAGATCAGAGGTTCCCAAACTTTTTTTTCTCGTAGATCACTTTCAAAATTTTACTGGTTTCGGTGGACCCCCTGCTGCTACATTTCTACCATATTCCCAAAACTCGTCAAAAAATGTGAAGATTAGATCTAACGATGGAAATTTGCGTCGTGGCTGAGTTCCAACCCTAAATTCGGAGTGGTAAAAATAAAAAGAAAAAATAATATATTTTCTTGTGTTCTATTTATTAAAATAATATGATTACAGACTTAATAGAATTAAAATTAAACATTAATAACGTACCGTAACTTCAACAATGCAAATAAAAAAATTGTCATAATTTTAATAGGAGGGATGTACTTGATGGATTGACAGCAAATTATCAATATTTGGCTTCAGTTTTGTAAGGAATAACCGCAAATCTCCCCGTTCTGTCATGTTCAATCTGCTCCTTTTTTTTGTTAATAGGTTTGTAACGACACTAAAAACTTTTTTCGACAAGGTATGACGAGGGAAACGCTATCAAAAGTTTTCTCGCAATTTCCCACAGCCCAGGATATTTTTCGGGTATTTCTGCCTGCAGCTAAAATGTTTGATAGCCTTTTTTAAATTTCACCTTCAGCTCCTCATTGGTGCTAAGCTCGAGTAGCTCCTTTTGTAATACTACATTCGCCACTTCCGTTTCATCAAATGGATTTATGATCCATGGTGGTATTTCCATCGTCAGAATATCTTCAAATCTATTTTTGAAGTCATCATGCAGGGCATTTAAATCTTGAACGTATGTCTGAATATCCTCATCAAGACATTCTGCCTGTGACAAGTTTGGAAACTGGGGAGAATTCGCGTCGACTAATATTTTGCTTCATAAATTTCAATTTTCCAAGAAAAGCCGAAATTACACCCTTTGTTTTTATTAAATTTAGGCTGTCCCCTTGTAACTGCAAGTTAATGTCATTAAATTTTTTGAACAAATCTGTCAAATACGCGATGTCTGCTTTCAATTTGATCAGGTTTTCTTTTAAATCTGGATCTTTACTTTCCAGTAACTCTAAAACTGATTCAAACAGTGAGTAAAATCTTGTTAAACATGCACCTTTCGACAACCAGTATACTTCAGTATGTAAGAGCAATCGTTGGAAGTCTTCATCATTTTCGTCGCACAATTGTGCAAATAAACGGGTATTCAACGCATTGCTTCTTATTTTGTTAACTGCTTTAATCACAAATTGAAGCGATTGGTGCAATCTATCACTCAATTTTTTCGCTACCAGGTGTTGTCGGTGGATGACACAGTGAATTGCAGTTACTCCTGGTATAATTCTTTTAAGATGGCTTATAAACCCACGATATCGCCCGAAGATGGCAGGAGCTCCATTTGCTGCCATCGAAATAATGTTTGTAAATGGAATCGATTTTTCCTTAAAAAAATCACTCAGGACATTAAATATTGATTCGAATTTAGTGTCCGTCTCCAAAGTTTTCGCGAATAGCAGCTCTTCATGGATTTCTTCGTCCATAACAAATCGAACATATGCCAATAATAATGCTTCATTACCAGGTAAAGTTGACTCGTCCAGTTGAATAGAAAAATGAATTGTTTGCAGATAATTACACAAGAAGCTTTCAATATCAGAGCTCATTTCATCAATACGTCTTTGTACAGTGTTGTTACTCAAAGGAATTCTTTTGAGTACGTCAAATGGAGGTTTGTGCAGAACAGTTTTTAAAACCTCTTCAACAGCGGGTAAAATTAACTGTTCTCCGATGGTGTGCGGTTTTCCAGATTTCGCTATAAGCAATAAGATATTGTAAGATTCCCGCAAGCCATCATCGTTACTTTGAGACGTTGAAGCGAACATACTGTGCACGGTGGGTCTCTTTTCATATTTTTCCTTCAATGTTTGAAAATATTTTAAATCTTTACCTATTTTATCAGGATAACACCTTCTTAGATGATCTTCGAGCTTCGATGGTTTTATAGAGTCATTGCTCAAAACTTTGTTGCATAAAAGGCATATGGGCAATCGTTTGTCTGCCTTTGATGGAAGAAAATCAAATTTCAAATAGTCAACACTGTAGTGTCGACATTTCTTATTAGATTCAGCAATGTTTCGTATCAGTTACCTACCTGTAAAGAAAAAAATGTTTGTTTTAGTAATCATAAGGCGACTTTAACAGGATATGGCTATTTTAATAGAATAAAATAGGATTAATTAATTATTGCAATGAAAAAACCAAAATGCCGGCGGCAAAACTGATTTTAATTATTAAAAGTAATAAACTGCTAAGACCCATATAGAGGTTTTCACAAAACGGCTGAACCTATTTTAATGTAATATAAAATATTTTTTGATTAATTATATTTTGATACATTTCTGTAGATTCGAGAGAAAATAGTTTTAAAGAATATTTTGACATCAAAACTCCGCGATTTTAATGATTTATTTATTACTTTGATGTACGTTACGAGTGGTACATAAAGACACGTACAATTTATGAAAATATTTTTAGTCATTTAGCATTAGCAACTACGAGGGCACTGAAATATGTACAAACATGCAGGTCAATCATATATCTCTCCTTTAGTGAATCACCACAGTCGGGTAAATAAATAATTTTTTGTAATAAAAAGCATTAAAAGTTTAATCTTTCTCGGCTTTCTGTTCTTTTATAGAAGTATCGGATAATGGCCCTGTTCAGTATTTAATTTTTATTACGTACCTACTACACGCAAACATAACAAATATAATATTACAATATAAAATAAACGTATGAATAACAAATAGGCAGGTACTTACTTTTTCCGGCACTGGCAAACACTGACATCGATTCACTCACACTTTTCTTTTCAAAATTCCGGAAACAAATGAGTAACATTTGTCCTTGGCATTCGTATTTATATTGGTGAAGAATCAAACAAGTTCATGCAATATTGCAAGCACAGCACAAGTCGTATTTCGTCCCTTTGCACGTCTGAACGGGTTGCGTTGCGGGCGGCGCTTTGCAAGTCTCGACGCGCGTTGTACTGAATATCGAATATGCAAGTTTTTACAAGTAACAGTCGCTGACCTTCTTAAAATACACTACTCAAAAAAATTAAGGGAGGTTTTAAAACAAGGAAATTAATGCTAAATAAACAGGCTATCTGATCCATATGCCGGCCTAACTGAAAAAAATTTTTTCAAGCCCGTGGACCAAAAAAAAGCAAAATATTTGCAATATTATTTTTTCGCGCTATCTGTTAGGATTGCATGAGAACCGTAGCTCCTAAAAAATTTTAGCCAAAAACTCTGAAAATTAGAATCTTAAAGCTTCAAAATGCTTTTTTTTAAAGTCTCAATACGACCATTTTTCACCGAAATACAGCCTGTCAAAAATCACCGAAAAATTTGGAATTTTTTTTTGCTCCCTTATTTTTTTTGAGTAGTGTATTATCTGCCTACATTGATAGGTACAGCCAAGCCAACATTTTTGTTCTTTACTATCGAAACCAGATAAATTTTCGTGGACCCCCACTTACAACTTGTGAACCCCCATTTTTTTTTCACGCCAACGTAGACCCCGTCGAGTCTCCCGTAGATCCCTGGGGGTCCACCTGAACCACTTTGGGAATTACTGGACTAGATAATAATTGCACTATTTCTGTAGAACCCAATTTATCATAAGAACCTTTTTGGATCTTTCAGAGTTATGGATTCAGATGCAATTCTTTTAATCATAAGATCTGAAATAACACTCTTTAAAGGCATTAACGATGGCAGTATTAGTTTATCCATGACGCACTCTTTATACGATACGTAATCTGTAATTAAATCTTCTCTCTTCAAAAACTCATTTGCCAAATTCTCAAGGATTTTAACGTCACATATCGCCTCATGGAATTTTTCGTTTGGTGCTATTTGCAATAAATCATGCGCTAACATTTCTGAGCCTTTTCGGTCAGGAAAGTGTTTTTTAAAAAGAGTTACTGTATTCGAAAAGCCAGCAATATTTTTAAAATCCTCGATCATTGCAAAATTAATTATACCTTGAATTAAATGGGACGAATCAAAACGTGTACTATGGACAACAAGTACGCAAGGTTGTGGAGAAAAATTTAAAAACTGTTGGAATGGAATTAATGCGTCTTTTAGAGTGATTGTTTTGATAGGTTTAACATATAAATACAGGTCTTCATTAATATGTTCTAAACCCGTAACTTTAAAAACGTGATAATTAATTAATTGATTGCGTAGGCCTAATATAAACATTGAATGTTTTATTCCGGTATTTCATCAATATTTGTAAAATATCAGCTGTACTTGAAAATTCCGATGTTTCTAAATCGAAATACACTAACCCACAGCCTTCGGATGTAATCGAAACATTATTTAATATATTAGTTAACGCTTGATGATAAATAATGTCATCAGTATGATGAACGTCCATCTGCAGTCCACAATTTGATTGATACTATTGATACTGTATCCCTTCATGTTTTTCTTTATTTTTTCTCGTGGCTGGTTTATTTCTAACCAATAAGATTCTAAGTTTTTTCGTTGCAGGCAAATTAGCTCCTGATGCTCTTTGTTGTCTTATTACATGTTTTCTTGTATGCTTCCCAGGAGGTTTATTGATGAGCTTTCCTTTGCAAATTCGCCTTTATGTCGCAATTGATTATAATCATTTTTTATTTAAATTGTATTTTTTTAATTTTAAATAGAAGTAATACGATCTAAACAGTAAACATACACAAACTATAATAAATAACCTATATAAACGTCATTTTATGAAGCATTCGGTATACGCATTGGCAGCGTTGCCACATTTGTTTTCATTAAAAGTGTGTGTGTGTCTGCATATGAAAGTTTCCATGTATCGAATACGGTCTCCGACGAAAATAAAATACTCTGCCATTGAGTATTTTAAACTTTTTGTATTTATTATCGGACTATACTCTTGGCTCCGATTGTCACGAGTGAACTACCTTAAAATAAGAAAAAGTCGAAATCAAAATCGTTATTTGTTTTAATACTGTACCCTGAATGATGAAAATGAAAATACTATTGAAAAAGCAATCGAACTTTTTCATTAAGAAAATTCTTAATAAATCAAATAACCTTTGAATTTTCTGTACGATAATTTCGATTAAAATAAAAAAAATATCATTAACCAATCCCATGCAAACGTCAAAATAATTATTTGAATGGGCAACTGAGTATCTTCCTAACATGTCATTTGAAGAAGCAAAAAAAAATTAAGAGGCAAGATTTAAAATGGATCTAACTATAAAAGGGACGTTGACGTATTGCATGATATCAATCACGAAGAAAAAAGCGAAGCGAATTATTATATCATATTCTTGTAAATAAATGTGCTTATGACAATATTTTATAGTCTTTTAATTTATTTTATTACTGCGATCCTTTTTTTTCCATAAAAAAATCGTTTGTCTCTGTTCCACTATTCAATAATTACGTTTTCGGTGAGTGTGCAGTTGAACACTTAGTTTAATAGTAAGGATCACTTTCTACTTGTTCGTTTTTTGGATAATGCATATATAATTTTCATATGGAAGTACTGATATAAAAGGATGACCTTCGAAATCTATAATGTATATAAAATGCAACGTCTCTCTGTCGGTCCGTTAGTGTGCTTATTACTCAAGAACCACTTATCCAATTTACTTGCTTTACATATGTTCTCTGACCAGGTTATAGGTTATATTTTATTACGTTAGGTAACATAGGGACTAAGCAGTGACGATAATAGTGAATCAAGTCGGAAAAAAGTTCGCCGCTAGCGCGTTCTCTTGCAATACGCTGCCTTAACCATTATATATGGAACAATATCATGTAACAAAGAATATAATATATATATATATATATATATATATATATATATATATATATATATATATATATATATATATATATATATATATATATAACACATGGGCTGAAAAGTCCCGGGCCTAACACATAGATGGCGCTAGTTTTATTGCAGTCACCTTTTTTTCAGTTAATACTAACCTTCAAAAGACAGCTGTTAAAATTTCATGATATTCTATTCATTAGTTTGTGAGTTATTGTGCTAAGAGTGACGCTACTTTTGTTATTTTCAAAACAATGGAATCAAAAACAATTTCGTGTTTTAATTTTACACTGCTTCTTGATGGGAAAAAATACCGTTCAAGCGAAGCAATGGCTTGAAAAGTGTTATGGGGACTCCGCTCCATCAGAAACAACAATAAAACGTTGGTTTGCTGACTTCAAACGTGGTCGTAGAGACACCGATGATGCAGAACGCAGTGGACGTCCAAATGAGGCGGTAACACCAGAAAACATCAAAAAAATCCATAAAATCGTTTTGAATGATCGAAAAGTGAAGTTGCGTGAGTTAGCTGACATCGTAAAGATATCAAAAGAACGTGTTGGCTTTATATTGCATGAGCATTTGACTATGAGAAAGCTCTGTTCAAAGTGGGTGCCGCGTTTGCTCACTGTTTATCAAAAACAAGAACGTGTTGATGATTCTGAGCAGTGTTTGGCCATTGTTAGAGCGGCGCTGGAATGATTGCGTTGCTCTTGATGGAGATTACGTTGATGAATAAAGCTAATTTTGAATAAAAAAAACCGTGTTTTCTTTGTTAGGCCCGGGACTTTTCAGCCCATGTGTTATATATATATATATATATATATATATATATATATATATATATATATATATATATATATATATATATATATATGTATAATGCAAAGTCTCTCTCTCGGTCTGTCCGTTAGTGCGCTTATCACGTGAGAACTACTTATCCGATTTACATGTTTTTGTTTTAAAATTCATACATTTGTTCTCTGGTCAGGTTATCTATAATCTTCTATAACAGGGGTCGGCAACCTTTTAACTAAGGGGTGCCAGTTTTCATTCATACAACATTTTGCGTGCCGACATAGGTACTTACTACAAATTAACAAAAATTAACTTAAATTAACTTAAAATATTGCTTTTAGAAGGTTTAATTACAAAAAAATTTTAACATTTAACAAATAATTTTATTATACTAGTCCTAGGACCTAGTGTGAACCCTGTGCTTGAAGTTCTTTAAAAGAGTTTTCTTATATCCGGTTCATGTCTGATTATTTTCAGTGGCACACATGCTTCCAAGTTGTCTGTTGTCAGCCTGCTTCGGTACGGGTTTAAAATCCTCTCATATGAGAAAAAAGTTGTTCACAGATATAGGATGATCCGAAAGCTGTAAGCATGGCAAACGCTACTTTCTTAAGACAAATAAATTTCTTTGGTAAACTCATCCAACAACTGAGTATCTGGTTTGAATGGTTCTGGCAGTCACCTTCTAATACCCTTCTTAAATTCAATGTATTGAAGATCAAAATCATTAATGTCCATCCATGAGAAAAGAGATATGTCAAAGCAACTGCTGGAAAAATCCATTAAATCTGGTTTGATTAAAAAAGCGAACATAGGACCATGTTTATCAAAATCCTGACCCCTCTCGATAAACTCCTCCTTTAAATTAGTCATATATTTAAGAATTTCGTCTATTAGTGCACCATCGTCGACACTGGATATATAAGTTTTTAAATTTGGAAAATATTTATATATGTTTGTAGTAATATCGCTGATAAATAAATCTATTTTTAATTTGAATGATTTCCACGATTCGTATAAATCCAGAACTGTTTTGCCGGAACCTTGTAACTTTAAGTTGAGTTCACTGAGATGGTTTGTAATATCAGTAAGAAACATTAACATACAGATCCAGTTCTTATCTTCTAGTTCAGGATAAGCATCCACTTGATATTTTTCCAACAAGAACGATTTAATTTCGCCCTGACATTGCACAAATCTAGAGAGCACTTGACCACGGCTGAGCCAGCGCACATTATTGTGCAATGGTATATCTGAATATGCACTTTCCAATTCCTGCAGAAACGCCTTAAATTGTTTATGGATCAGTGAAGAACGATCGACAATGTAGTTAACTATTTTAACCACCCTATCCATCACGGATTTTAAACTTCCAGTGGAGATTTTAGCGCACAAACTCTCTTGGTGAATTTTGCAATGAAAATTCAAAACTGATCGACCCATGCGTTCAATAAGAAGGGAAACAAATCCTTTATGTCTCCCAATCATAGCAGGAGCGCTATCTGTCGTTACGCAAAAAATTTTATTTAAATCAATGTTCCGCTTTTCAAAATGTTTAACAAATTCTAAAAATATATCCTCTCCTCTTGTAGTTCTCTGCAATGGGAGCAGACAAATCAGCTCTTCATACACACTGCCATCATCGAAGTATCGCGCAACGATTGCCAGACGGGCAATGTCATTAATATCGACACTTTCATCCAATGCTACACTGTAATTCGTCTCTCGATGTTCCGCGCTGATGCCGGTATATCCCTAATTCTGGCCAATATTGTATCCTTATTGGGCAAGTCGACGAATAAAATCTCGCCAGTACTCAAAAACGTTTGCTTCATAAATTCTCCGTCAGTGAATGGCCTACCCTTTTGTGCCAACGATTGTGCAATTTTGAAACTGCATTCAGTTACCTGATTTTTTTCCTTAGAAAACTTTGCTAAAGAATGTTGACTGTTTCTCGTATTGTTTACTTGCTCTTTGTATTGCCTCACTTTTATCAGCGTTATCTTTAAATGATGATTCATGTTTTATCTGGAAACCGTAATCTGTTGTCCATGAAGTTTGAAATTATCGAACGTCTACCTTCTGTTTCTTCGCGGCCATAACGCAACGTAATTTTAATTTTTAAACTTTTCGACGATTATTGACTGGAACGGATGTTACTTCTATACTAAATGATACAAACGTGTAGCTGCTTGCTATATATATATATAGAAAAATAATGTTTCCAGAAAATTCCAATAATTACGTTAATTAAATTTCTTAGAACAAAAACTATTATCTACAACGCGCCCGTTGCAATCAAAAGGTCGCCTAGAAGTTAAATCTAACAAAAACTAAAGTTCGGCAATATAAAAAGAGTTGCGGCGCGCGTCGGAACGATTGAAGTCAAGTCAAAAACAACCTTATAGCGGCTCTTTTGATCTGAATTTTGTGTTTTTGCCTAGGCTTATATTTTGAGGCTTGCCGTCTTTAATACTTGCCGAAATTAAAGCGAAAC
This sequence comes from Pachyrhynchus sulphureomaculatus, assembly GCA_019049505.1. Lineage (NCBI taxonomy): Eukaryota > Metazoa > Arthropoda > Insecta > Coleoptera > Curculionidae > Pachyrhynchus > Pachyrhynchus sulphureomaculatus. Next base: position 231,407,002 of record CM032447.1, on the reverse strand, counting down.
CAATGCATTCAGTAAAATTATAAATTACAAAATATATATTTTGTAGTTTTTGGTAATAATACCTAGTGACCTATATAATATATCGTTTTTGTTTGTATCGTTAAAGTAATACTGTCTTCGATTATTTACTTAATTTCGAAATATGTCACAGATTACAGAATTAATGTGTAAACTTTGAATAGGTACGCGTGCCATTCAAAATTGCATGGCGTGCCAGAGATGGCACGCGTGCCATAGGTTGCCGACCTCTGGGATAGGGTATACCAAATTGCTTGTAGATCCTCACCTAAACTAGCTTGTATATTATTTGATAAAAAAAAACTATGCTGATAATATAGATTAATAATAATAATAATAAAATGATACATATTTTACTGTGACATATTAAAGACAAGTAAGTTAAGCAAAGGAGGAGCTTAACATAATTTTCGGATTTTTAATAAAACTTTAAAAATTGATTTTAACACGTTATATACAAAACATTCGTACACCTTTAAATCCTTATAGTCTAGTTGTCGGAGGCAAATTTTGACGAAAGGCTCTCATTAAATGTTAACAGGCTGCAAGTAGTTTTTTGGACGTAGAATACGATAAAAAAAAGTTTGCTACTTTAAAGTGTACCAGGTGTACAAGTATGAAATGCGGATATTTTTTCTAAAAAAAAACACGTTAAAATCGGAAGAATGATAAAAAGTGCTTTATTCAAAGATGCTCCATCGCTTGTTATACATTTTTCCCATCTTTCGGGCAATTTGTGAATACCACGCCAGTAAAAATCTTCCCCTTTTGCTGCGAACCATTCATCGAACCATTTTTTCACATCTTCGTACGAACCAAAGCGCTGCTCAGCAAGTGCATGACCTATCGATGCAAACAAGTGGTAATCGGAAGAAGCTAAGTCTGGTGAGTAAGCCGCATGGGGTAGAACTTCCCAGCTGAGTGCTTCCAACGTGTCGCGAACTGGTTTTGCCCTATGAGATGGAGCATTGTCATGAAGAAAAATTACTTTGTGTTGCCTCTTTCGGTATTTCTGGCCTTTTTTTCAAGCAGCAAAGGGTTCAAATCGGTCAATTGTTGTTGGTAACATTTAGTATTAAGCGTTTCCCCAGATTTTAACAGCTCATAATAGACCACGTCCCTCTAGTCCCACCAAACACAGAGCATCGTCTTCCTGCCAAAGCGATTAGGTCTTGCGGTCGATGTGGATGGTGCGCCTGGGTCTACCCATGATTTTTTTGCGCTTGGGACTCAAAATAAATCCACTTTTCATCCCCTGTAACTATACGATGCAAAAACGACTTTCTTTTGTACCGAGCGAGCAAAATGCCACACGTGTTTTTGCGCTTTTCCATTTGCCTGTCGTTCAACTCATGTGGTACCCATCTACCGGTCTTCTGAATCTTTCCCATCTCTCGTAGCCGATTGGAAACAGCTTGTTGACTAACGCCCATTTGCTCGGCGAGTTGTTTTTGTGTTTGCGAATCATCTTCGTCCAACAATGCTTGCAATTCCACATCTTCGTATTTTTTTAGCGGTTTTCCACGTTCCTTGTCTGCAACATCGAAGTCACCACTTTTGAAACGCCGAAACCATCGTTCACACGTATCTTGCGATGGAGCATGTTCACCATAAGCTTCTCGAAGTAATCGGTATGATTCAACAGCAGTTTTCTTCAAATGAAAACAAAAAATTAATGCTGTCGGCGAACGCTCTTTGCTCGGTATAAATTTCGACATATTGAACACAACAACACAACACTGCACACACTTTTCCAATTTATCACTCGTGCGCGTCCGACACTTGTTGATGACACAACAAAATGGCGCAGTGTCAAATCTTTATAGCACAAACTGCATTGGTGCACCATCTGTTGTCTGAAATCCGCATTTTATGCTCGTACACCTGGTACGCTAAGCCTACAAAATCGAAAATAAAATGAAAAATTCTGTTTTTCGCAAATATCTCGAAAAATAAAAAGATATCGAAAAACTAATAGTATCATGTGAAAGAACAGGAAATTTTACAAAAAAACCGGTCAAGTGCAAGTTGAACTTGCACAATTAGTGTTCCGTACGTTGATTGCTTTTAAAACAAAAGAAAATGTTACGGTGGTAAAAAATGATCAGTGACTTCACAAAACACACCCCAAGTGAGTTTTCAACAAAGTTTGTTTCCAATCTTTACTGAGTACTGATGACCTTGAAATTTTTGTTTTTTATATACCAAATAAATTATTAAAAGTAATGCACTCGTGATAATTTTCGTTCAATCTACACCCCGTGTAGAATATTCCAGAATTTTTTCAAAATTTTTTGAACAGTACTTTTCAAGATAACGTGGGGGGGGGAGCGATTTTTACAAAGAAAAGTGAGCCCAAGTATTGCATTATATATATTTTTTACTCGTGTTTTCACAAGCTTTCATTTGACACCACACTCGATGACCTAGTAAAAAATATTTTTTTTTTCACTTCCGATTTCACCCCCCAAAACTAACCCCTTAAGTCAATATTTGACTAAAACTACACGGCTCTGATGAGGCCATCAATTTCTATATTATTATCAAATTTCAACTTTCTATGACAAATAGTTTCGAAGAAAACCGGTCAAGTGCAAGTTGAACTTGCGCAATTAATGTTCTGTACATTGATTGCTTTTAGAATAAAAAATGTTGTAACGGAAGTATAAAATGATCAGTGACTTCACAAAACACACCCCAAATGAGTTTTCAACAAAGTTTATTTCCAATCTTTACTGAAAATTGATGACCTTGAAATTTCTGTTTTTTATATACTAGATAAATTATTACAGGTAATGGACTCGTGATAATTTTCGTTTAATCTACACCTCGTGGAGAATTTTCCAGAATTTTTTAAAAATAATACAAAGAAAAGTGCGCGCAAGTATTACATTATATATGTATATATATATATATATATATATATATATATATATATATATATATATATATATATATATATATATATATATATATATATATATATATTTTACTCGTGTTTTCACAAGCTTTCATTTGACACCCACACTCGATTACCTAGTAAAAAAATTTTTTTTTTCACTTCCGATTTCACCCCCCAAAACTAACCCCTTAAGTCAAAATTTAACTTTCAAAACTACATGGCTCTGATGAAGCCATCAATTCCTATATTATTACCAAATTTCAACTTTCTATGACAAATAGTTTCGAGAGAAAATCGGGTGTGACAGACAGACAGACAGACGGACAGACAGACACCGAAGTGATCTTATAAGTTTTCCGTACGGAACACTAAAAATAAATGAAAATATATTTATTTATATAAAAAATGAATATATTTAATAATACTTGTATAAATACAATAAAATAAAGAATAAATTACAAAAAAATGTATAACAGAAATATTTATAAAATAATAAACATTATTTTTTAGTCACTTTCTTGTTTTTTAATTTGTTCACAATTTTCATCATCAATATACAGTATACAGATCGGGATGGATGGATGGATGGATGTTTAAATGAAATATAAATACTTTATACTTGAAGCTTAATATCTTTCATTTCCCACCTTTATATATATATATATATATATATATATATATATATATATATATATATATATCTCTATATATATATATATATATATATATATATATATATATATATATATATATATATATATATATTATATTTTACGTGTTCTTGGAATTAGATCATTAAAAACTGTTCTTGGTTCTGTTATATATTTATTAACGTTTCGACCTTCGGAAGAGGTCTTCTTCAAAATTTGCTCTAAAAGATTACATTAGAAGAATTAAATATAGCTAGTATTAATCCGTTTGTTGTATATTTCGGGGTTAAATATTTGTGTCTTTTCGTAGTTTTTTATTTTAATAAAATTAACTGTATACATTAATGAGGGCCTTACCTTAGAAAGTAGTTCATTTTGTGGGGTGTTTAAAAAACACTATTAAAATCACATTTTTTCTTTCTACAAACAAAACCACAGATCTATCAAAAAACTTAAGAAAAACTAAAAAATTTTTAAAAGAAAATCCTCAAATAAAAAATATTAAGAGCAGATAAAACCAACAAAACAGTTATTATGAAATCAAGTGATTACCAAAACAAAATGGAAAATTTATTAAATGATAAAGAAACCTATAAACAAATTAAATTAGACCCAACAAATGTATACCAAAAAAAAATAACAATAAACTAATTGATCGATGGGAACAAAAACAATATATATCCCCCAACACCGCAAAATCACTGAAAATTCGAAATGCAGTTCCACCAAAAATATACGGTCTTCCTAAACTCCATAAAGAAAACGTTCCATTATGACCCATTGTATCGTGTATCCAATACCCATATGCTTCACTTTCCAAACACTTGAAAGATATCTTACACAAAATCTTATATAAAAATGACCACTACATTAAAGATTCTTTCCAATTTAAAGATAAACTAAAAAACATAAAACTTCCAAATAATTATATCTTAATATCACTATATACCAGTATACCCATAGCATTAGCCGTTAAAACCATTAAAAAAAACTGGGATAAAATCAAACAATTCACCGATATCCCTATGAATCAATTTATAAACGCAACAGAACTTATTCTAAAATCGATGTATTTCCAATACGAAAATAAAATTTACGAACAAATAGATGGGTGTGCAATGGGAGCATCTATTTCCAGCGTAATTGCACAATTAGTAATGGAAGACTTAGAAACTGATATCATACCAAAATTAAACTTCAACATTCCATTTTTCTACAGATACGTTGATGGTTGCTTGACCGCTATTCCTAAAAACCAAATTAATTATATCATACAAAAATTCAACAGATACCACAAAAACATTCAATTCACATTCGAAACAGAAGACAACAATAAGATAAATTTCTTAGATGTAACTTTACACCACAATAATGAAAATATAAAAACTGAATGGTACACTAAAAATACATGGTCTTCTAGATACCTTAATTATGAATCACACCACCTGAATTCACAAAAAAAATCTGTAATCATAGGTCTAGCAGATAGAGTAATCAAGCTTTCTGACACAGAATACAGAGAGAGTGCAATAACCAAAGCTAAAGAAGCATTAACACTTAACAAATATCCGATGTACCTTATAAACAAAATCTTCAAACAACGAATACATAACTTTTACAATACCCCAATAAGTAAAAAACCATCCAACAACAACCATGAAACATATATCGCACTACCGTTTATAAATGGCCTATCCCAACCACTCAAAAAACTTTTCGAAAACTACAAAATCCGGTTATGTCATAAATCACATAATCTGCTCTCATCCAATTTTTCCAGGCTTAAAACCAAAACCCCAAATAATAAAAAAAGTAACATAGTCTACGAAATCAAATGTAATAACTGCGAAGGAATATATGTCGGGCAAACAAGCCAATATCTAGAAAACAGAATCAAAGGCCATAAATACGACAGAAAAAATAGTACAGCCCTTACGAATCATGAAATAAATAAAAGGCATACTTTTGATTTCAAAAACATCAAAATTATCAACACCGAAATAAATACAAAAAAAAAGAGAAATTCTCGAATCCGTTCATATTCGGTTGACACCCACTACAATAAACGAAAAAAACAGATGTAAATAACTTAAACCGTATCTACCTACCAGTCATATAAAGTCCCTCAAGCTAAGTGGTTTGTTTGTAGAAAGAAAAAATGTGATATTAATAGTGTTTTAAAACACCCCACAAAATGAACTACTTTCTAAGGTAAGGCCCTCATTAATGTATACAGTTAATTTTATTAAAATAAAAAACTACGAAAAGACACAATATTTAACCCCGAAATATACAACAAACGGATTAATACTAGCTATATTTAATTCTTCTAATGTAATCTTTTAGAGCAAATTTTGAAGAAGACCTCTTCCGAAGGTCGAAACGTTAATAAACGTATATAACAGAACCAAGAACAGTTTTTAATGATCTAATTCCAGAACACGTAAAATATAAAAAATATATATATACCAAGATCAAAGAACCTTACACTCAACAAAAAATATTTCGGGCGCTTTGGACGAGGTTATATATAGTATATATCGCCTGTTTATAATCATCAACACTTTCTTGTTTTTGATCGGCATATATATAGTCCAAATGCTCATGCAATATATATATATATGTCAGCTAACTATATATATATTTTATGATTATATATATCATCGGTATTTTACTTTTCAAGCCATTGCTTCGCTTGAACGGTAATTTATTTTTTCCCATATATATTATATATATATATATATATATAAATATATAACAATATTATATTAACTGAGAAATATATATGACTGCAATATATATATAGTTTTTAATATATACGTATATAAAATAAAAAATATATATATATATATATATATATATATATATATATATATATATATATATATATATATATATATATATATATATATATATATATATATTATTTTAAGATAAAGTAGTATGATTAATAATAAGCCAAAAATACGTTTATCATGAACACTTTTTTAGGAGCAAAATTACGAAAAAATGAATGATTTCAACTGTGGGGTCATTACGGTTTTTGTTAATTTTTCCTAGAGTATTTATTGTATTGAAAATATTATTCATTTTCTCTCTGCCTTGTTGGCCCATCTTAGGGGCTCTTTGTGTTAGGAGATGTACCAGAACATTTTTTCTTCAGATTCAAACCATTTTCTAAAATTTTCCAGGGCACTATTAGGCTGATTTTGGTTCTGTTGTTTTTGTGTTCTCGAGTTTGGAAAAAAAAGTTGACTTATGTTCCTCTTCATTATATCTTTGTGTATTTCTATTGATTGTCCATTTTTTGGGCTTTCACTAACTACTTGAGGTAAACTTCTTTTGGTTTTGTTTATTTGATTGTTAAACATTGTATTTCTTTGACTTATTGGTATCGCATTGTTATCTGAATTCCTAGGGTTTAAGGTAGGGAAGTCAGATGGTCGTGCGTTATAGTTTTGTATTCTATTATTTTGTCTTGTCTTGGAGGTATTGGGCATATTTCTTGTGCTTCGAAATAACTGATGTTATCACTGATCATTTAATATTTAATTGCTTTCTGCCTAGTATATTCGGGGCATTTTTAGATGTCGATTTGTG
>CM032447.1:231236125-231399732 GCA_019049505.1 Pachyrhynchus sulphureomaculatus | reverse complement strand
GTAACATTTCCACTTCAGCAGTTGCAGAATACTAACATGAAACAGGACAGCAGATTCTTTTTAGTCAATCAAAGAGCCTTGCCACAAATTTCTTTTTCTATTCTAAAAAAATTCGTGAGTCCATCAAAATATCTAAGCATCCCAACAACGTTATTCGTGACACTAGTCTAGTGCAAGCGGAATTGAATCAGTTTCGTGCTGGTTCTCAGAACAAGCTCTGAAGAAGTAGGAAGGCGATGAAATGTCCGCATTACTTTTTCAACAGACACCAAGTCATTTTTACGAATGGTTTAAATATTTCATTTTTAAACTTTTGCTGTAAATCTTATTACGTCAAAGAAAAGATATTCAAAATGTTTAGTCATTATGAGATTTGTATAATGTCGCAAAAGTGTTTATTAATATCTAATTTGTTTTTTTTTTCAAGTAAAACTCAAATTTTTAGGGTGACACCCTGTGAAAAATCTATAAAAATTTTGTATGAAAATTTGATTTTACTAATCAATATTAATCAAAAAAACAGTTTTAAAAAAGCTTAAATCCAAAAAAAACTTGAAAATTATTGTAAAAACATAATAGAGGCTGAAGAATAATTGAATTCAGTAATGCGAATTAAATATTTTCTGCAAGTAAAAACTTCAAAGTCAGCAACAAAATGAGGAAGTAAGTAAAATACAGTATTACTAATACTTTTTTAAGGGCCTGCTTCTTGATTATTGCTTATTTTTACTTTTATTTTTTTTTATTTTTTGTGCCTGAGACAATTTTTTTAGTTCATCTCTAAACAACAAAACATCCTACCAAAATTGAAAGTAGAAATGTAATAAAATATATAAAAATAACCGGCCCAAGTGCAAGTCGGACTTGCGCAATTAGTGTTTCGTACCTTGATTGCTTTTAAAATAAAAATTTGTGTTATGGAAGTATAAAATTATCAATGATTTCACAAAACACACTCCATATCAGTTTTCAACAAAGTTTTCGATCTTCACTGAAAACTGAAGACCTTGAAACATCTTTTTATATAAATTAATTAAAGGCAATGCATAATTTTTTCGTTCAATCTACACCCTATGGAGAGCATTCCAGATTTTTTTTTTTACTTTTCGAGATAAAGGGGAGGACAGAGATTTCCCGCAATTTTTTAAAAATAATACAAAATAAAGTAATACATTATATATATTTTTGAACTCGTGTTTTTACAAGCTTTCATTTGACACCCCCTCGATGACCTGGTAATTTTTTTTTCACTTCCGATTCCACTCCTCCAATTAACCCCTTAAGTCAAAATTTAACTTTCAAAACTACACGGCTCTGATGAGGCCATCAATTCCTATATTAGTGCCAGATTTAAACTATCTATATCAAATAGTTTCTGAGAAAATCGGGTGTGACATTCAGACTAACAGACGGACAGACAGACACCGAAGTGATCTTATAAGTGTTCCGTACGAAACACTAAAAAAGCACTCTAGAGTTCGTAGTTTTTATATTTTTTGCCAAATTTGTCTAACATTGATAAAATTGTACTTACATTTTTTTTTCAATTTTAAGAAAGTGTTTTTAAATTTAGAGGTCAACTACAAAATTGAGTCAGACAAAACAGTACAGCAAATAGGAATAAAATAAAGCAACAATCAATACGCAAGGTCTGGCAAAGTACTAGCAATACTACATTTTACTTACGTTATTCCATTGAAGCAGATTTCTCAAAAAATTACCATAAAATCCCTTTTTTGCAATATTTTCGATATTTGAATGTACGCAGATGTTTAATGAAATATTAGTTCTAACATGATAATACTGACTCAGAAATTCAAATTTTAATATGTAATGCTTTTTTTATATTCCTAGTCAAGGTAAAATTTTAGGGAGGGTGAGCCTGTCAAACCTATCAAAACTAACTAAAAACTTTACAAATCTACATCAACTACTAAAAATGACCAAAATTCACATTTCAGCAACGACTACTGCTCTATCATCTGTCAATCCATCTCGGCGCGCATTTTGTTTTGTCGATCCCAGCTCGGCTGTTGAGCCGGGATAGGGCGAAATAAATTGACCAATGAGAGCAGAGTGGTCATTGCTAAATTAAATCACTAAGTACTTGTTAGTAACACTTCCTCTGTCGATCTGTGAAATGAAACAGCCCCCGACGGAGGGCAGGTATGCTTTTAAGTTCTAGACTTTCACAAGCCAGAGATACAATTTTGCATGAGAAGGGCCCAAAGAGAAGAAGATTACTTCATTAAATTTTAAAAGAATGTATATACATGAAAAAAACAACTTAAGTTAATTTATACGTATATGTTGATGTTAAAATAAGGCTATTTTCGAGAGGCTGAACACAAATTAAGCACATTACCTGTTTTTTTTTTATGGGTCTAGCACACGTGCTGCAGGGAAGTTCCTAAAGCGCTACAGGAGCGGCATGTGTGTGGAAAAAGCGATTCACGTTGTTCCTGAATCGCTGTAAATTGTACTCGATGGGAAACACAGCGCTGGGCAAATTATTCCAAAAGGATGATGCTCTCCCATATAAAAGACTGCTTGAAAAGCGTTGTACGCGGAGTAACAAGCTAAACCTCATACGGATGTGAAGCACTAGCGCGACGTGTATTTCTAACATGCATCGCTTTAGGAGGAATTAAGCGGGCTACATCCTTCGAACGCTTTCCGTGAAAATACTTGTAGAACAGATTCAAGTCGCCAACCGTTCTTCGATGTTCCAGCGAATCAAGGCCGCCGGTCAATTCCGGGTCTCCAATCAGACGGACAGCTCTTCTCTGAACAGAATCCAACAAATGCAGTGTATGTTTGTGAGCAGAGCCCCAAACGTGGGAGCAGTATTAAATAGTTGGTCGAATTTGAGCTTTGTAAAGGATTAACAGTTGTTGTGGGGTGTAAAGCTTTCTGGTTCGAAATAATATTCCCAACTTTTGAGAAGCTCTCCTTGCTATGCCTGCAACATGTTCATGCCAGAACATATTTGCTCCCAAACTAACGCCCAACAAATTGAGCGCCGATGCTAGGGAAATGGAGTTCCCCGACATAACTATGTCGGGTTCAGCAACGTTAACTTTTTTAGAAAAAACTGCCGCCTGGGTTTTTGTGGCGTTAAATTGCACTTGGTTATTGTCACCCAAGATAGAATTTCTTCCAGGTCTTTGTTAAGTTGAACGACCTCCTGCTGTCTGCGGATATTCGCCTGAGCAGCCGATGTCCGAGCGTTCAAGGTGAATGAAGAGACAAGGGTACTGTCAGCTGCAAAACTGTAGATTGGATTCCCGGTCTTTTCCAGCAGATCGTTAATGTAAATGAGAAAGATAGTAGGATACAGTATGGAGCCCTGGGGCACACCGGTGTTGATTGTGAAGGTGTTAGAAAGAAATCCGTCGACCGCCACTCGTAAAGAACGCTCTCTGAGGAAACATGAGAACCACAAACAGAACCTTTCAGATATACCACAAGAGCGTAACTTAATCAACAGTCCATCGTGCCAAACACGGTCAAATGCCCTGGATATGTCAAGAGCAACCGCTCGAGATTCTCCAAAGTGTTCAACTGCGTTGTTCCAAACATGTGTTGAGTCAGAAGATCTCCTGTTGATCTACGTTTACGAAAACCATATTGGTGATCGCTAATAATATTGAATCGTTCAAGATATTTTAGTGTGTGATGTGATAACATTTCTGAGGTTGCAATAAGTTGGCCTTATTAGAAGTCACAAAGTAAACTTACAATTTTCTTTACATTTTATAGCAAAAAATTAGTTGGTTTTAGTATTATTACATGTTACTTACTGCAAAAAATTTTATATTCGTACATATTTTTAATTCTGTCAGGCAATGTCATTAGGTCAAAAGTATTATTTCATTAAAAACTACCTTACAACAGCTTAAAATTCCAAAAATATGGAAGAGTTTGCAAGAAATCATAAATTAAAGACAAGAACGTAGCATAGACAGTATTTTGTGATGCTAGAAGCCATTTAAAGTGAAAATTAATTTATTTGACATTAATTAAACATTTTTTTGGAACTAAAGAAGAGTAAGAAATCTGCTTCAAAGCGACAATGAAAGTAAAATATAGTTTTACTACAGGTAATACTTTTTTAGGCCCTGTTGAATTATTATTGCCTAGTTTTATTGTTTTTTTTTTATTCTTAGTATTCCGTATCAAAACTGAAAAAACGGAACACACTTCGGTGTCTGTCGATCACAACCGATTTTCCTCGAAACTATTCGATAAAGAAAGTAGAAATTTGTCAGAAATATAGGAAGTGATGGTCTAATCACAGCCATTTACTTTTGAGAATTAAATTTTGACTTAAGAGGTTAGTTTTAGAAGGTGAAATCGAAAGTAAAAAAATCTCAAGGTCATCGAGTGAGGTGTCAAAGCTTATACAAGCACGAATTTAAAAATATTTATGATATAATATTCATGCAAACCTTTCTTAATATTATTTTTAAAAAATTGCCAGAAATCATAACTCTAAGGGTACACATCAAAAAATTTCGAAAAAATTTGGGAATATTCTCTAGATTGAACGAAAATTACCACGAGTGCATTACCTTTGATAATTCATCAGGTATATAAAAACGAGTTTTTCAAGGTATATAAAAACAAAGATCGGAAACAAACTTTGATATGTGTTTCGTACTTGTATACAAGTCCCCATCATGTTTAATAAAAAAATGTTATCCAGTGTATAGACAAAAGTATAAACACTCATACACAGCAAGGATCTACGATAATTATCGTGAGAGATTTTAAGATAAATTTTTTAAGATGTACTAATAATAGTTAATCCACCTATTTGAATAGCATTAGGCTTATATAACTGATAAAAATACTAGTTCTACTAGAGAAAGTATCTTGATAGACAACCTCTATAGTGCAGTAAAAAAAGGTCAAAATAATGATAGTTTAGAGAAGGAGTAGGTTTTATAATAAATAGAAAAATAGCTGCAAACATAACCACATAACACATGGGCTGAAAAGTCCCGGGCCTAACACATAGATGGCGCTAGTTTTATTGCAGTCACCTTTTTTTCAGTTAATACTAACCTTCAAAAGACAGCTGTTAAAATTTCATGATATTCTATTCATTAGTTTGTGAGTTATTGTGCTAAGAGTGACGCTACTTTTGTTATTTTCAAAACAATGGATCAAAAACAATTTCGTGTTTTAATTTTACACTGCTTCTTGATGGAAAAAAAATACCGTTCAAGCGAAGCAATGGCTTGAAAAGTGTTATGGGGACTCCGCTCCATCAGAAACAACAATAAAACGTTGGTTTGCTGACTTCAAACGTGGTCGTAGAGACACCGATGATGCAGAACGCAGTGGACGTCCAAATGAGGCGGTAACACCAGAAAACATAAAAAAAAATCCATAAAATCGTTTTGAATGATCGAAAAAAGTGAAGTTGCGTGAGTTAGCTGATATCGTAAAGATATCAAAAGAACGTGTTGGCTTTATATTGCATAAGCATTTGACTATGAGAAAGCTCTGTTCAAAGTGGGTGCCGCGTTTGCTCACTGTTGATCAAAAACAAGAACGTGTTGATGATTCTGAGCAGTGTTTGCCATGTTTAAACGTAACAAACCGGAATTTTTGCGTCGATATGTGACAATGGATGAAACATGGATCCATCACTTCACTCCGGAAACAAAACGATCGTCATCTGAGTGGACAGCAACTGGTGAACCTCGTCCAAAGCGCCCGAAAGCACAACAATCGGCTGAAAAGATTATGGCCTCGGTATTTTGGGATGTGCGTGGTGTAATATTCATCGACTATCTTGAGAAAGGAAATACCATCAACAGTGAATATTATATAGCGTTATTGGAGCGTTTGAAGGCCGAAATTGCAAAGAAACGACCGCATATGGCAAAGAAAAAAATTTTGTTTCATCAAGACAACGCACCGTGTCACAAGTCAATCAAAACAATGGCAAAACTACATGAATTGAACTTCGACTTGCTCCCACATCCACCGTATTCGCCAGATTTGGCTCCCAGCGACTACTGGCTGTTCGCAGACCTGAAAAAAATGCTCGCCGGTAAGAAATTTCGCACGAATAAAGAGGTTATCGCTGAAACTGAGGCCTATTTTGAGGCAAAAGATAAATCGTTCTACAAAAGTGGTATTGAAATGTTAGAGCGGCGCTGGAATGATTGCGTTGCTCTTGATGGAGATTACGTTGATGAATAAAGCTAATTTTGAACCAAAAAAATCGTGTTTTCTTTGTTAGGCCCGGGACTTTTCAGCCCATGTGTTATAACACAATATCAAGTAGGGTAGCCTATGTTGTACTAAAGATAACAAAGCATTGTAAAATAAAAATAATTCAGGTGTATGTCCCCACAACAACACACGATGATGATTCAGTAGAATATTTCTACGACGAAATAAGAAGTACCACCGAACGGAATTGAACTTATACACTGGTGATAGGCGATTTTAACGCCAAGATAGGCGGTCAGGTTGACGCAAGTGAAAACAAAATAGGTAAATTCGGTTTAGGTACAAGAAACGAACGTGGTCAAATGTTAATAAACTTCTTAGAACAACAACAATTATTCGCTATGAACACCTTTTACTACAAAAAAAACCACATAGAAAATGGACATGGGTAAACCCAATCGGAGGGGCAAAAAACGAAACAGACTACATACGAGTCTGGTTTGAAAAGTCCGTGCAAAAAAAAAAACTACTTATGTGTTTGGGGTAAACCTTTTTTATTTTTCGACATAGTCTCCTTTTAGGCTTATACACTTCGTCCAACGATGTTCTAGTTTGTTGATCCCTTCCGAATAATAGGATTTGTCCAAGTCTGCAAAATATCCATTAGTGTCTGCAATCACCTCCTCGTTTGAATAAAAAAATCTTTGTCCCGCCAGCCATTTCTTCAAATTGGGGAACAAATAGTAGTCCGAGGGAGCCAAGTCTGGAGAATAGGGGGGATGTGAAACGAGTTGGAATCCTATTTCCATTAATTTTGCGACCACAACTGCTGAGGTATGTGCTGGTGCGTTGTCGTGATGGAAAAGGACTTTCTTGTGGGCCAACCGCGGGCGTTTTTTCCTGCAGCTCGGTTTTCAAACGGTCCAATAACGATGAATAATATTCACCTGTAATAGTTTTACCCTTTTCCAGATAGTCGATGAGGATTATCCCTTGCGAATCCCAAAAGACAGTCGCCATAACCTTTCCGGCCGAAGGAACGGTCTTCGCCTTTTTTGGTGCAGATTCCCCTTGGTAACCCATTGTTTAGATTGTTGTTTGGTCTCAGGAGTATAGTAATGTATCCATGTTTCATCCACAGTGACGAAACGACGCTTAAAGTCCTCCGGATTCTTCTGGAACAGCTGCAAACCATCCTTGCAACACTTCACACGATTCCGTTTTTGGTCAAGCGTGAGCAATCGCGGCACCCATCTTGCGGATAGCTTTCTCATATCCAAATGTTTATGCAAAATATTATGTACCCGTTCAGTCGAGATGCCCACAGCTCTAGCAATCTCACGCACCTTAACTCTTCTGTCATCCATCACCATATCATGGATTTGATCAATGATTGCTGGAGTCGTAACCTCCACAGGCCGTCCAGAACGTTCAGCGTTACTTGTGCCCATATGGCCAGTCCGAAAATTTTGAAACCACTTATAAACTGTTCTAATCGAAGGTGCAGAGTCACCATAATGTTTATCAAGCTTCTCTTTAGTCTCCTGAGGCGTTTTGCCTTTCATAAAGTAATGTTTAATCACCACACGAAATTCTTTTTCGTCCATTTCTTGAAAATCACTCGACTTCCTTGATTCACACGAATGCCAAACACAAAGAAATACACCAATATGGCTGAAACTTGGTGTGCGTCCATTCAAGAGATGCTACTAACTAAACATGACCTCGATACGCGCCGGTGGTGCCATCTCTCGGACTTTGCACGGACTTTTCAAACCAGCCTCGTATTATCATCAGAAAAAAAATATAGTAAAGGATGTAAAAGTTATAAGTGAAGTGACCAGAGAATAGTCCAAGGAAGAATAGAAATAAACAAACGCATAGAAAGAAAAAAATTCATAACAAGAAAGAAACTAAAAATTAATACAGCAGAAGCAGAATACCAAAATGAAATAAGAAAAGAATTAACTAAAATCGATGACCTTGATAACAAAAACATAAACGAAATTAATGAAACATTGACGAATATCTTGGTGAAAACAGAGGAGCAAATAGCTAGAAAGAAGAAGAATGAAACAAAAATGTGGAACATAAAAACGGAAGAACTGTTTGAAGAAAAACGTAGACTGCTAGCCCAGGGAAAGAAAAATACTATTCAGTTTGTAGATATTAACAAAACCCTTAAAAAGTCCATTAAAGAAAGTAAAAGGCAACAGTTAGAGACAAAGATAGAAAAAATTGTAGGACAGAACAAGAACATGAAAGCACTCCGACAAAGCCTAGGAAAAAGTATAATACACAATTTAAAAGATGAAAATGGAGAAGATGTGAAATATCGAGAAAAAATAACACACGTAATTCAAACATACTATGAACAAAAAAACTGCCCACTAAATGATCTTAAAGAACGTCGAAATAAAAAGATAATCAATGCTAACTCCAGAGATGAAGAAATATGAACAACACTAAAATCTATTAAAAACAATAAAACACCAGGACCTGACGGAGTATTAACAGAATTAATAAAAGAAGGAGGAGGTAGTACAGATGCTGAAGCCCTTATTCAATAAATGTCTAGAAAAAGAAAAGATACCAGAAAATTGGAACACAGCTTCGACAATTTTACTTTTTAAAAAGGTGATAAAATTACAATTACCGTCCAACATCATTACTTTCACAAATATACAAATTGTTTACCAAAATAATAATTAATAAATTGGAAAACAAGCTGGAATTAAACCAGTCGGTAGAACAGGCTAGCTTCAGGAAGAGTTTTAGTACTTGTGATCATCTCTTAACTATCAAAATCTTAATAGAGAAAGCAACAGAATAAAACTTAAAGTCGTACTTGGTATTTATAGATTATCAAAAGGCTTTTGATAGTATCGAGAGCTGGGCCGTCGAAAGAGTCGTGTATAACAACAGAATAGACTATAGATATACACAGCTCACAAGAACAAAGTACAACAAGGCTTAAATGATAGTGGAAACAGATAGAAAAACAAATCCTATACCTATCAAACGCGGAGTAAGACAGGGAGATTTCATGAGCCCAAAACTATTTATAGCAGCATTAGAAGAAATTTTCAAGGAACTCGAATGGGAAAAAAATAAATGGAGAAAAGTTAAACCATCTGCATTATGCTGATGATGTAGTGCTAATATCAGATAATTTTGATGACATACAGGAAATGATTACTGAACTACAAAACAAATCAGAGAGGGTAGAACTACTGCTGAATAGAGATAAGACAAAAGCTATGACAAACAAAGATAGTCTGCGAGACTTGAGAATAGAGGACAGAACACTTGAATACGTAGAGGAATACATCTACCTAGGGCAAATAATAAAGTGTGGAAAAGCAAATCAAACGGCAGAAGTACAGAGAAGAATGAGACTGGCAGGGGCAGCATTTGGCAAACAAAAAAAATATATTAGCCAATAAAAGAATTCCTCTGGAACTAAAAAAGATGGTATTCGATCAATACATTCTACCGATTCTCAGCTACGCGGCCCAGACGTGGACATTGACTAAATAGATGATGGACCAACTGAGTAAAACACAGAGAGAATGCTGAATATAAAATTACAAGACAGAATCAGAAACGAAAGTATAAGACAAAAGACCAAAGTGATAGACGTTAGACAACAGGTAGCAGGTTTCAAATGATAGATGGGCAGGACAAACAATGAGACAACGAGATGAGAGGTGAAATAAAAGAATACAAGAATGGAGGCCATAGCTGGAACAAAGATCCAGAAGAAGGCTCCAAACAAGATGGAAAGATGACCTGAAAAGAATGGCTGGTTTAGGATGGATCAGAAAGACGCAGAATCGAGAGGGATGGAAGAAGGAGGGGAAGGTCTATGTCCGACACTGGTGGACGAAGGCTTATTAAATAGATAGACAGATAGTTTAGATACAGCAATATTATGATTTTATCCTCTGTGGGGTATCATCAGAGGTATTGCCCTGAGTTTAGAACCTCGAAAAATTTGTGCTCTTTTATTTATAAACAATTTAAGTTTTCAAAATGCGTTTTTTAAGCTTAAAATGTGAATAACTCTTGGTTATATAAGTCGGATCGAGACAAAAAAAAACTAGACTCTTCGTAATAAAATTTCCAACAAGTCCTCGTTGGTTTAAAGTCGCTCAAGTGCTACAAAATTGAAAAACAGGCATTTTTTTTTCATTTTATTGTTTGCGACTAAGTGAATTGATCAGCTTGAAACCTTCAGTATACGAGGCTGGTTTGAAAAGTCCGTGCAAAGTCCGAGAGATGGCACCACCGGCGCGTATCGAGGTCATGTTTAGTTAGTAGCATCTCTTGAATGAACGCACACCAAGTTTCAGCCATATTGGTCTATTTCTTTGTGTTTGGCATTCGTGTGAATCAAGGAAGTCGAGTGATTTTCAAGAAATGGACGAAAAAGAATTTCGTGTGGTGATTAAACATTACTTTATGAAAGGCAAAACGCCTCAGGAGACTAAAGAGAAGCTTGATAAACATTATGGTGACTCTGCACCTTCGATTAGAACAGTTTATAAGTGGTTTCAAAATTTTCGGACTGGCCATATGGGCACAAGTGACGCTGAACGTTCTGGACGGCCTGTGGAGGTTACGACTCCAGAAATCATTGATCAAATCTATGATATGGTGATGGATGACAGAAGAGTTAAGGTGCGTGACATTGCTAGTGCTGTGGGCATCTCGACTGAATGGGTACATAATATTTTGCATAAACATTTGGACATGAGAAAGCTATCCGCAAGATGGGCGCCGCGATTGCTCACGCTTGACCAAAAACGGAATCGTGTGAAGTGTTGCAAGGATGGTTTGCAGCTGTTCCAGAAGAATCCGGAGGACTTTAAGCGTCGTTTCGTCACTGTGGATGAAACATGGATACATTACTATACTCCTGAGACCAAACAACAATCTAAACAATGGGTTACCAAGGGGGAATCTGCACCAAAAAAGGCGAAGACCGTTCCTTCGGCCGGAAAGGTTATGGCGACTGTCTTTTGGGATTCGCAAGGGATAATCCTCATCGACTATCTGGAAAAAAGGGTAAAACTATTACAGGTGAATATTATTCATCGTTATTGGACCGTTTGAAAACCGAGCTGCAAGAAAAACGCCCGCGATTGGCCCACAAGAAAGTCCTTTTCCATCACGACAACGCACCAGCACACACCTCAGCAGTTGTGGTCGCAAAATTAATGGAAATAGGATTCCAACTCGTTTCACATCCCCCCTATTCTCCAGACTTGGCTCCCTCGGACTACTATTTGTTCTCCAATTTGAAGAAATGGCTGGCGGGACAAAGATTTTATTCAAACGAGGAGGTGATTGCAGACACTAATGGATATTTGGCAGACTTGGACAAATCCTATTATTCGGAAGGGATCAACAAACTAGAACATCGTTGGACGAAGTGTATAAGCCTAAAAGGAGACTATGTCGAAAAATAAAAAAGGTTTACCCCAAACACATAAGTAGTTTTTATTTTTGCACGGACTTTTCAAATCAGCCTCGTACTATATATTTTTGGTCACTGAATCCAAATACGATATCGGATTTGCTAATAAACCTATTGAATTGGAGTAATGGTCCAAAAACGGTCTCAAAGAGGTCAAAAGTCGTCAAGTTAACAATAATAACGAGAAATACATATCTCTTTTTTATGATTTAATCCGTTAGGTTATGTTAAGCTCAAGGCTCGTTATATATTTGATTATGTTCCTTTATGACCTTGAAATCGTATAAATACATGAGCAAATCAGACGTTAAACCTGAATTTAGTGACCAATATTACGTCGATATAACATATCTGGCCATTTTTATAATATTTGTATTCAGTGAGCGAAAATACATCGAAATATGTTTCCTGACTTAACCACTTTTGACCATTTTGAGGCCATTTTTGGACCTTAATTCAAAATTAATAGGTGTATGAGTAAATCAGATATCATATTTGGATTCAGTGACTAAAAATTCATCGGAATATGTACTCGTATGTCTCGTTATTATTGTTAGCTTGACGCCTTTTGACCATTTTAAGGCCGTTTTTGAACCCAGTGGGCACAATTGAATTTGTTATTTAAAATTTGAATTGCCCTCCATTTATGCCATTTGGTCCAAAATGGATCTTTTTTTTCAAAATTTAGGTCTCGAAGCCAACTTTCCGATGCCATTAAAAAAAAACATTTATTTATTAATCAAATAACAACAAATCAGTTTTTTCGGTCATTTTCAATTTTCTTTTCAAAATGACCGAAAAAACGCATTTGTTGTTATTTGATTAGTAAATAAATGTAAAAAAAAACGGTTAAAATTACTCATAAAAAATTATATATATATTTTTTTTTAAATAACTGTCTCGCGATTCTCTACCAGATGTGATAAAAGTTTTTCAATTTTTTTTTTCAAAATGTTGTTATTTGATTAATGAACAAATATATATAAAAAAAAAACGGTTAATCCAGAAAAAAAATTTCTAATGACATCGGAAAACTGGCGTCGAAACCTAAAGGACCCCACACATTTCTTATGGGAAGTGGCCCTCGGTGAAATTGTCTGAAATCGATATATGTTTGTATGTCTCAAGCTCCTGATCAAAAGTTCCCATGGACACAAAGTCATGAAATGAACAGTGTTTCAGATATCGGGGGTAGAAAGACGATTTTCGGAGATCTTGTCGACAACAGCGTAGAGCCGTGAGGTTGTTTATGCGCCGTTCTCCGGGGTATACGGGGATTTTTTCGGTCGGTGATTCCAAATCTGGTGTCAAAAATGACATTTGACAGTTGGTAACTATCAAAAAGCTGCCAACTCGCCTTATTTCTAATAAAATGGGACTGACCTTAATCAAGCACCCCAATCGTGAGAGGCACCGAGACTCACCCGAATCAAGCACTCTAATCGTAAGAGGCACGGAAACCCACAGTAAACAAGCACCCCAAAGGGAACAGATATCTGCTACGCCCACGTCGTTGTTCCCGGATAATGCTAATAGAAGATAAAAAAAACCATTCCTATGAACATTTTGTTACAAGTGAGGTGAGTTGACATTTTGTTGGTAGCTGCCATGTTTCAAATGACATTTTTGACACCAGAATTGAAATCAGCGACCGTAAAAACGTCCCGATGTACGAGTATATTCTGACGGACATTTTATTAGAAATGAGGCGAGTTGATAGTTTTTTAACAGCTGCCAACCGTCAGATGTCATTTTTGACACCAGATTTAGAATCAGCGACCCAAAAAACCCACATAAACCCCGGAGAATGGCTGTACGCTGTTGACGAGATCTCCTAAAATCGTCTTTCTACCACCGATATCTGAAAAACTATCCATTTTCCGACTTTATGCCCATGTTAACTTTTGATTAGAAGCTCGAGAGGAATAACATATATCGATTTCAGACAGTTTCACCGAGGGCCACTTCTCATAAGAAATGTGCAGGGTCTTTTGGAAAAAAAATGATCAAATTTAGACCAAATGGCATAAAATGGCGAGTAATTCAAATTTTAAATAACAAATTCAATTGTGCCCACTGGGTTCAATATTTTTGTACCAAAATTTCAGGGTATTATTGCTATAACAAAAGGCATATTTTCTGAAAGTTTCAAGCCGATCGGTTCACTTAGTCGACCTGTACAACAAAATGAAGAAAAAAAAACAGTTTTTTGTCTGCTTTTTCAATTTTGTCGGTTATGTGCGCACTTAAACGACTTAAAACCAACGAAGATTTATTACAAATTTCATTACGAAGAGTTTGATTTTTTTTGTCTCGATCCGACTTATATAACCGGAGTTATTCACATTTTAATCTAAAAAAAACGCGTTTTGAAAACTTAAGTTTTTCGAGGTCCAAAACTCAGGAGACAATACTGCTGGTGATACCCCAGAGAGGATAAAATCATAATATTGCTGTCTCTAGACTATGCAATTTCAAATGCTTTTTTTACTGTACTACTAAATTTAAAAATATTTTACCAACATTGAATATAAAAATGTAACAATACTATTACCCATATTAGAGAAATTTGGCAAAAAATATATAAAATAACCCGTCAAGTGCAAGTTGAACTGGCGCAATTTGTGTTCCGTACCTAGATTGCTTCTGAAATAAAAATTTTTGTTACGGCGGTATGAAATGATCAGTGACTTCACAAAACACACCCCAAATGAGTTGTCAATAAAGTTCGTTTCCGATCTTTACTGATAACTAATGAACTTAAAATTTTTGTTTTTTTAAATACCAGATAAATTATTAAAGGTAATGCACTCGTGATAATTTTCGTTCAATCTACAGCCCGTGGAGAATATTCCAGAATTTTTTTCAAAATTTTTGGATCAGTACTTCTCGAGATAGAGGGAAGGGACAGCGATTTTTCGCGATTTTTTCAAAATAATACAAAGAAAAATGTGCGCATGTAAGATATTATGTATATTTTTGAAACTTCTGTTTTTACAAGCTTTCATTTGACACCCCACTCGATGACCTAGTAAATTTTTTTTTCATATCCGATTTTACCCCCCAAAACTAACCCCTTAAGACAAAATTTAACTTTCAAAACTATACGACTCTGATGAGGCCATCAATTTCTATATTAAATATATTAAATTTCAACTTTCTACGTCAAATAGTTTCGGAGAAAATCGGGTGTGACAGACAGACAGACGGACCGACAGACGGACAGACAGACACCGAAGTGATCTTATAAGTATTCCATACGGAACACTAAAAAGAACTTTACTGATATAACATTTTCAGGGCCTTTTGATTAACTTGACACACTAGGAATCTATTCGCCAAAAAATTCTACCTTAACTTGGAATATACAGACGTTATATATAGTTTCATTTTTAAAAACGCCCAGTTAATACTAAAAGTTAATTATATAAACCAAAAAAGAAGCAACCTATTAGATGAAATTTAGTCCATAAATAAATAGAGATTTTTTTAATGTTGCAAAAATTTATTCTTCTGTTAGTCCATACAAAAACACATATTAATTAAGATTAGAACTAAATAACAACCAAAAGTAGCAAAACATAACAAAAACCAAAAGAAAAAACAAAGGCGAAAATAAGGGGATTATGCTTCTAATAGCCAAAATCAACATTATCACCAACGACTTCCTTCTTTATTTCATTTTTCACGATATCAAGATCATGATCAACATCAACTTTCAACTTACCAGTGACAGGCAATGGATCGACATCTTCATTTGTCCCCTCCATGGAACCCCAATCAACATCACGTTGAAAACTGTCAAAATTAAAGTTCTCTTCGAAATCGAAAGCCATATTTTCGTTTTTGATATTCCGTTGGTCTTGAATTGCGGAATTTTCCATTTTTACCATTTTATCTGTTTCCATGTTGGTACCGCTTGTAGTAGTACGGATTGCTTCTTGTCGGTTTTTCGCTATTGATTCGATAATATTGTCACTGTGAGTCAACTGCGGATGAGTACTATAAGAAGTATGTTTTTGGTGGGTCTTGATATGAGACTTTAAACTGTGAGATGTAGCAAACGCTCTACTACATTCGGGGGTTTCCCTGCATGCATAAGGTTTTTCACCGCTGTGAATGCGATGGTGCGTTTTCAAGTGGTGGGAGGCGGAAAATGATTTGCCACAGCCAACTTGTTCGCATCTGGAATAGAGAATGATCAGACGCTAAAAATAACAGAAACATAAACTATTTTTTTTTTTTCACTTGTAAGTAATTTTTTTCTTGTAGGAATATCTAAAAAGATAAGTTTACAGTAATAATCCTCGCTATCTGGAACAATTCCAAGATAATATCCGATAAGAAATGGTATCGATCACGGAAACAACGTGCCGAGCAGTGATCGAAAATTTCACCTGTCGCTTTAGAAGAGTGGTGGGAACGCACCGATGAAATTATTTTTAAGAAAACACTTTCCCAAGGGCTGTAATTTGATATACAATAAAGATTTTTTCTTTTATTAATTTATTTGTATCAAATGTTAAAATTAAGGGACACCTTGTATCCAAATAGAACAGAAGAAATATTTACAGTCAGTCCAAAAAGTCTCCATACACTACCAGCTTTCTATACTATTTTTCTGTTATGTTTAACTAATTAATTGGAACTATGAAAAAATATGTTTAAATTAATATTTGGAACTCAACCAACGAGAATTAGTATTAAAAACAACTACGGAACATTTTATTTAAAAAGTTGCATCATCGTTATATAAATATAAACAAAATTAATGTAAAAAAAGTCTTCATACCCTTAACAATTACCAATAATAGTTTGGCGGAGTTTAACGGAAAGTAACAACTTCGTTTAAGCTAATATTTAGTGGGACCGAGGTTAGCCTTGATAATCTCGTGTAGCCTTTTTGTCATGCTTGCGACCAGCTTTCTAGTAACTTCTGCTGGAATGTTCTTCCATTCGTTAAATATTCTGTTTTTTAATTCTTCTTTATTTGAAACATTATGTTTGCGAACGCGCCTTTTAAGTTCCTGCCATGAATGCTCGATGGGGTTAATATCGGGTGATTGCGGAGGTGTACGAAGCTGATGTCGCACATTATGGATCATCCATTCTCCCACCAAGTTCGCGGTATGTGTCGGATTATTATCTTGTTGAAAAACGTATCTTATTACGAGTGCTAATTTTTAGACACTTTCTCTTAAATTGTCTCTCAAGATGTTCAAATAAACATGCTGATCCATGGTACCATTAATAAAATGTAAATTTCCAACCCCTCCAGCGGACATGCATCTCCAAAGCACAACACTGCCACCCGCTTGTACCACCGTGGAACAAATGTTGTTAATATCGAATGCGGTATTCTTTCTCCAAACTTTAGTTCTGCCATCAGACCCAAAAAGGTTAATTTTAGTTTCATAACTAAAGATTACGGATTCCCAAAATTCAAGAGGTTTAGTAACGTATTCCCTAGCAAAAGCTAACTGCTTTTTACGAATAGCTTCCGAAATTAACGGCTTCTTCCTGGCTGCACACCACTTAGAGCCTGCCCTGTGTAAAGAATTTCTCACTGTTTGTGAACAAAAATTTTTCGGAAATAGTTCCGGTACTTCTTTTAATTTTGGTGCACTTTTCTTGGGATCTATAATTATTTGTTTAACAATACTGGCTTCTTCACGTTGGGACCACTGAAGCGTGGTCGAATTTTATAGGAACCCGTTGAGTTATACAATATACAATGTACTGAATAGTAGCATGTGACTTTTTAACAATTTTTCCTATATTTCAGTACGATTTTCTATCTTCCCATATATCAGTTATGATCTTTCAAACTTGAAATGGATTTTCAAAAGTTTTCTCGCTCATTTTTAGTGTTCCGTACGGAACACTTATAAGATGACTTCGGTGTCTGTCTGTCTGTCACACCCGATTTTCTCCGAAACTATTTTTCATAGAAAGTTGAAATTTGGTAAGAATATAGAAATTGATGGCCTCATCAAAGCCGTGTAGTTTTAAAAGTTAAATTTTGACTTAAGGGGTTAGTTTTGGAGGCTGAAATCGGAAGTAAAAAAAAAAATTTTTTAGTAGGTTATCGAGTGTGGTGTCAAATGAAAGCTTGTGAAAACACGAGTAATATATATATATATATATATATATATATATATATATATATATATATATATATATATATATATATATATATATAATGTAATACTCGCGCACACTTTTCTTCGTATTATTTTTTAAAAATCGCGAAAAATCGCTGTGTAGATTGAACGAAAATTATCACGAGTGAATTATCTTTAATAATTTATCTGGTATACGAGGTATATCCACAAAGTAAGTTCCGTTTCTATTTCTATCCGCGGCGGCGCTGCGATCGCAGTTCCGAGCATGCGTGGCAGTTACTCTGACTCAAGCAGAAGAAATGTACGCCATTTTCAGATCGCTGCTGCCGACGTGTTCTTTGTAGTGCTTCTTTATGATGTCAGCCTTAATTGAAAATGCCGCCGCTTGTGAAATCAGATCTGTGATTCGTTTTCTAAATGCAAAGAAAGTTAAACCAAGTGAAATTTATCGGCAAATCTGCGAGGTTTACGGACAAACTGCTATGAGTGATTCAATGGTTAGAAGATGGGTCAGACAGTTCAATGAAGGACGTGATCAAGTGCACGATGAAGAACGATGTGGACGCCCGTCTTTGGTTACTGATGAACTGGTTCACGCAATTGAAGAGAAGCTTAAGCAAAACCGTAAGTTTACAATTAGTGCTCTTGCTATGGAATTTCCGCAAATCTCACGATCACTAATTCATGAAATTGTTAATGAAAAACTGGAATTTCGAAAACTTTGCTCACGTTTGGTACCCAAAATTCTTACTGAACAACACAAAAAATAACGGATGGGCAGTGCACTTCAGTTTTTGACACGCTACAATGAAGACGGTGATGATTTTCTTTCTCGGATAGTCACGGGGGATGAAACTTGGGTATCTTACGATACCCCAGAAACTAAACGGCAATCAACGGAATGGAGGCACACTTCGTCCCCAACGAAAGTTAAGCCTAAGCAAATCTTGACACCTCGAAAACTCATGTGCACCGTTTTTTGGGACAGAAAAGGCATTTTGCTGATTGATTTCTTACCACGAGGCCAAACAATCAATGCACATGTTTACTGCGAGACCATTAAGAAATTGCGCCGCGCAATACAGAACAAGCGCCGAGGATTACTGTCGAAAGGTGTTGTTTTTTTCCACGATAATGCCCGACCTCACACTGCGAACGTGAGAAAAGAACTCCTACAGGAATCTGACTGGGACATGTTTGACCATCCTCCGTACAGCCCGGACCTCGCTCCTAGCGACTTTCATCTCTTCTTACACCTAAAATCTTTCCTTGGTGGTCGACACTTCAACGATGATGACGAGCTGAAAGAACATGTTACCACATGGTTGAAAACACAGGCGGCAACCTTCTATGAAGAAGGCATACAAAAACTAGTGCCACGCTATGACAAGTGCCTACGAAATTTCGGAAGCTATGTAGAAAATTAGTTTAACAGTTGTAGATTTTTGTACAATAAATATTTTTTCTGTATCTGTACACGTTTTTTTTATATAACCAAACGGAACTTACTTTGTGGATATACCTCGTATATATAAAAAAAAAATTCAAGGTCATCAGTTTTCAGTAAAGATTGAAAACAAACTTTGTTGAAAACTCATTTGGGGTGTGTTTTGTGAAGTCACTGATCATTTTATACCACCGTAACAACATTTTTTGTTTTAAAAGCAATCAACGTACGGAACACTAATTGTGCAAGTTCAACTTGCACTTGACCGGTTATTAATACTACTTTGAAAACCCACTGCAAAATTATTAGCAACAAGTGATAGATTATAAAGTATGGCCGAAAATTATTCGTTTGTTTTCAGTTTAGCGAGCAATAGATCGCTTGATAAAATGTGGCTGATTATAACGTGTTTTTTTCAATGACTTTTTAAGTGTATGGAGACTTTTTTAAAATTAATTTTGTTTATATTTTATAACAATGATGTAACTTCTAAATAAAATGTTCCGTAGTTGTTTTTAATACTAATTCTCGTTGGTTAAGTTTCAAATATTAATTCAAACAAGTTTTCTCATAGTTCCAATTAATTAGTTAAACATGACAGAAAAATAGTATAGAAAGCAGGTGGTGGTATAGAGACTTCTTAGACTGACTGTATATTAATATCAATCTGGAAATATAGAGATTTTGCAATGTTTATTTTGGTAGGCCACTGTTTTTATCTTTATTTGAAGCATGCCCCACCATTTGGAACTTGCGCAGTAATAAAGGGAAGAAATTAAATAAAAAAAACTCAGATGTTTTCATTATTTGAAGTATACGCCCACCATTTGGAGCTTGCACAGTATGGAAACTTAATAAGAACAACCTTTATTAACGATAAGAATTTCCTTTACTCAAGAACTTATAAGAGAGGTTGTTTTAAGTTCGTTATTCTTATCGCTATTATGGGAGGGCCTGTTTTTTTCCTACTTAGATATACAAACCACTAAAAAAAATGCAGTAAAATTGAAATGATAATCTTTCGTTGCAAATAACAGTGACAACAGTTAATTAGTGTTCAGATTATGTTGAGATTTTGCAGTCTTTGGCACAATGGCAGTACAATGTGTGTGGTGCTAATTTCAAATGAAATTTTATTTATCACACATTCGTATTACCCTGGAAATATTGAAAGAAGTGATAGAAACATGCTAGACACAACATTAATTTAGAAACTTGTGTTGACCATTAAATACTATAGACTGTTTGTTAGGAGTTGATAGCACACAACATGGGTTATAAACATTAAAATGTCATAAACCATAAGCGTCCGAAATTTCTCTACCAATTATCTGCTTTTTGAGTTTTAATCACCTTTATTTTCTATCTCTACACAACAATGCGACCTTTTTCTAAAAGATATTTGATTACATGCCCTCTAAACTTTACAATAAGCTATATAAATCAACACATTTCAAGGTTTATTTTAATGAGTAAATGATGAAACTAAAAATCTTATTTCTATGATAAAGGCCTAAACGAGTACAATTAACAATTCTTAAGAACTAGAAATCTACAGTTTTTTTTTATGGGTCTAGCACGCGTGCTACAGAGAAGTCCCTAAAACGCTACAGGAGCGACACGTGTGCGGAGAAAGCGATTCACGTTGTTCTTGAATCGCTGTAGATTGTACTCGGTGGGCAACACAGTCCTGGGCAAATTATTCCAAAAGGAAGATGTTCTCCATATAAAAGACTGCTCGAAAAGCGTTGTACGAGGAGTAACAAGCTGAACCTCATACGGATGTGAAGAATTAGCGCGACGTGTACTTCTAACATGCACCGCTCTGGGAGGAATTAAGCGGGCCACATCCTTCGAACACTTTCAATGAAAATACTTGTAGAATAGGCTCAAGTCGCCAACCGTTCTTCGATGTTCCAGCGAATCAAGGCTGACGGTCAGTTCCGGGTCTCCAATCAGACGAACAGCTCTTCTCTGAATAGAATCCAACAAATGAAGTGTATGTTTGGGAGCGGAGCTCCAAACATGGGAGCAGTATTCCATAGTTGGTCGAATTTGAGCTTTGTAAAGAATTAACAGTTGTTGTGGGGTGTAAAGCTTTCTGGTTCGAAATAATATTCCCAACTTTTGAGAAGCTCTCCCTGCTATGCCTGCAACATGTTCATGCCAGGACATATTTGCTCCCAAATTAACGCCCAACAAATTGAGTGACGATGTTAAAGGAATGGAGTGCCCCGACATAACTATGTCGGGTTCAGCAACGTTCACTTTTTTAGAAAAAACTGCCGCCTGAGTTTTTGTAGCGTTAAATTCCACTTGGTTACTGTCACCCCAAGATAGAATTTCTTCCAGGTCTTTGTTAAGTTGACTGTTATTAAGCTTAATGATAATAGCTGCAATAAAATTATTTGGGATTTTAGCAGTTATTGGAATATAATTAACCAAAGTACTTATCGGTAGGTAAGTACCTAAATATGCAATCAAAATATTCTGTGTAAGTATAAAAATACAGCAGGAACCTATAATATGCTTAGTTCAAATCAGAACAGCGATGGCTTCAACTTTCAGTTTTGCTCAGGTCAAACTTCGCCGAGTCTGTAAACCTGCATTTTCCCTGCGAGAAAAACAATGTTACTTAACGTCTACGATGCCCTAGTACGTCAACAGCCAACAAGCCAAGTCCGTGAAATTGTGGAAACCTGTGCCAACCTGACGGGAGTTGGATCAGCAACTATTTATAGGTTTCTAAAAGAAAGAAAACGCGGTCCTTGCAACGAACCTCGGAATCACAAAGGAAAGAAGCCCTTAGAGGTCGATAGAAACCTTAAAAACGTAATAAGAATAAAAGGACACCATTTTTTTATTAAGAAAGAAATACCTACACTACATAAAGTTTTGCAAGAAATCAGAGAAGACCAGAACTTGCCAGATTTAAAAAAATGGAAATTATACAAAATCCTTCATAACCTGAATTTTCGTTAGGAACAACACAACAGAAAATCTGTTCTTATCGATGAAATAGAAATAATTTGTTCCAGAAGAGAATATCTACGAGCAATCAGAAAATTTCGAGCCGAAGAATTAAATATTTTTTATTTAGATGAGAGTTGGGTTTATGAGGGACACACAGTGAAAAAATTCTGGATTGACAAAAACATTAAGAGTGTCTAACAAGCTAGGCTAATTATAGCACATATCGATAGCGAAAACGAATTTCCCGACGGTGGCTTGTTGGAATCCGAATTAAAGTCTCAAACATAAAGATGGTATGTTAAAAGCGGAACTTCTCAAAATTGCGCGGAAATACGCAGTCGATGAGATGACAAAGGAACGGAATATCACAGTGCTTAGATTACCTCTATATCATTGCGAATTGAATCCCATAGAACTAATTTGGGCACAAATGAAAGGTTTCGATGCAAGCGAAAACACTACGTAAAGAGGATAATTGGAAAAATGCCATTCGACATGTTATAGAAGAAGAAAATAAAATGTGGAAACTTAACGAATACATGGAAGAAACTGTGGAAATAGAACCCTTAATTATCAATTTAAGAGAAGTCGAGTCTTCAGATTTTGAAGATGATGATTCTTTTTGATTGTAATTAATCATGAATTGTGAATTTGTGTATATACATAGATCTATAGATTAAAAAGTTTTTGGTAATAAATCTTATATTTTTATAACTTTATTTTTAAGGTAATTTTATTTATTAAACACTAAATGTAGGTTACGCTAGGACAGCTATGCTACCGATGAACCCTCATTTAGATTTTATGACTCTATTGTATAGCAGAGGTTTTCTGCCTAAAATAGGGTAAACCCTTAAAAATAATTCCAAACAGGTAGCAAAATCCAGCAAAATGCATAAGAAATCTCTTTTTTTTGGGCGCACCCCAACATGTATATGCATCTACAATAAGAGAATTCTGCTATCAACTCCAAACAAATACACTTTAATAACCGGTTTGCTTAACCATAAAATGAATTTTAAAAAATCCTGTACGTTTACAGAAGATGAATACTAACCTAACCTTACAATTCCTTTGCGTTAATACTATGCTGCAAGCTTGAGATAGCGATAAGGCCAAAGGAATGTGAAGAATAAGCGTTGCAAAATCTCTCTAATATATGGTAAATAACTTTTTCTATTTATTTATTTGTATGTATAGATGAACAAAAATCTACTTTATCCCGAATAGAAAAATTTATCACTTAATAAACATTTCTACGAAGCACGATTAGTAGACCAAATATATCTTAAATTTAAAGTCAGGATTTCCCCTAATCCCAAATGATTTTATAATCAATCATTTTCATTGAATTAAATGAAACAAACACAAATATAATAAAAAATAAAAAAACCGGTCAAGTGCAAGTTGAACTTGCACAATTAGTATTCCGTACGTTGATTGTTTTTAAAATAAAAATTTTTGTTAGGATGGTATGAAATGATCAGTGACTTCACAAAACACACCCCAAATGAGTTTTCAACAAAGTTTGTTTCCAATCTTTACTGAAAACTGGTGGTTGGTTATATACCAAATAAATTATTAAAGGTAATGCACTCGTAATAATTTTCGTTCAATCTATACCCCGTGGAGAATATTCCAGAATTTTTTCAAAATTTTTTGATCAGTACTTTTCGAGATAAGGTAGGGAACAGCGATTTTTTAAAAGTAATACCAAGAAAAGTGCGCCCAAGTATTACATTATATATATATTTTTTACTCGTGTTTTTCACAAGCTTTCATTTGACACCACACTCGATGACCTAGTAAAAAAAATTTTTTTTCACTTCCGATTTCACCCCTCAAAACGAACCCCTTAAGTCAAAATTGATGTTACGGTGGTATAAAATGATTAGTGACTTCACAAAACACACCCCAAATGAGTTTTCAACAAAGTTTGTTTCCAATCTTTACTGAAATCTGATGACCTTGAAATTTTTGTTTTTTTTATACCGTATAAATTATTAAAGGTAATGCACTCGTGATAATTTTCGTTCAATCTACACCCCGTGGAGAATATTCTAGAATTTTTTTCGAAATTTTTTGATAAGTACTTTTCGAGATAAGGCCCGGGACAGCGATTTTTTTGCGAATTTTTAAAAATAATACAAAGAAAAGTGCGCGCAAGTATAATATTATATATATATATATATATATATATATATATATATATATATATATATATATATATATTTTTACTCGTGTTTTCACAAGCTTTCATTTGACACCACACTCGATGACCTAGTAAAAAAATTTTTTTTTCACTTCCGACTTCACCCCCCAAAACTAACCCCTTAAGTCAAAATTTAATTCTCAAAACTACATGGCTCTGATGAGGCCATCAATTCCTATATTATTACCAAATTTCACCTTTCTATGTCAAATAGTCTCGGAGAAAAATCGGGTGTGACAGACAGACAGACAGACAGACACCGAAGTGATCTTATAAGTGTTCCGTACGGAACACTAAAAATAGTAATCTATTTAAATAAATTATATCCATTTATAAAAAGGAGTTTTACTAATCTACTAACTTTACTAACTCAATTTACAAATTTAAATCGGCTCAATTAAAGAGAATGCATGTTACAACTTGAATCTATTTTTAAGTCTTTTACTTGTGAACTTGATTCACTATTATCGTCACTGCTTATTCCTTATGTTAGCTAACGTAATAAAATATATCCTATAAGTATAGTGTGATATATAGTGAAAAGTGGTTCTTGGGTGCTAAGCGCACTAACGGACAGACAAAGAGACGTTGCGTCTTATATATATTATAGATTATTTTTGATAAATATTACGTTGTTAATGAGGAAAAAAAACAGCTTGAATTTTACGTATTTCTTTATTGAAAAATTAAGTGGTAAAAACGTTTATTAGTATTTCTCTGTTACCGATAGATATATGCTATCGCGGATTGTTTTTAGATGTTTTTATTCTACACAATTCTTGCTACATGATATTGTTCCATATTTAATGGTTTAGGCAGTGTATTGCAAGAGAGTGCGCGTATTCCTTATATTATCTAACATAATAAAATATATCCTCTAACCTGGCCAGAGGACATATGTATGTTTAAAAAAAAAGCACGTAAATCGGATAAGTGGCTCTCCAGTGATAAGCGCACTAACGGACAGACAGCCAGACAGACAGACAGAGAGGCGTTGTATTTTATATATTATATTCTTTGCTATAGTAAATCCCAAGATATAAGATCCTGCCTTTTTGCTTTTTCAATGGGGCAATAAACGACCCTATTAAGGTTTTGTGCATAGTTGCCAGGTATTATGATAAACGTATTTTTATTTTACCTGCTTTGTATACCGCCCTCACTTGTACCTGCAGTCATATTGGATCTATTTTTACCTATATATTTACTACCTGGCAACCCGGTATGGAGCCCTTTGAGTATTTGAAATTATAGGCCTAATGACCACAGGTCCTCATTAAGATTCGAAAGATATTTTTTATTATTTTTATTTTTAATTTTACTTACAACTTACAACGTAACGGTTCTATTTTAATTATGTGGCGTCCGTGAGAAAATTGCAATAGTGGCTATCGCAAGAGAAAACGTTTATCATTTGACGCTAAACAAATAGTGAAAAATGTTTACAACAGTTTGGTAAAAAGAAATTTCAATAAACAAAGTGCTTTGCAAGAAACCAGTGAACTAACAAAAACCCAATTTCTACGATTAAGGGTATTCTAGGAAAACCATCACTCAGGAACAGGAAAAAACGGAAAGATTTTCAAATGCATCACGTAGACGATTGTGAAAAAGACATCATCAGGAGAAAAATATATTCTATGTATGAAGAGCAGTTGGTGCCGACACTAGACAAAATAAAGTTAAGACTGGTACAGGACTATTAACCCTTCACAGAATTCTCTTAAAAATGGGATTCACGTTCCGAAAAATCAACAAAAGGCAAGTAAAGATTACGAATCTCGCGACATTTTTATTTACAAGAAATTAAAAAGTATCGATCAGAGAATTGGCCAATAATTTACCTTGACGAAACATGCTTCGATACTCATGACACTGTGCAAAATGTCAGACTAACGCACCTTCAAATAAAGGTAAAGAATAACCATTTTGCATGCTAGATCTGAAAAGGGCTGGGTTTCAAATTATCTATTATTATTTGCAAAAAACATAAAAGATTCTAGTTTGGACTATCACGAAGACACGACTACAGAACTTTTTGAAAATTGGTTTCAAAATTTCCTTTTGCCAAATGTTCCCCAACAGAGTGTTATACGAGGCATGTTTTTTAAGTAAGTACCGTTTTGGAATTAAAAAAAGACGTGCAAAGATATCGCTATAATTTTATTTTTACATGAAAGCCTGTACCTTAATCTACTTTTCTACATAATTTCCGTGAATATTGAGGCACTTGTCATAACGTGGCACCAGTTTTTGAATACTCTCCTCATAAAATTCTGCCGCCTGACTTGTTAACCACTGTATCACAAATGTTTTGACTTCGTTATCGTCTTGAAGACGCTGACCACCCAGGTGCTTCTTCAAGTGCAGGAACAAATGGTAGTCGCTGGGCGCCAGATCAGGGCTGTATGGAGGATGATCTAGAGTTTCCCATTTAAAAGATTTGATGAGATCTTTGGTCCGATTAGCCACATGTGGACGGGCATTGTCATGCAGCAAAACGATACCCTTACTCAACTTGCCACGTCTTTTGTTCTGGATTGCACGACGCAGATTGTTCAATGTCTCACAATAAGACGCTGCATTGATTGTCTCATTACGAGGCAGAAACTCCACTAGCAATACTCCTTTTCTGTCCCAAAAAACTGTGCACATGATTTTGCGGGCAGAAATTGTTTGCTTAAACTTCACTTTTTTGGGTGATGATGAATGTCGCCATTCCATGGATTGTTGTTTCGATTCTGGTGTGACGTAGGCCACCCATGTTTCGTCACCAGTAACAATTTGGTCTAAAAAATGTTCACCTTCATTGTGGTACCGCTCAAGGAAAGTCAATGCACTGCCTAAACGTTGGGTTTTGTGCAAATCCGTCAACATTTTTGGAA
This sequence comes from Pachyrhynchus sulphureomaculatus, assembly GCA_019049505.1. Taxonomy (NCBI): domain Eukaryota; kingdom Metazoa; phylum Arthropoda; class Insecta; order Coleoptera; family Curculionidae; genus Pachyrhynchus; species Pachyrhynchus sulphureomaculatus. Next base: position 231,372,416 of record CM032447.1, on the reverse strand, counting down.
CCCAACGTGAACACAATTTCCGGTAATTCAAGTTCTCGGTTACAATGCGATACAAAACACTACGAGAATATTGAGGAAAGCAGTCGCACAATGATGAAATTGTAAAGCGTCTGTTTTCTCTCACCTTTTCGTCCACTTTCTGCACCAAATCTTCATTAACGACCGAAGGACGCCCACTCCGTTCTTCATCATGCACATTTGTGCGGCCATCTTTAAATGCTCTCACCCATTTCCTTACCATTCCATAACTCATAATGTTTTGTCCGTAAACTTCACAGATCTCACGATGAATATCGATCGGTTTTACGCCTTTAGCACTAAGAAATCGTATAACAGCCCGTACTTCACAATCGGCGGGACTCACGATTGTCGGAGGCATCTTAAACACTCAGTAAACAACGTATACAATGAAGAATCAGACTGTAATGGCGTCAGTGCGTAGACATGAGATGTAGGTTACCAGCGCGCATGCGCGGAACGCCGACCGTATCGCTGCGGCGGCGGAATCGCAAAACGGTACTTACTTAAAAACATGCCTCGTAGTTATGGACAATGCAAGTTACCATAGTCGCCTACTAACTAAGGTTCCTAATGCAGCCAACACCAAATCGGAAATACAGGAATATATGTTAGAAAATGACATTTATTTTGACTTTAGTTATAAAAAAAGTGATCTTTTGGAAGTTTTGAAAGACTATAAATTGAAAAACAAATGTGTTTGTGATAGTATGGCTGAGAAAATGGGACACATTGTTTTGCGGCTTCCTCCGTATTATTGTGTGTTTAATCCAATTGAACATATTAAATCAAAAATAAGGGCACAAAATGTTTCTCCTACTTTAAGCGTGTCAGTGGTCAGTTATAAATGATATACCTTGATATACCCTGTGAAAGCTGGAAGAATTCCATTCAACACGTTGTTAAAGTTGAAGATTCATATATTTATATAAATAATATAAAACCACTGATTATTACCTCAGCTGATGACAGTGATAGTGAAACCGAATTAGGCTTAAGTTAAAATATATATTTATTTATACAATATGCCCCCTCTTGTAAACCTCATTCATTCAAACTGTATATTTGTACTTCTTATCCATTCGTTTGTACATGCATCTATAAATAAACATCTCCAAAAACACTTATAATTTTATTTATTTGCATTAATGAATAAAATTCTTAAGTCCATCTCGGCAACCTATCATAAACAAAAGGTCAGAATTTTTATATTGCCCACTTAAAACGGCAAAAACAGGATCTTATATTTTAGGACAGGCTATACATGATATTGTTCCATATTTAATAGTTTAGGCAGTGCATTGCAAGAGAACACGCTAGCGGTAAATTTTTTTCCGACTTGATTCGCTATTATCGTCACTGCGTATTCCTAATGTTACCTAACGTAATAAAATATATCCTATAACCTGGCCAAAGAATATATGTATGTTTTTTAAAAAAAGCACGTAAATCGGATAAGTGGTTCTCGAGTGATAAGCGCACTAGCGAATAGACAAACAGACCGAGAGACGTTGCATTTTATATATATTACGGATGATATAAAATTTCAGGCTAATTTAATTATCTAAATGTGTAGTTTACTTCTTTAGATAGTACAAAAAAAAACAATTTAAATTAAATATATTTAGATATTCTAAGAAAAAAGTACGATCAAATATATGTTTTCTTGGGAAAAACGAAATATGTATAGAAGCATAGTAGGTATGGGTTAGATGCTAGTGCTAATCGTTATTCACAGCGGTAATACATAACATATATTACTTATCAAATGTTACCTGTATGGTTTCTCCCTTGTATGTGTCCGCCGATGTTTCTTTAAATCACTCAAAGTAGTAAAAAACTTTTTACAAGAAGGCGTTTCACAGTTAAAAGTCTGCCCATTGTGTATCCTTTCGTGCGCCCTTAATCTATACAGGGTGTTAAATGCCTTGTGGCACTCATCTTGCGAACATTCGAACGGTTTTACTTTGGTGTGGACTCTGATGTGAATTTTTAAACTGTAGGAAGTTAGGAAGGCTTTGTTACAGCCTTCTATTGTACATTTGAATCTATAGTCACCTGAAAGTAAATAATAATGTAAATTTAAAATGGCGACCACTTATGGTGACATTTTTGGAATTTTAACATATTTAATTAGCCTTATATAGACAAGGCGAAATCGGCGCCATCGTTGGAAAAAATTTTCTAATTGAATTTTTTTTTCATAACCTTCTCCAGGAGATGCCCCTGAAAGAGGATCAACATGTTGCCGGGCGGTAACCTGGTCCGAATTTGTTTAAACAAATTTTTTTTTTAAACAAAGTCCAAAAATTGAAATTTTCGCCCCGGAACAAGTTTTTTTTAGGTAAATTGGACCATTTTGAACAAAAAATGTCTCTTGTGAATTTTCTCTAAAATGCGCCGTTTTCGAGATATCGGCGATTTTAGGTGCGAGAAAACGCGAAAATGGCCACTTTCACCTCCCAATATTGGGGTCAAAAATTAAAATTTTCAATGTTGCCAAGTGTCCAAATTAAAGTTTGAGATCTCTTCTACAAATTACCGTAGGAAATATTGCAATATCTTTATTTTTAAACATTGTTTTTTAACAGTTAACAAATTGCGTTCGAGCGCCCGCGGCCGCTAGGCGCGCGGAACTGTATACGCGCTGCAACTCGCTGTAACGTGAAGTATCATGCAAAAGTTCAAACATGCTATTGCTTAAATAAGAGTCGGACACTTTAATAGTTTATTCATTTCTTTTCCGCCCTTACAAGTATGTACATGTGTAATTATGTCTTTTTCTATTAAACGAATTAAATGTGATCATAAGTGCATTTTCTGTGGTAAGTGTGATGATGTTGTACAACAACCAAATTTTGAATCATTTCAAAAAATTCAACAAGCAGCTAATCGTCGGAAAGATGACATAAGTACAAAATTTAACGATTTATATAATCCAAGTAGCAGTGAACAAACTTTTTCTTGGCACAGAAAGTGTTATGCTTCCTATGTAAGTAAAGAAAAAATTGTACGTCGGGAAAATGCTCTCAAAAAACTGGAAGCAGAAAATAATTTTAGAACGTTCTTGTGGGATGGGTATTAATTTTGGAAAAAATTCCATGTACATCCGATGCTTTAAAATTGCACATTTCACGAGCTTCACTACAAACGTACATATGGAAAATGTCATTGTATTCTCGGTATCGACATTTAGATGCAACAGAATTTGGTTACACTATAGAAACAGGTGAATTGTTACCCAAATTCATGTTAAAAAATTCGATACCAGATTCGTTAATTAGGCAATGTAAATGTACAAAAAATTGTAAAACTAATGCATGTAATTGCAAAAGCAACAACGTAAGTTGTATACTCATGTGTGGGTGTAATTTAAATATTTGCGAAAATTCTATTAAATATATATAAGTTATATTTCATAAAATTGTTTTAATTCTTCTACCATCCTAATCGAATATTGAATTTTTATTTATATTCATTTGTTATAATAATTAAATTTGATATAACAATTACTCTTTAATAAATAAATATTTTTTACATACTTTTCAAATATATTAATTTTAATAAGAAATCAAGAAACAAAGCTTTATAGAGCATCGCAGTGCGTATACAGTTCCGTGCGCCTACGTACGGGCGTTGCGTATATATCTATGTATACAGTTTCGATGCAGCCGCGGGCGCTCGAACGCAATTTGTTAACTGTTAAAAAACAATATTTAAAAATGAAGATATTGCAATATTTCCTACGGTAATTTGTAGAGGAGATCTCAAACTTTAATTTGGACACTTGGCAACATTGAAAATTTTAATTTTTGACCCCGATATTGGGAGGTGAAAGTGGCCATTTTCGCGTTTTCTCGCACCTAAAATCGCCGATATCTCGAAAACGGCGCATTTTAGAGAAAATTCACAAGAGACATTTTTTGTTCAAAATGGTCCAATTTACCTAAAAAAACTTGTTCCGGGGCGAAAGTTTCAATTTTTGGACTTTGTTTAAAAAAAATTTGTTTAAACAAATTCGGACCAGGTTACCGCCCGGCAACATGTTGATCCTCTTTCAGGGGGCATCTCCTGGAGAAGGTTATGAAAAAAATTCAATTAGAAAATTTTTTCCAACGATGGCGCCGATTTCGCCTTGTCTATATAGATAAAATTATTAGCCTTTACTAACCTAAGACAATAGACCACAGGATTAATTGACGCCAGTTAGCCATAAATGTAAAAAAAATAATATAGGATACAAGGAAAATATACAGCAAGAGTGAGTTGAAAAAAATATCTTTTTATTTTTATATTTCTCTTATATCAATAGGGGAAAACATGTTTTTTCACTTGGAGCACAAGTACAAATAAATTTGAAGCATTATTATCATATACAAGTAGTTTACAAATATGAAAATGAAATTTAACATCAAGATTTGTTTTTCAAGATATTAGAGAGATTTTGCAACGCTTATTTTTCACATGCCTTTGTCCATAGACATAGAGGATAGACTGAGTGTTCTGTACCCCGCTGTGATGTAAATATGGACGCAAAAGTGTAAGAGGGATAAAGCGAATGAGCGGCCAGTAGCTGTCTCTTTCTAGAATGTCGCTAAGCTACGGCGCCCTTGAAAATAATATTTTTAAGTGTTCTATTTGAACTAAAATCGGGTAGGGGCTTGTCTCGCCTTGAATTTCGTCTCGGAGTACTGCGTCTTGTTTATCACAGGCTTACAGAAAAGAGACAGATATTGGCTGCACAGTCGTTTTGTCTCTTTCTAGAGAGTGGTCAATTTTGTGAGGTTAATGCTCAATCCATCCTCTATGTCTTGGCCTTTGTCATTATCGGTATTTCAAGCATGCGCAGTAATAATGTGAAGTAATTGTAAGGTTAGGGTAGTATTCATCTTCTATAAACTTTTATATCATAGTTAAGCACACCGGTTATTAGTATTTGATGGGTCAACAGAAGTTTCTAAATTAAAGAGTTGATTGATTGGTCCGTTACTTTGTGACAGTACATTTTAACAATAAAATTACTTAATTACTTTGTTAACTATCACTAAATATATTTGTAAAAATTTTACAATTGCGTTATCGCGATTTCGTAGTATAATTACATTGTCAAACGCTTAACTAAGACTAAACCAGATTTTGGGTATTTATGTTTATATGATGAACAGATGTGGATCTATTAGGTACTAAAAACAGTTAGTACAGGGCGGAATTTGCTACGTCTAATTGACTATTCAGTATGGTCCTTTGAATGTCTGTAAATTTCTGTGGATTCTAAAAAATTGAGTTTTGACCCTTTAGGTGCCATATGGCGTATTTGTAAACAATTGATATTGGGAAATAGATGGCCTGTTTCTAAGAAATGTTTAGCAAAGTGTGATTTTTCATTTTTTAGGTTATAAAAGGCATTGTGTTGTGCGAATCTTGTTTTGAAATTCCGTCCCGTTTGGCTTACGTAATAGCTAATGCACTCTTGACAAATAAGTTTATAAACTCGTGATTTATTATGTTTATTAGTTTTATCTTTAGCATTGAAAAATATATTGGATAATTTTTGAGCGGGTTTAAAAGCTATTCTTATTTTTTCGGCCGTGAGAACTTGGGATATTTTATCCGAGATGGGAACAAAATATGTCAGAGGTATGAATGTTTTCTTTTCTCGGTATTCTTTTACGGGGTAAATTAAGCTGAAAGTGGTTTGTTAGTGTTCCGTACGGAACACTTATAAGATCACTTCGGTGTCTGTCTGTCTGTCTGTCTGTCTGTCACACCCGATTTTCTCCGAAACTATTTGTCATAGAAACTTGAAATTTGGTAGTAATATAGGAATTGATGGCCTCATCAGAGCCATGTAGTTTTGAAAGTTAAATTTTGACTTAAGGGGTTAATTTTGGGGGATGAAATCGGAAGTGAAAAAAAATTTTTTTTTACTAGGTCATCGAGTGTGGTGTCAAATGAAAGGTTGTGAAAACACGAGTAAAAAATATATACATAATGTAACACTTGCGCGCACTTTTCTTTGTATTATTTTCAAAAAATCGCGAAAAATCGCTGTCCCGCGCCTTATCTCGAAAAGTACTTAACAAAAAATTTTGAAAAAAATCCTGGAATATTCTCCACGGGGGGTAGATTGAACGAAAATTATCACGAGTGCATTACCTTTAATAATTTATCTGGTATTTAAAAAAAACAAAAATTTCAAGGTCATCAGATTTCAGTAAAGATTGGAAACAAACTTTGTTTAAAACTCATTTGGGTGTGTTTTGTGAAGTCACTGATCATTTTATACCACCGTAACATAAATTTTGACTTAAGGGGTTCGTTTTGAGGGGTGAAAAATCGGAAGTGAAAAAAAAAAATTTTTTACTAGGTGATCGAGTGTGGTGTCAAATGAAAGCTTGTGAAAACACGAGTAAAAAATATATATATAATGTAATACTTGCGCACACTTTTCTTCGTATTACTTTTAAAAAATCGCGAAAAATCGCTGTCCCCTACCTTATCTCGAAAAGTACTTATCAAAAAATTTTGAAAAAATTCTGGAATATTCTCCACGGGGTATAAATTGAACGAAAATTATCACGAGTGCATTACCTTTAATAATTTATTTGGTATATAAAAAAAAACAAAATTTCAAGGTCACCAGTTTTCAGTAAAGATTGGAAACAAACTTTGTTGAAAACTCATTTGGGGTGTGTTTTGTGAAGTTACTGAACATTTTATACCATCCTAGCAAAAATTTTTATTTTAAAAACAATCAACGTACGGAACACTAATTGTGCAAGTTCAACTTGCAATTGACCGTTTTTTTTTTGTTTTACGGCTTCTTAAGGTATTAATTATTTTAGGTTGGGAGCCGTTATTGAGTGCTATATTTTTGATTGTGTCCAGTTCTTTTTTAAAATTATTTTTACTAAGAGGGATATTGAAGGCTCTATGGATCTATAGGCTGCCAGTTTATGGAAGTTAGGGTGTATTGAGTCAGCTGGGATGGTGACATCTGAAAAGGTTGGTTTGCGGAAAATATCGAATTCTAATCTATTTCCCTTCTAAGAAATTTATTTTACTATCTGTTTCCTTTGCCAATGTGAATTTTATATTGGGGTGTATATTATTTAGATAATTTAAAGTAGAATTTAGTTCAAAATCATTTCCATGAAAACATACTAAGATGTCGTCCACATATCTAAACCAAAAGTGAATACTTTTTGCGTGTTGAGTTTTTAGAAAATTATTTTCCAGTTCTGACATAAAAATTTCTGCTAGCAAAAGACTAAGTGGAGAATCCATGGCAAGACCATCTCTTTGTTTGAAAATTGATTATTGAACTGAAAATAATTTCCGGTTATACAAAATTCGAACAGTTTCAATATATCTTGTTGTATTGTTATATTGATGTTTTTTTGTAGCATAGTTTCAATAATTTCTAAACAATCTTTATTTGGGATATTGGAAAACATATTTGTTACATCGGATGAAACCAGAAGGGCGTTATTTGGGATGGAGATATTTTTAAGTTTATTTTTGAGGTCAATAGAATTTTTTGTGTTGTATTTTGGATTGAATTGTGTAAGTTCTTTAAAGATTGTGTTGAGATGTGTTGCTAGATTTTTTAAGGGGGTGTTGCTGTACGATACTACTGGTCTTATTAGTGAATTTTTTTATGTATTTTTATCAAGCTGTAAAGCTTTGATGATGTAGGATTTTGATTTTATTATCTTAAACTTTTCTCTTTCATCCACAATGCTCAGGGTTTCATTTAACAGGGTGTTGAGTTGTTTTTGAATTTTATCAAGAGCTATGCTGGAGTTGTCTTTGTCTGCTTTTGTTATGTTTAGGTTTTTATTTCTTAGAAACCGGCAATCCATTTCCCAATATCAATTGTTTACAAATACCCCATAGGGCACCTAAAAGGTCAAAACTTAATTTCTTAGAATCCATAGGAATGTACAGACATTCAAAGGGCCATAATATAAATCTACTGAATAGTCAATTAGACGTAGCAAATTCCATCCTGTACCAACTGTTTTTAGTACCTAATAAACCCACATCTGTTCATCATATAAACATAAATACCAAAAATCTCGTTTAGTCTTAGTTAAGCATTTGACAATGTAGTTGTACTACGAAATCGCGATAACGCAATTGTAAAATCTTTACAAATATATTTAGTGACAGTTAACAAAGTAATTGAGTAATTTTATTGTTCTAAATTAAAGTTGTCTCTAGCAGGTTACTATCACTTCCTTCAATATTAACAAGGTAATACGAATGTACGATAAATAAAATTTCATTTGAAATTAGCACTACACACACTGTAATGCCACTGTGCCAAAGATTGTAATATCTCAACATAGTCTGAACACTGCAATTGCAAATAACACTGACTCATGTGAGTGTTATTTGCAATAAAAGATTATCATTTCAACTTCACTGTATTTTCTTAATAGTTCGAATACCTAAGTAGGAAAAAAACAGGCTCTACCATAATAGTGATAAGAATAATGAACTTCAAATAACCTCACTTATAAGTTCCTAAATAAGGGACATCGATATCCCTAATAAAGGTGGGTTTATACGATGTCAGTGGGCTGGAACCAGTTCACTGTCTCGCGCGCAGCACTTGATCCTCACACGCATCGTGTCAACGCACAGTCAGCTAACTGGAGCAAGTGGACTCGGTTGTCAAACAACTTTTCACCTTGCGAGTAGTGAAACAAAATGGCGAAAACTAAAAAGTGGAGTGAAGCGGAGACATTAAAATTTGCAGACATTTATGAAACTGAAGAAATTTTATGGAATTTTAAGCATAAAGATTACAAAAACAAAAGCTTCGGAGATAATGCAATAAAACATATTCAGGCATTATTAGATAAACCAGAAGGGACTGAATTGGAAGTTAAAAATAAAATAAAAAATTTAAGAAACACTTATGTTCAGGGTGAGTCAACGATAGAGTAAAGTTCATTAGCTCATTTGTTTCGGGAATGACGAAAAAATGTTAAATACAATAGTTTTAGAGAATGTTAATGTGCACAGTTTAAAATTATTTTTGGGTATACAGGATACTTCAAAAAGGGTGGCCGATACAACATATGTTTTTTTTTAAGCGGAACATCCTATTTTCTAATTTATTTTTAAAATTCTGCTTAAATTTTATAACTTTTTTATTAATAATGTTAGATACCTAAACCTAGAAGTTTTTCTAATATTTCAATTTTTTAACTTTTATTAAGTATGTCATATACCTATTTCTAATAGTTTTCGATTTATTTTAAATTTTTCAATTTTTACCGTGGTTTTTAATACGCTTACGCTATAACATCATAGTTGCCAAGACAAAACAAAAATGTAGGCATTGTCAAATTTTGACATGTCTATTAAGCAAGTAAAAATAGTTTAATTTGTTGTAGTAAGTGACGTATAAAGGTAAATAGTTATGGATTTTCCTAAAAATGAATTAACTGATATGGTTTATATACTGGGCGAGGCGGGAAAAAATTGTCTTTTGGCAGTAAGGCTTCACGGAACGAAGTATCCTAATAGACGTATACCATCTACAAAATCTTTTCAGTGCGTAATGGAACGGTTTGATGGTAGCGGTAGCGTTTAGTATACGAAACGGAAAGTAGTAAACCAGAATGCTACCAATGAGGAAAAAGAAATGGAGATTTTACTTCATGTTGAAGATAATCCCCAGGTCAACAGCCGTCAACTAGCTGACTTATCTGACACATCTCAACTACGGCTAATCGCGCCACGAGAAAATTCAAGTATCATCCCTTTCATATGGAACTACACCAAGAACTTCCAGACCGTGATGTTGAACGACGAGTAAACTTTTGTACCACCATGAATGGAGTAATAGAGGCCGATCCAAATTTTTTATCCAAAATAATGTTTTCTGATGAAGCTACTTTTCGCAGTAATGGAGCAGTTAACAGCCATAAGATGTATTATTATCCAACAGTTAATCCATTTTGGGTCCGGGAAGTTCAAAACCAAAACCATTGGTCGCTTAATGTATGGTGTGGAATATTAAAATTTCGAATTATCGATCCATATTTTTTCCGCGAATCGATTAACGGGCCTAGATATCTAAGTTTTTTGCAAAACGAATTACCCCAGCTTCTTGAGGAAGTTGATAACTTTGAATGAGAACAAATGTGGATTCAACAAGACGGAGCTCCTGCTCATTACCGCCGGGAAGTTCGGGAATTTTTAAACGATCGTTTTCAATGGCCCCTTTGAGCATGTGACTTAACACCTTTAGACTTGTTTTTGTGGGGCTACATTAAAGATCGTGTTTATGTGAATCCCCCTAGAACACCAGTAGATATGAAAAAGAGGATACGGATACGGGATGCGTGCAGCACAATAACGCCCTTTATGCTAAGGAAAGTAAAGGAAACTATAGTAAAACGACTAAACATGTGTATTCAAGTAGACGGGCAAATTTTGAGCATTTATTACGTCATAATAATTAATTATTAGATAAGTTAAAGTATATATTAAAATTATTATTAACTATTTGTTTATGTTTTCACAATAGCGTAAGTGTATTAAAAACAAGGGTAAAAATTGAAAAATTCAAAAAACCATTAGAAATAGGTATATGACATACTTAATAAAAGTTGGAGAGTTTTGTAAAATCTATCAGAAAGAATAATAATATACGGAGTGTGCCATTTAAAAAATTTGAGATTTTTCAATTTAAAATAGTCGAAATGTATAAATTTATTTTGAACACCCTGTAGCCTCTAGCTCAAATTTCTTTACATATATCTTTTTTTTCATCTCTATAGAACGCTCGTACCAACTATGAGTATTCTACCTTCAGAAACAATAGTGCTACTGGAAATTTTTTACAAAACTGAAAACTAATATTTAAAAAAAAAAATGAAATATTAAAAAACTATCGGGTCTTCCATTAAGGACTTGACAACTTTTTTTTGAAATAAAACGCAACCCATTTGAGACATTTCGAAAATTTTACTATCGGCTTGAAGTACAATCAAAACATTTATGTATGGAATTCGACTTCATTCATATGTCCACCACGGGCACGTTTGCAGCGGTCGATTCGTTGAACCCCAATTTTCGATGACTCGGCCACATATTTCGACTGAAACGGCCGCTATCTCTCTTTCAATATTGGCTCTGAGCTCCTCTAACGACGAAGGCTTGTTAGCATAGACCAATGATTTAACGTACCCCCATAAAAAGAAGTCTAGAGATGTTAAATCACACGATCTAGGCGGCCATTCGACGGGACCATTTCTCGATATAACACGTTCACCGAATTTAGATTGCAGTAAGTCGATTGTTACATCCGCTGTGTGGCTTGTGGCGCCATCTTGTTGAAACCACATATCATTAGTGTCTAGCCCATGCAATTGATCAAAGAAATAACGTTGCAACATGCCTCTGTAGCGATCTCCATTGACTGTAACGTGACGGTTATTTTCATCAACGAAAAAGAACGGCCCAATGACAGAACCGGCATGAAAACCGCACCAAACAGTAATTTTTTGTGGATGAAGTGATGTTTCTTCAAGCACATGAGGGTTTTCACCTAACCAATAATGCATATTCTGTTTGTTGACGAAGCCATTTATCCAAAAATGCACTTCATCACTAAAGATGATTTTGCGATGAAATTGGTCATCTTCTTCCAACATTTCTAGAGCCCAATTCGAGAACGTACGTCGCTTCATATGATCGAGTGGCTTTAGTTCTTGATAACTTATAAGGGTGCAGGCCAAGATCCTTTCGCAAAATTCGCCATAGTGTGGTCTGAGCGATGCCCAATTCTCGAGAACGCCGTGAAATCGACTGTTTTGGTTCGTTTTTTCACTAGACTATGAATTGCTTGTCTACTGGGACGAGAATTACGACCAAAAATTGACGTTAACGCTCTTAAAGTTGCAGTCACCGACTCCAAATTTTGGTAGTAAATTTTAATTATTTGTAAACATTGTTCGTTCGTGTACTTCACCATGATGAAAATGTTGACTTTACTGAATGTTTTGACGTTGACAGTTCGGTGATTGGCTTAAGGGTGCGTTCACAGTGAAATTTCAAAGTTGTCAAGTCCCAAATGGAAGACCCTTTACTAGGTTTAGGTATATAACATTATTAATAAAAAGGTTATAAAATTTTACGCAGAATTTAAAAATAAATTAGAAAATACGATGTTCTATATAAAAAAACATATGTTATATCGGCCACACAAAACTATTGTATTTAACATTTTTTCGTCATTCCCGAAACAAATGAGATAATGAACTTTACTCTATCGTTGACTCACCCTGTACAGGAAGTTAATAAAATTAAAACTTCTAAAGTTCGTAGTATATCAACTATTCGATGCGATTTTTTAAGACAATCACCTGTCTTTAAAATTTTCTAGTATGAGAGTCGACTCTCCTGTTTACTGTCATTCCAGCCCACTCGCATCGTGTAAACACACCTTAAAGGTTTCTGTTATTTTGTTTCAATATTGCGCAAGCTCCAAATGGTGGGCGCACGCTTCAAATAACGATAACAGCTGAGTCTTTATATTTAATTTCTTCCCTTTACTACTGCGCAAGCTCCAAAGGGTAGGCGCATGCTTTAAATAAAAATAAAGACAATGGCCTACCAAAAAAAGCGTTGCTAAATCTCTCTATTTTTCAAAAATACCTTCTTCTTAGAAGTTAGCTTGTCACTTTATTTTAAATGGTTCCATTTACAGTGATATACTTTTGTCTAATTTTTTTTATACACCACAAAACCCACCCTTCATTTCCATAAAAATCACGAAATTGATTTGTTCTAAAAATTTGGCTCAGTTACATTAATCTAAAAGTCATTTCTTTTACATATGAATAATATTTTCTTTTACGATGGTTTTTAATAGTGATTAGAGTCCCTTTTTTACATTCTTTGCCAAATTTTTCTGATATTGATCATATTCTCAGAGTAAACATAAAACACAGTAGCGACACTCAAGAAAATTTTTAGGTCCCGTTTTTTATCATACCAACAAAATGGCTGCCAGCGCGGTCGCGGGTGTTTACATTTGGATTTCGAGGAGAATTTTCTTATAACGTGCTCCGAAATTCATTATTAATAATATTCTAATAAGCAAATAACTCGTTTGACGTTATAATTGAAAATAATTATAAAAAAGATGTCAAGAGGAAGTTTTTGTTGTGCGGTTAGTGTGGTATCTCCAAAGGAGTTAGTTTTTTTAGATTTCCCAAAGATCCTAAAATGTAATTTATTCATAATTCTTTATTTCTATTATGCAGTATAATATATAAAGATTATCTTTCATATTAAAATTGTTTGCTAGAGTTAAGTTATATTATCTGCTAAAATCCGATAACCAATCTTTCAAAGCTTAAAATAGGCAAGCAAAAGTACCATAATAATTCTTCATCACGAATTAGTTTGAATAAATCAGTACATGGATTTAATTTTTTTATATAAGTAGTAGAGGCATGAAAAGTCATTAACTGTATGAAAATTATTATATTAGATTTAACCAATGATAAAATGGAGCAAAAAGTATGTTCATTTCATTTATAAGTTCAGAAGAAAGATGATCTCATCTTAAAATGATAATTATAATTATTTTCAATCTCTTTAGATTACTGGAATTCGCTGAAATATAAGGAGCATGATTGTTGACATTATACGCGCGAACCTGAAGGTGTGCAGAGCTATATTCTCACAATGAAGCCAAATGTATTTTTTCCTTGTATTTTTTGCCTTTTTCCCTGTTTTTTTTTTTTATATATCTGTTTTAATAAGAACTTGGTAAAAAAAAAACCTTTTCTCGTTTCTTTCTTTTTTTCAATCAGGAAAATTCATTTATATTCTACAGAATAGGATTTTTCTTGGAAGAAGGAATTTGAACATTTCAAAAACTCGCGGGCATCATATCAGCAATATGGCGACAAGTCATGTGATCATTACAAACTCGAACACCTTGAGATCAAAGGTGCCGAGTCGGACTGTCGCTACCCTAAATTTTTTTTCCTGATTGCACCTTATATTTAAGTATATTTTACCGAAATTGAAAATAAAAATGTAATTGCCCTTCAACACACATTAAAAAATTTTAGCGCGAAATATAAAATAAACTCTACAAATCACAGACAAAATAATTTAAGGAACATATCATTCTTATACTCAGCTTCGACCAAAAGGAAGTTTTAACCAATGATATTAATTATTGTTGTTTATTTTTACCTGTTATCTTTCTTAATTTACTTACAGATTTTGTCTATTTGTTTTAGATCAGGTTTCATATTTTATTATGATTAAATTACTTAGATTTATGCTTAACTATTCTGTTATATATTATTAAGGGGTTAAATACACCAGGAATTTTTAAAAATTCGATTTTTTACGGATTTTTATTCTCTACACTTCTAAGAATTATTCAGAAAAAAAAATTTAAGAAAATTTCATTCTATTACAAAGTGACCTGGCAAAGTGACAATATGACCTGGCGTCGTATTAGCACCGCTACCTGTTTTCAGACACTGCAATATTACTGGGTCAATTTTTAATATTTTTTATTTTTTTTTTAAATCTTAATAATTACTTTTTCTACAAAATTTCGAGAGGTTTTTTAAATTTTTCTAATAGACAATTTTCTATAAATAATTAAACAATTCTTCGGCAATTTTTAACTATTACATTATTTTACAGGATTAATTTTTATTTTTGCAGATTGGATTATTTTTAGTGTTACTTATAAGATGACTTCGGTGTCTGTCCGTCTGTCTGTCCGTCTGTCTGTCACACCCGATTTTCTCCGAAACTATTTGTTATAGAAAGTTGAAATTTGGTAATAATATAGGAATTGATGGCCTCATCAGAGCCATGTAGTTTTGAAAGTTAAATTTTGACTTAAGGGGTTAGTTTTGGGGGTGAAATCGGAAGCGAAAAAAAAATTTTTTTACTAGGTCATCGAATGTGGTGTCAAATGAAAGCTTGTGAAAACACGAGTAAAAAATATATATAATGTAATACTTGTGCGCGCTTTTCTTTGTATTATTTTTAAAAAAACGCGAAAAATCGGTGTCCACCCGCCTTATCTCGAAAAGTACTTATCAAAAAATTTTGAAAAAATTCTGGAATATTCTCCACGGAGTATAGATTGAACGAAAATTATCATCAGTGCATTACCTTTAATAATTTATCTGGTATATAAAAAAAAATAAAAATTCAAGGTCATCAGTTTTCAGTAAAAATTGGAAACAAACTTTGTTCAAAACTCATTTGGAGTATGTGTTGTGAAGTCACTGATCATTTTATACCTCCGTAACAAAATTTTTTATGTTAAAAGCAAAGTCCGGAACACTAATTGCGAAAGTTCAACTTGCACTTGACCGGTTATTTCTGAAGTTATCCTGCAGACAAGCAGATGCCATAGTTTTCATCGGTGGCCTATTTAATCCGATAAAAAATAATGTTAACATTTAAAACATATTTAAAAAATGTTTTTTTTCTTATAATTTAAAGTACAATAAAAATATATAAACGCCATTCTTTTGTATTATTCACTTAATAACCTTCAAAATATTTTTTTATAAATATACATACTTTTTGCAGCGCACAGTGGGTAGAAAAAAAACATTACCGTTTAAAAATCCCTACAGAATTCAAATTTCATCGGATCACCACATATATTTTTTTAAATTCTCGTAAGAAAAATTTAGAAAAGAACTGTCGAGCCATATTTTGGAAATATATATTTTAAATTACCATTTTACGCATATACTGTGATAAAAAATTAATCAATTCGAGAAAAAAATACTATTGACTTTACTAATGATTTATTATTGACTAGACATTTGGATTACTATATATTTTTTTGGTCACTGAATCCAAATACGATATCGGATTTGCTAATAAACCTATTGAATGGTCCAAAAAACGGTCTCAAAGAGGTCAAAAGTCGTCAAGTTAACAATAATAACGAGAAATACATATCTCTTTTTTATGATTTAATCCGTTAGGTTATGTTAGGCTCAAGGCTCGTTATATATTTGATTAGGTTCCTTTATGACCTTGAAATCGTATAGATACATGAGCAAATCGGACGTTAGATTTGAATTTAGTGACCAATATTACGTCGTTATAACATATCTGGCCATTTTTATAATATTTGGATTCAGTGAGCGAAAATACATCGAAATATGTTTCCTGACTTAACCACTTTTGACCATTTTGAGGCCATTTTTGGACCTTAATTCAAAATTAATAGGTGTGCGCGCAAATCAGATATCATATTTGGATTCAGTGACTAGAAATTCATCGGAATATGTATGTCTCGTTATTATTGTTAACTTGACACCTTTTGACCAGTTTGAGGCCGTTTTTGGACCATTACTCGAATTCAATAGGTTTATTAGCAAGTCGGATATCATATTCAGATTCAGTGACCAAAAATACGTAGGAACATATATTTTTTGGACGGTTGTAGCTTCTACTTGATGGAAATTCATTATAAATATATAATAAAAGACTGTTTTTAGTCAATTTCCATTGGTTTATTTAAATTGCGATGAAACTTAGAAACAAGGCAATCTCAGAAAAATACCCACTTTTTAAGGATAGAAATGCCATATTTAATTGCTTAACCTATTTCGGCAAACCAACGGAAAAACTGGGGAAATTTTTAAATCAAAAAAATATCAACATAGCTTACAAGACTAACAATACTATAGGGAAATATCTTAAAAACTACAAACCACAAATCAATAAAGACAATAAATCACATGTGGGTCACGTCCTAAAACATACATAGGACAAACTGGACGTACATTTATACAAAGAATTACAGAACACGAAAAAAGTTTCATCCACAGAAAATCTAATTCAACATATGCTAATCATCTTTTAACAGAAAATCACACATTTAACAAGAATTTCAAAATTTTACACACCCAACAAAAAGGTTTAAAACTAAACCTTTTAGAGACAATGCAAATAAATCGATTAAGGACTACAGGTACTTACTCAACAACCAAGTAGATTTAAGCAACTCACCATTATTGAATTTATTTTCCTAATTCCAAATCTGTGTGGGTTTTCCAATACTCTTAATGTAATATAATTAGGTGTAATATTATAATTAAGAAATTATATAAAATTGTGAACATTAAACCTAACTTGACAGTGTAAAATGTAGATCTGAAGAAGCTGCATCGACAGCGAAACGCGTCATAGCAATTTAAATAAACCAGGAACTGGACTAGGAACATATATATCTGGCCAATAATAAATCAATAGTAAAGTCAATAGTATTTTTCTCTCGGATTGATCAATTTTTTATTACAGTATTTACGTAAAATGACCAATTAAAATATATATTTCCAAAATATGGCTTGACAGTTCTATTCTAAATATCCTTATGATTTAAAAAAAGAAAGTTGGTGATTCGATGAAATTTGAGGTCTGTAGGGATTTTTGAACGGTAATGTTTTTTTTCTACCCACTGCGCAGCGCCCAGATGTATGTATCCCCTTAATGCAATATCCTACCCTCGCCCTCGTGTGGAATTCATGAAAATACTACGAGTATTGAATGAATATATTCCTATTTGAAATTACTTATTTGAGAATTACTTACCTTTGTGAGTTTTCATATGAGTTCTAAGATTCCCAACAGTACTGTATGTCCTAATACAACCTTCATATTCACAATGAAATCGCACTCCATTATCTCTGGATTCCGTTAAGGTGGAAATTTCAGGTTTCTTTGCCCCTTCATTGTTTGGCATGCTTTCGAAGGTATTTTTTGATTTAATTTCGTATACATTTGGTGAAATTGCAGTTGTGTATCTGCAAAAAAATATTGCTCTAAAACGGAGGTGTGATATTATTCTCTTAGGCACTTTCAAATATTTACACACAATTCTAGCACATTTATTTTAATTATAACAAGAAAAACTGGGTTGTACTCTTGTGTTGCAATCAATCAAATTAAATACTGCATGAAACGTCGTTCAGTTCATTTAAATACCCGGTATAACTTGATTATTGAATAGAGACCTCTAGTGACAAATACAAGTGAAACTGCCGCTAAAAAAGGTTTCCCTGTACTGATTCACCTCACACAGATTAACAAACTAATTATACCCAATTATTTAAAATTTTTACCTCATCACACACGCGCTATGCTAAAGACGCGCGTCTGTTGCACGGTATCACGACTTGTGGGGTTCGGTATCGATTCGACTTTCTCTTACTTGATAGATAAAAAGGTAGACTAAAGATAGATAGATATATTTATCCATTAGTAGCACCAAAATCTTTTGCTTTTTGGCGTCGTTATCAATCCTTATATGATTTGAACTCGACCAATCACTTGATTATTCATTATCACTCAAGTACCGAGTACTCGATTATTGAAATTTGACAGTTTTTCCCAACATTTAATAAATTTTACTTTAAGGGAACAATATACTTTTAAAGTATCCTTTGTATATGCAAGTTACTCTTTAGTCGCACCTCGTATAAATTTGGTTCAGTGTTGCCAACAAGAGCAATATTGTTTAGACTAGGAACTTATAGAGCATCCCTGGTAAAGCCGATATTCATGTTTTCAAGAAATGTTGCCAACTAAAGAAAATGTGGTCCAGATTTAAAGATAACCTCTCCCTACTTATTATTTTGAAAATTATTTAGTTTTCTATGATTACAAAGATAAGATTGCCACGGGAAATTTTATGTCATTTGATCTTTGACCTTGCTAAAGAAGTGTTGTTGGAACGTCAAAGTCATTCTACAAACCAAAACAAACGCATTAAATTTTCAGAATCCTAGATTACTTAGATTACCAAAATTGGCAACTTTTCAAAATTTGTAAATTATCCAAAAATATCCAAAATCGCTTACCCTTCGTCAGAATCCGTGTGTTCCTGTTTAGATGGCGAATTCGAGCTGTCGTTTAAGTACTGGTCGTCTACGATACTCGTTTGATTAGTCGGGGTAAATAAAAAATCCAAATTTTCATCCAAACAGACATCCTGCAAGGACATCATATCAAGTTTAGCTTTAGATTGTTGTTTTTGAAAATAAGTGGCACACATGATTGCAGATATTTTTGGCTGTGCCGCACTAAATACATCACAACTACAAAAACAGATCTTTTATTGACTAAAAACCCATACTTTTCGGCACGCGAGATATGACTTAAGTGGCATATTAATGAACGCTAGATGGTGCTTAATTACTTTTATGCCCCGCCTACTTCATCCTTGCACAAATTCTTTGGAATTCTAACTCGTCTATTTGTTCTAGAAACCAATAAGGTTAAAAAATTAAATGGTATATTACAAACATAATTCTACTTTAATCAAGACTCCTAGAAAGCTGTCTTTAAAATTTGAATTTCCCGCTTTCTCTCTTAAGGCATGGATCAGAACCGGAGTAAGCTCTATCGTGCTGAATAGAATTTATGAATCCCAATATAAAATATAATTAAATATTGAAGAAAAAGATAAAATACTTAAGATTCATACATAAGACTGTTTTATAAAATAAAACAGAATGCACGGTTCTCTGATGACTATGCACACGGACACTAGCTTAAACTTGATCAGTGAGATCGAAATTATCTACTTTCCCTCTTAACTTTATTAATGGACTACAGATACAAGAATAATAATATTATTTAAAAATATATTACTTCTGTATTATTTTCACAAGAAACGACGTTTTAAGTGTTGGTTGAAGCATGACTCTTTCTGTCAAAATTCAATAAGTCTCAAAACGGCAATTTTCTTTTAGATTTCTCGGAAAATATACGTACCTGGATCCCAAGTTAAACTAGAATTCACATTTAGATTCTAAGATCTTCAAGAATATGTCATCATGTGACTCTTCAAGATTTTAAAAATAAACCCATACACGATTGTGACTGGCTGCATGTTAAATAACTTGAAGTAAAAAAAAAATAAGTGTGAACAATGGGCAATTTTAATATTTTTGTTTAAGTCATATAAATGGAACTAAGAATAAGAAGAATACAAGGGTAGAACCAACACAAAATTTTAAAATTAGGTAAGGTTGATAGATCGATGCCACCAATTTATCATACTTAAGTTATACTTATTTCTAAGCCAAGCGGTATGCATTTAACTAGGAAACCTAAAATCTACATGTTCAGTATACCTTAGCCTTCTTTAAAGTAGTAAAAACATTTAAAACACAATTTATCAAAGCGTTGTTAAACATTGCTTTAATATTAATAAGATCTGCCTTAGAAATAAGTAACACTTAATTATTTACTACGAAATAATGGTATGATCTTAGTTGCGGTAGGAGCAGAGTTACTAAACTAATTAATACATATGGGAAATTTCAAGTTACCCTCAAAATTCAGTAAAACCGAGTAGAAACTGCTGTTTCGTGTACAATCCAGTCGTAAACTGCATAAATAATTTAAACTAATATCTATTTTTAATTTTAGTGGGAAACCGGCCCTGTAACTAGAGCTTACAATGACGCTCAGGTGGCGCTGCCATTGGTGTAAATGAACTACTCATTCAGAAACTGTCATATGTCAAAATAATTCTTTTTCCTTCTCTTTCGTTTTCAAACTGCCAAGATGGTGAGTTTTTTGTAGAAAGTTTGAAATTCTGCAATCATCCAGTGGTTCCAAGTGAAAAACCATATTTTTCTATCGTATAAATGAAGCTTGGATATCCATCTATTAATTTACACAAGTATTTGATTCATATTTTTCAAAATATTTATTGGATAACCTAAATTCAGTGTTCTTGTAAACTTCAAAAACTTAGTTAATTCAAAGTTACTAACTACTAAAATAAAGTGAATTTGTGATTTTCTCAGTTATGTCGACTTTATTTTCTCGAAATGGAGATTGCAGAACGTCTGTTTACAAAAATAACATCAGAGAAACATGTCCAGGAAAGCTAACCTAAAAATTGTTTATTGTAGGCGCGAGGCCCAAAAAAGCATTTGAAACGTTTAAATGCCCCTAAAGCATGGATGTTGGACAAACTAGGGGGTGTATTTGCCCCTCGTCCATCTACTGGTCCCCACAAATTGAGAGAATCACTTCCTTTAGTGATTTTCCTGCGTAACAGGCTAAAGTATGCTCTGACCAACAGTGAAGTTACCAAAATTGTTATGCAGAGATTGATTAAAGTTGATGGAAAAGTAAGGACTGACCCTAACTACCCTGCTGGTTTTATGGGTAAGTAAAAGTATAGTTTTAAGTAATATAACTCCTTAAAATAATATTTTTGAGGTAATTATCTGTTGGCCCTATCGAAGCTGTGTATTTGTTCTACTTTTGACATTGCACGGTCAAAATGAGGCCTAAAGAAAATGTTCTGTAATGGTCACTGACTAACTTTATTAAATAGTTATTTCAGTATTACCCAAGCAGAATATATTTTTTATAAAAAGTAAATACAAATTTTAAAATATTTGTAGTAGGATTTTTTTTTGTTTGATAGAATTTTTTATTATTATGCATTTATTTATTTGTAGACGTAGTGACAATTGAAAAAACTGGTGAATTTTTCCGTCTTATCTATGATGTTAAAGGTAGATTTACCATCCATCGTATCACTGCTGAAGAAGCAAAAGTAAGTAAATACTTAATTATAGTTGTTTTTCATCACAATACTAAAGGAACAAATTGATTAAGTTGATGTCAAAAGCTATGTTTTGATGGAATATTATTTATAATAGATGAAGAGGGCGACCCGAAATTTTGACCTATTCACTAACCATCTGCCTACAAACATTTACTTGATTTTTCAAACATTTACTAATTTTATGTAGAACCTATAATAACACCTATATTATCAGAATGTCCATTTTTTTTTTTTTTTTCTGAACTTCGAAGATGCTTTGGCTTGTTTTGGTACAAACGAGGCATCTGCCCTCGTCATATTTTATTAATTAAGGCCTAAACTTTCCATAACTTGGACAAATGTGTAGGACCCAAAACTTGGGTCTTATTTATTCAAAAACTCAGAAAATGGCCATTTTGGGCTGGAAAAAGTGGGTCCAGATTAGTCTTCCGGTATTGATGGTGTCTGGTTTTTGCAGGTACCCTCTTATTTTATCAAGAACAAACTAAATTTATTGATTTTATATGGTTAAATGACAGTCCATTTTTGGATCGACATTTTTTGGACTCTAAAGCTGGGTACTGCCTCAGCGGTGTCTGCCCTTTGGGCTGCTCTACTTTGTTAGTGTCGACAAATGTTATGGCACTCTGTTCAAGTAGTTAAATGACAGTCCATTTTTGGATGTAGCATTTTAGGCCTTATCTGGGCATTCTGGTACTTGGGGGCTGCAAAAATCAATGCTAAAGGCTTTTATTTGACTCTCCCGATAGAATGAACAACTAGGGAGACGGTTAGGCGACAGGTCAAAATTTTGGGTCACCCCCTTAACTTATAGTTATTAGTGTTCCATACGGAACACTTATAAAATCACTTCGGTGTTTGTCTATCTGTCGCACCTGATTTTCTCCGAAACTATTTGATGTAGACAGTTGAAATTTGGTACTAATAAAGAAATTAATGGCCCCATCAGAGCTGTGTAGTTTTGAAAGTTAAATTTTGACTTAAGGGGTTAATTTTGAAGGGTGAAATCAGAAGTGAAAAAAAATTTTTTTACTAGGTCATCGAGTGGGGTGTCAAATGAAAGCTTGTAAAAACACTAGTTCAAAAATATATATTGTGTCTTACATGTGCGCATTTTTCTTTGTGTTATTTTGAAAAAATCGCGTCCCCCCCTCTAACTGGAAAAGTACTGATTCAAAAATTTTAAAAATTCTGCAATATTCTCCATGGGATGTAGATTGAGAGAAAATTATCACGAGTGCATTACCTTTAATAATTTATGTGGTATATAAAAAAAAAAATTCAAGGTCGTCAGTTTCCAGTAAAGATTGGAAACGGACTTTATTGAAAACTCATTTGGGGTGTTTTTTGTGAAGTCACTGACCATTTTATACCTCCATAACAAAAATTTTTATTTCAGAAGCAATCAACGTACGGAACACTAATTGTGCAAGGTCGACTTGCACTTAACCGGTTATTTTTATTTTAACTTATTGTTATTAATTAAATTTATATAATTCTAAAAAAATTAATGATGAATATACAAGTTGTAGGCACTTTTAACAGTGGTTGAGGACATTTTGTTTTCCCACTGTTTTGTTATTTATGATTGTACGGTGATATCACTGTAACTTACTCATCTGATTTTTGTAAAAGTTTATATGATGCTTTTTACAATACTGAGCCTTTTTTGATGACTCCAGTTTTACCACTACCCATTTACTGATCTGACCTAGTCTATTTTAATTCGTGTTATTTTGTACATAAATAAGTTTTAAGTGTATTTATTTTGGTTTTAGTACAAACTCTGCAAAGTCCGTCAAGTACAAACTGGACCAAAAGGAATTCCATTCTTGGTAACTCATGATGGTAGAACTATTCGTTACCCAGATCCATTGATTAAGGTAAGTTATTTGTTTTTTTTTACAGTGTTGACTATAGGAATTAACCTCTTGCTCAAAGTCTTTAAGGGGCTATGCCAGTATAACTACTTAAAAATAAGGATATTTTTCTAAAATTTTTTAAAAGAAAACTACTGCATCAAAGTTTTAAAATGTTGGGTACATATTTATTATTGTTTTACAAATACACAGTGATCATTAAAATAGATATAATTTTCCAAACCATCAACCATGGATTTTAAAAAATATAGAAAATTATAAGAATTTTAGAAAAAAAGTATAAAATTTTTGCCGAAAAAGTGTCCGTTTTTTGCATGCCAAATTGACATTTTTAATCCAATCAAAAAATCTATAGTTCATGGTATGACAAAACATGTCTTTAACATGCAAAAACAAACTTTGTTGAAAACTTATTTAGGGTGTGTTTTGTAAAGTCACTGATCATTTTATACCTCCATAATGAAAATTTTTATTTTAAAAGCAATCAATGTACGGAACACTAATTGCTCAATTACAATGCAAAGTTGCTATCGGAACGCCAGCTGGGGCTAGAGTTCGATTTTCGCGTGGCGGCACTATTAGGCCTGCCATTTCAAATATATTTCCATTTCGACTATAATACCTCGGTATGTCATTCTATAGATGTCACATTTTCTAAAAATAAAAAAAAAATCGATTTTTTAAGTGCTCACACTAGTATAGCCCCTTAAGAATTATACTAATTTCTAAGAAGAAACAGAAGTGGATGCTGCCTCGATTTGAATTTTTTTTTTAAAACTGCTATTTCTAAAAACCACAAAAAGCTTCCCAAAAGCCTACTCTGGGAGATTTATATGCAAAGTTAAATTCTTACAAAGCCGCCAATTATAACAATCTCAGCAGCAATATGCAACACACAATGTTTGCATCACAGAAGTGATACTAACCTTAAATTATGATTATTAGTGTTCCGTACGGAACACTTATAAGATCACTTCGGTGTCTGTCTGTCTGTCTGTCACACCCGATTTTCTCCGAAACTATTTGACATATAAAGGTGAAATTTGGTAATAATATAGGAATTGATGGCCTCATCAGAGCCATGTAGTTTTGAGAATTAAATTTTGACTTAAGGGGTTAGTTTTGGGGGGTAAAGTCGGAAGTGAAAAAAAAATTTTTTTACTAGATCATCGAGTGTGGTGTCAAATGAAAGCTTGTGAAAACATGAGTAAAAAATATATATATATAATATTATACTTGCGCGCACTTTTCTTTGTATTATTTTTAAAAATTCGCGAAAAATTGCTGTCCCGGGCCTTATCTCGAAAAGTACTTATCAAAAAATTTCGAAAAAATTCTGGAATATTCTCCACGGGGTGTAGATTGAACGAAAATTATCACGAGTGCATTACCTTTAATAATTTATATGGTATATAGAAAAAACAAAAATTTCAAGGTCATCAGATTTCAGTAAAGAATGGAAACAACTTTGTTGAAAACTCATTTGGGGTGTGTTTTGTGAAGTCACTAATCATTTTATACCACCGTAACATAAATTTTGACTTAAGGGGTTCGTTTTGAGGGGTGAAATCGGAAGTGAAAAAAAAATTTTTTTTACTAGGTCATCGAGTGTGATGTCAAATGAAAACTTGTCAAAACACGAGTAAAAAATATATATATAATGTAATACTTGCGCACACTTCTTCGTATTACTTTTAAAAAATCGCTGTCCCCTACCTTATCTCGAAAAGTACTGATCAAAAAATTTTGAAAAAATTCTGAAATACTCTCCACGGGATATAGATTGAACGAAAATTATCACAAGTGCATTACCTTTAATAATTTATTTGGTATATAAAAAAAAATCAAGGTCACCAGTTTTCAGTAAAGATTGGAAACAAACTTTGTTGAAAACTCATTTGGGGTGTGTTTTGTGAAGTCACTGATCATTTTATACTATCCTAACAAAAAATTTTATTTTAAAAACAATCAACGTACGGAACACTAATTGTGCAAGTTCAACTTGCACTTGACCGGTTTTTTTTTTAGATATATGCTGACATTTACTTTCTGAAAGTTTGATATGATGCTTTTTTTTTTTAAACTGAGCCTTTTTTTGATGACTCCAGTTTTACCACTACCCATATACTGATCTTTTTCTTGTCCAATAGAATAATTCTACTTTATACAAATACCTTTTCTGAAATTGTTTTTTTTTGTTTGACCAGGTTAACGACACTATCCAGCTTGAAATAGCCACATCCAAAATCCTCGATTTCATCAAATTTGAGTCTGGAAATTTGTGTATGATCACTGGAGGTCGTAACTTGGGGCGTGTAGGTACTGTATTGAACAGAGAAAGACATCCCGGATCATTTGACATTGTACACATTAAGGATGCTAATGATCATGTTTTCGCCACTAGGTAAGAATTTGATATTTTTCCACATAGAGGTAAAATTTGTTTAAAATTATTGTCAGTTTAAAACCAACACTAAATTGTTATTTTACTTTAAGCAACCAAAATGGATGGATTTTGATTTATGAATGAATTTTTCTAAAAATTTTGTATGACTTCTTAACTTTGTATGACACATTGTTTTTCTTTTTTAATTTTATTTTTGCCATAGAGCCAGTTGCTAATCGGAACACTTTAAACTGAATTTTCCCTATAAAAATTATTTCCCAGATTGAGCCGCTGCTTTTTACTACAAAATGGTAACAAAAGAAAAACAAACTTCCCTAACAGAAAAATAGACAGGTTTATACTCTTCTCACTTTGGTCCAATCAGAGCATTTTAAAACAAATAGGTGGGTCAGTCGTCACAAATAAAGAACTCCGCACCAATTTTATGGGAATATGTCTTTCTGTGGGTTTGGCTAATTTTTGGATATGTTGTAGTTCTCGGCGTTCTGAACAAATGTCTCCACGGCCATAACATGAATCTATGAATGGATTTCGAGCTACGGGCCTTCCAATCACAGAATCAGCTTATGTGTTCAATACTAATATTTCTCTGTATTTATGAGTGATTGAATTGCCCACGTGTGTGAATTTGTATTCGCAAGACCAAGCGTATTCTTGTCAGTATTTGATAAAAATGATTAACTACGATTGTCCACTACAGGTCAAAAAAAGGCGAGGGAGGGGAGAGGGAGCATAGATAGATCTTTGCAGTCAATAATAATGTTGTTTATGACCCTTTGAACTACGCTCCATATGTAGTAGTCCGAGATTTTCAAATCTGGGCTATTAGGAGGCCATAATTTTGTGGACCAAAAAATCTCAGATGACGTGTGAGAATCAGTTCTTGACCAAATGGCTTGTATGAACAGGTGCACTGCCCTGCTGGAAAACATATGGCCTTCCCCTCACAATATGTTTACGGCTTCAGTATATTGTTCAGAACTTTCCTTTTTGGAAGAAATGTGGTGGCATGACATGACCCTCACTGGACACAACACTTAGTATTTGGACACTGGCCGGAAATTTCGTTCTAGCAACAGGGACATCCTCAAGGTCGTGAGTAAGCCAGGCGATCATTTCTCTGGCTAATTTTTACATTCAACAGTGAAGATTTTTTCGTCAGAGAAAAACTTGATGCGTTTCAAAAAACAGATAGGCTAATTGTAGCCAACCACTCGCTTTATCCTTGCATCTTGGAAAAGCATCTGTCTTACCTTAACTGTATAAGAGTGGTATCGGAGATCAGAGGCCTTCAATTATCGCGGCTCTTTAATTTTTTGAGGCAACACTATTTACTTCACTTAGTTTGCGACTTGGACGCCCACGGCGACCTCCGGTGAAAGCATAATATGGCGAAGATTTCAATTGAAATTTGTCCATGACGCACCGGGTATATACAGTCAGTCAAGTAAGAACGTGACCGCTCGTATTGTTGAAAAAACATGTTTTGAGAAGATTTTTTGTCAAATTCTTTGGTGTGCTAACAACGGCACAATTACCTTAGTAAGTTGTCCAATCGACTCCTTCGTCAGTAATCACCTCGCATCTTCGAGGCATGCTGTCGACGAGATTTTCTGCATACTCTGCAAATTTTTAGAATCTTGTGAGACAATTGAGTCAAAGTCTTTCCTCTGAGCTTTCTCTTTACAAAGAACCAAACGTTTTCAGTAGGGTTGGCATCTAGCGATTGTGAGGGCCACTCTAGTATCTTATTGTGGGCCCAAGCGAGCTGTTTCGTGACGTGATTTTCGCCCAGCAAAGGTTTCTTCAACGTGCGAATTTGGCATCATGAGATCCAATTTTCTTAATTTTGCCGCTCCTTAACGCAGCGTCAATTCCGGGTCCCGTGAAAACAAAGACATGTTTCGTTTTTTTGCGACTTTTGGAGTGATTTTGCCTACCGAGCCACGTTTTGGCAAGTTGTCGACATTTTTCGTCTGGTTAAAATGACTTCTTCACAAACGATACCGACTTTTTAATATATGTAGCCCCCGCGGAATTTGTCATTTTAGACCCCTTTGGAAAAGGAAAGACTGCCTCGAACCAACGCGCAAACAAGCGACTCATTTTGAATTTTACGTGATTTCGACGAAAGTTCGGAATCGGCTGATACTTTTACTAAAATGCCTCGTAGACAAAGGTTCCCTCTACCAATTATTTGTTGAATCCCTAGAATCGCATCTACCAAAAATGAATTATCGTAGACATGTTCTTACTTGACAGACTGAAGAAACTTTTTTTTTTATGGGTCCAGCACACATGCTACAGGGAAGTCCCTAAAGCGCTCCAGGAGAGGCATGTGTGCGGAAAAAGCGATTCACGTTGTTCTTGAATCGCTGTAAATTGTACTCGGTGGGAAATACAGCCCTGGGCAAATTATTCCAAAGGGATGATGTTCTGCATCGTACCCGAAGTAACAAGCTGAACTTCATACGGCCGTGAAGTATTAGCGTATAAAGTATTTCTAACATGCACTGCTCTAGGAGGAATTAAGCGGGCTACATCCTTCGAACACTTTCCATGAAAATACTTGTAGAACAGACTCAAGTCGCCAATCGTTCTTCGATATTCCACCCAATCAAGGCCGCCGGTCAGTTCCGGGTCTTCGATCAGACGAACAGCTCTTCTCTGAACAGAATCCAACAAATGCAGTGTGTGTTTTGAAAGCGGAGCCCCAAACATGGGAGCAGTATTCCATAGTTGATCGAATTTGAGCTTTGTAAAGAATTAACAATTGTTGTGGAATGTAAAGCTTTCTGGTTCGAAATAATATTCCCAACTTTTAGGAAGCTCTCCTTGCTATACCTGCAACATATTCATGCCAGGACATATTTGCAGCCAAAACGCCCAACAAATTGAGTGACGATGCTAGGGGAATGGAGTGCCCTGACATGACTATGTCGGGTTCAGCAACTTTAACTTTTTTAGAAAAAAAAAACCGCCGCCTGGGTTTTTGTAGCGTTAAATTCCACTTGGTTACTGTCACCCCAAGACAGAATTTCTTCCAGGTGTTTGTTAAGTTGAACGACCTCCTGCTGTCCGCGGATATTCGCCTGAGTAGCCGATGTCCAAGTGTTTAAAGTGAATGAAGAGATAAGCGTACTGTCATCTGCAAAGCTATATTTCTCGTATATAAGTACATAAATTGCAAAATGGATTATAATCAATTTGGTTCCAATTTTTTATTAGAAAGATTGACGGAATTTTCATTCACTGGAATTATCTTTGTGGCACAAGTCTGAAAATTATCATGAATGCTGATGAATGAAATATATACGTGTTTTTGGCCCTATCGAAGCTGCGTATTTGTTCTATTTTTGACATTGCACAGTCAAAGTGAGGCCTAAATAAAGAAACTCTGTAAAGGTCACTGATTAGCTCTATTAGATAGGTATTTCAGTATTACCCAAGCAGAATACAATAATATTTAAAAAAAAAACTAGTGTCGTTTGCTAACACTGCTTTTGTGATAGTAAACACTGCTTTTGTGATAGTAACCACGTGATGGTATGTTTTTTCTAATTGTGATCTACAGTTATGTCATATAATTTTCAATTCTTGTAATTTTCATTATCATACAGTGAATTGAATCGGATGACGAGAATTGTCAGTATAATGAAAGCGTCTCGGTTACTTTGTCATCTTTGCCGGTGAATAGACCTACCGTTTCGTGTTTTTCGCAAATCAACGTAAACTAAGGCAAGGCCTAACCATATTTTTACAAAATCTAAATAAACCTAAATAAGAAATGTCCCAATCGCTAAAGAGGTCAAAACTAGTTTTTATACCGGTTGCATTAATTAGCTAGCGAATTATTATTTTGTTATTACAAAAAAGCCATTTATTTAACAGGATGTCTGCTTATACCCAACAACGTTAATTAATGGGGTGAAAAATCCCGAGACTTTTGAAGAAAAATATTGCTTTTACCAAAATTAAATTGTCATTAAAATACCAAATTTAGTCGAATTTTGTACTATTCCTAATATGGGGTAAATACAGTGAAGTCTACTTATAACGAACCCGTTTATAGCGAATTTCCGGTTAAAACGAACTCTTTCTTAATGCACGAAAAAACTTCCATAAGACAAGGGCAAACGTTTATCGATTATAACGAACTTCTGGATAAGACAAATCAAATTTGTATGTTTTGTGTCTGTTTATAACGAACTAGCCACGCCTTGTGCTCCATGTCGCGCGACATGATCTAGGGAATTCACCGAAACTCGCTGGGATCTCCTATTCTACTTGTTTCCGCCGCGTCGCTAGTTCGAGCACTATTATTTTCAATTCACTTGTGTTATGCGGTTCTAATGCATATTTGATCAAAGTAGCAAAGTGAGTGTTTAAGGTTTTATTTTAAAATGAGTATACAAAAACGTAAAGCGTTTACTTTAAAAGACAAACAAGAGGTTATAAGGAAATAGAAAATGGAGTTAAATAAAGTGATGTTTGCAAACAGTTGAATTTAAATCTACGGTTTCTATCATATGGAAGAGGAGGCAAGAAATATTATCAATCTATGATAAAAGAAATTTTAGTTGTAAAAAAGTAAGAAAATCTACACATATCCAAATCGATAAAGGACTCCTTAAATGGTTTAGTCAAAAACGACGTGAACATGTTCCTATTACCGGCTACACTTTACAAGAAAAAGCTGGTGAATTGGGAAGGAAAATAGAGAACACCAAGTTTAACTGTTCTAGAAGTTGGATTGAACGATTTAATAAGCGACATAATATTAGTGGGGATAAGATAAAATAGGAGAAACTGCAGGAGTGGATATGACAGTTGTTGATCAGTGGTTGGCCAATGTATGGCCGGAAATTCGAGAAAGATATGAATATGTGGACATTTTTAATGCGAATGAAACGGGTTTGTTTGACAACATGACGCCTGAGAAGACATTAAAGTTTGTCAGAGAGAATTGTGCTGGTGGAAAATTATTAAAAGTAAGGATTACCTTGTTGATAACTGCAAATATATCTGGAACAGAGAAAAGAAAATTGTTGGTGATAGGAAAGTCCGCCAATACCAGGTGTAACATTTAACAGTATAGTACAAATCAAAGAGTAAAGCCTAGATGACATCAGAAATTTTTAAAAACGAACTGGTCGAATGGGACAAAGAATTAACATTCACAAACACAAAAATATTACTTTTGATTGACAACTGTCCAGCGCACCCTGAAGTTGATCTACAGTAAATAAAATTGGTTTTTATGCCTCCAAATACAAGTGCAAATCTCCAGGCGTGATACATTCTTTAAAATGTCATTATAGAAAGTTTTTACTTACGAAAATGTTAGAGACATCGATAAAGGTAACATTTTTTCTGTAACTCTCTTGGACGCTATAAACTTTATGCATATGGCTTAGCAAAGTGTCGGTAGAGAAACTGTTTTAAGCATGGCGGAATTTTAAGGGAGGAATGTAGATATAACTCAGATGAAACTCAGATGATGAGCTACCGTTGACTCAGTGGATTGAAAAACATCGAAAAAATCCTACTGATTGTCTAGAGTTTGTTTACGATGCTGACATTCAACAAAGTACAGTGGAAATCGAGTATTAGAAAGATGTTTAATCACTTTAATTTTGAAGAATATGTATGTGCTGATGTGAATGATGAGAGAAATATTAACTGATGATCAAATTGTGACATCAGTGACGTCTGGAAAGATTTTAAGCGATAATGACCACGAAAACGAGCTTGGAGAAGAAGATAATATTTATGTTCCATCCCTTTCAGAAATGACTAAGAAAATGACTGAAACTCGCAATTTTTTGGAATCTCGTGAAGTTCCTGAACATATATGGAGTAGTTTTTGTGACCTTGACAATGATATAAACACCATTTCTTTTTCGAGTAAAATTGTACAAACGAAAATTACTGATTTTATTGTATAAACTACGTATTTTAATATTTTCGGTTATACTCGTATATAATAATAACTTTAGTGTGACTTGTTTTATTTTCCTTTAAACGTTTTCTTTTAATTTAATAATTATTATTATTCATTTTTCTAAGCATTGGCGCCTAATCTAAATAAAAGAGTAGTGAAAAATGATATTAGATTTTGTTTAATGTCTGTAACGAACTTCGGATATAGCGAACCATTTTTAGTGACTTTTTTGGAGTTTGTTATAAACGGACTTCACTGTATTATCAGTTTTTTTCGTTCTAAAACTAACATTGTAATTACATTATGACTTCTCGAAATATCAGTAATAAGTGTTTTTCTTAAATTGAATGATATCAAAAACACAACAACTGTTTGGATGAGCCAAGATGAACTGAATCCAACAAAAGCGGTTCGTTCGCGAAGCACTTCCAAAAAAATGATAGCTCTTTCGTTATACTGGACATGTTGCAGCCATTGCCTTAGAGGATTGAGGAACATGCTGAATGCTATACAACAATTTGTTTGTCAGAAGTCATGGATGAAATCAGGAAAAACAACCAAGAACGTCTCATCATTTATTATGAAGATGTCAGCTCTCATACAGCACGTCAAACAATTGATTATTTGACGGAAAAGAAAACATCGAATTAATGTCTCATTGCCCGTATTCACCTGATTTATCGTCTATCGACTTCTTTTTTGCTTCCGAATGTCAAAAAAAAAAATGCGTGGGCAGCGATTTTCATCACCTCAAGAAGCTGTTGAATCTTTCCAAAACCATGTCTTTGAGGTACCAAATTCCGTATGGAAAAATGTTTCGAGAATTCGTTCGAATGCCTGCAAAAGTATATGAATCTTAAAAGCGAATATTTTGAGAAACAATAAAACGATTTTTACCAAAAGAAAAATTTTTTTCATGTTTTTTGTAAACTCATAACTCGCATAACGAAAATTTATGATATCATTTGCCTAGAAACACAAATATTTAGTCTAAGTATCTAAAACACACTTCTTTTTTTCAGGTTAAACAACGTTTTTGTAATCGGTAAGGGAAGCAAACCATTTGTATCTCTTCCAAGAGGCAAGGGAGTTAAATTGTCTATCGCTGAAGAAAGAGACAAGAGGTTAGCGGCTAAGACGCACTAAGTTGTTTAGTGAAAATATTTTTAATTAAATAAAAGAAAAAAATCGAAAAAAAAAAAATGCATAGTATTAATTTTTTTTTTTAATTCTTAAACCCGAGTGCCTTTTTTTCATCATGCTATTTCAGTACTGCTTCTTATATCAAGATATTTTGATTCTGTAATGTGTTTTTGTGAGTTTGACGATTGGAACCAAGTGTTACCAGTCATTTTTAGTCGCAATCCTATAACCTATAAAATCATATATTACTATATGAAGGTATATTGATAAGTTCCTGGCCTAGCAAGTATAAGCAAAAAAGAACAAACATATCTTAAGGGGTAAGGCCATAATAAAAGCAGTCAAAAATTTATTTGAGTACTTTATTAAAGTGTACAAAATTTTTTTTTTTTATCTTTTTAATTCAAAATGGCCGCTTCAGAATCCAAGACCACAAGGTACCTTTTACGCGAGGCCTGAAACGAACGAAACGATTGCTCCCGTAGATTTCAACCTAGAACAAAAAAAACCAAAAAATCTTCATTAATATATGTCAAAAACTAGTTGATAACGTATGGAAATTTTAAAATATTTTTTCGAAAAATGGTGCACATTTGAAAAAAAAAATTCATTTTTCACCCAAAAATTTGACGAAAAATTGTTTATAAAAAGGAACGTTTATAACTAACGCAAATTCCGTACGCTTTCCCGTAGATAATGTATCTGAAAATTGACTTTCAAAATTTCAAGCAAATCTATAAAAATTTGTGGCAGCTATTAGTTCGCCCTATTTAAAAAAGGTGCCTTGTCGTCTTGGATTCTAAAACAGCCATTCTGAATTAAAAAGTTAAAAAAAACATATTTTTGTACGCTTAAATATTTGTTTAATAAAGTACTTCAAATTAATTTTTGACTGGTCTTATTATACTCTTGAAGAAAGTTCCGTATATTAGCCTTTTTTTCCTGGGACCTGGAGTGACCTTACCCCTTAGACACAAAAATTGTTTATTCTAGGGGTTCCCAATCTTTTACTGCGACTCCCTTTACAGGTTGCAATTTTTTTGCGACGCCCTTCTAAAAGAAGATACCTGTGTGTAGCTCTAGCATACAATAAAATTACTTTATTATTCAAAGAATATATAATCTTAATTATTATTTATTAGAAAACATTAAAAAACTACAAACAATACAATTAATGAGAACTTCTCAAATCAGAGCTGAAGTTTTGAAATTGCTACTCTCATTTCTTTTTCTAAATTTATTTGTGACCTGTACTTCGATTTGATTACTGCAACTCCGGAAAAGCCAGTTTCACAGAAGTACTATGTAGCAAATGGTAAAAGAACACTCGAAGCCGTAGTACTGCTAGTAGGATATTGGGATGCATTGCTCCAAAATTGAAACAGTTTGTCTTCATCGAATCGTAGTTTTAGGCTCGTATCACAAGATAGTTCTAACAGCTGTTCTTCCTCGACTGTTGAAAGTGTAAATGATGGTGGGGTCGATTAGAATGGGTTTCTAATCCAGTCGTATTGATTCAGATTGTCCGGAAAATATTTATTAAAATGGGTGCTTAATGTTGATAAGTGTTGGATAAATATCAATTGCAAACTTCGCTCCAGATTTTGAATAGTTTTCTTTCAGAAAGCCTTTTAAAACAGGAAAACAGTCGGTATTTCCTTGCTCCTCTTATATTTTTCTTTCCCACGACAGCAACTTCTTTTGAAACGCTGCAATTTTATCAGTCAGTTGCAGTATATGAGTCTCGTTTCCCTGCAACGATTTACTAAGGACATTTAATTTCTGAAATATGTCGCAAATATACTCCAATTTTATTAAGAAGTCAGTATTTTTAAACTTTGTTGCGTCACGAAGCGATTCTGTCAATAAATACATGTACAACTCATTTTTTAATTCGTGTGCACGTGAGAGTACGTTACTTCTTGACAACCAACGAGAGTTACAGTAATAAAGTAAAGATGTATGCTCGGCACCCAAATCTTCACAAAGCTTATGGAAAAATCTTGCCATCACGGGTCTGTTTTTTATGAAGTTCACCACTTGGGTAATTACATCAATCACAAAATTTAATTCAGGTGAAATATTTTTGCAGCCAGGACCTCCCTATGTATGACGCAATGTGTCCATTTTACATTTAGAGCCTTGGTTTTCATAAGAGCTTGAAGTCCTCCATACTGCTCTGACAAGGCGCGACCTCCATCCGTACACACACCGACACACTTCTTCCACTGAATGTTATTATCTTCCATGTATGAATCTATAATCTCGAACAAATCATTAGCCTTACCAGTACCAGTCATATTTTGCAAAATAGCAAATCCTCACGTACATTTGTTTCTTCCATGTACCGCACGTAAAATATTAATTATATTATATATTACTGTCTGTCGCTTTATCCAGTTGAATGGCAAATCAACCAAAAAGATTTTCTACAATTTGCTCATTAATGTCTTCAGCTATGTCATGAATGCGACGACTAATCGTGTTGTTAGAAAAAGGAATATTTTTATTTCTCCAGCCGCCGATTCTCCAATCATCACTGATACCATATCAATCGCTGCAGGTAAAATAAGATCTTTAGCAATTGTATGTGGTTTCTTACATTTGGCAATACGGTGAGCGATCTTGTAAGAGTCGAGCAGTGCTTTGGAAGGAATAGATGCTCTGGAAAAGAAAGATGTCGACTGATGTTTCAGTTCTCGCAATTTTCTTGCAAAAAAATCTCGCGGCTTTCCTTGTGCGTATCGTCTCGCGACTCCTCTAGAATAGCGCTGCCGCGGCCCAGGGCGTCGCGACGCACAGTTAGGGAACCCCTGGATTATTCAATGTAATCTGCTTTCAACTCTATCCACTTGGTGCGACGGTTATAAAGTAACTTAAACCTTTCAATAAAAAAATCTTTGCCTTGGTTTGGAAACCAGTCTTGCGACATTCATTACTTCTTTATTTGAATCGAAATTGTGTCCTTTCAAATGTGTTTTCAGTTTTGCAAATAGGTAGTAGTCAGAGTTAGCTAAATCAAGGGAATATGAGGGATGATCAATTATTTTGTTTATTTTTTGCAAAACTAAGCGATTTATAAGCAGGCAGATTGTTTTGCAAAAACAGCACTCCTTTAGACCCTCCTCATCGACGTTTTTCCACAATTTTTATAGAGAATTTTAGTTAATAATGAAGAATAACATGACTAAACACACTTTTACCGTGTCCCAAGTAATCTGTAAGATGTATTCCACCCTCGTCTCAAAAAACGGAAGCAAGATCATTTCGTGCTGATTTCTGTAAACACAACTTCTTTATACGAGACGAACCGACATATTTCGACTCTTCCAAATATTCCTTCGTCTCGAACATATTCAACTTGGATGTTGTGACTCTCGGTCGTTATTGGTCGGCGTTCAGACATTTCGAGATCCATTTAGCTGATAATTTTCTCATGCCCCGGTGTTCCCCAAGGTTCCGTATTATCTCCTGCTCTTTTTCTCATTTACTAACATAAACTGATTTCGACATCGAGAATCCTACCAATCAGTGGCAGAGAGGCGCCTAAACCGCGTAAGATTTGGCACTAAAAATCTGCTAATTGGGAGGAACTCGTGGAATATTTTTGAACTTTCCCTTGGTTAGACGTTTGTTTCGATCCGACGACCCATCTAACTGCACCAAGGGGTTTCCGATGTTATTTTGGCTGGTAGGGAAGCGTACATTCCAACTGCAAGCCTTGGTTTGACCGAAAATGCAAAGAAGCTGTTGCTTCTAAGCATCTTACCTGCCGACAATGGCGTGAAAGTCTTAACGCCATAATCGTAACAACGTAACGAATTAGAAACAAACTTCTCGCTTGTCCCAACAATTCCAGGTCCTTTTGGTCAATCGCTAAGGCAGTTAGCGAAAATTTCACCAAATCCACCATACCACCACTCACACAGCCGGATAATTCCCATAGTACAGTCGAGGATGCCCGATATGTCTTCAGACAGCGTATCATAAAACGTATTAATGAAGCCAATGACACCAAAAAAGCTTCTGGCGCTGACGGAATACCAGCCATAGTAGTCAAACCTGTGCGCGGGAACTAACACCAGTTTCCTGTATACGTTTCAACCTATCCTACAGAAATGTGCCACAGTTCAGCCGATACCTAAAAAAGGCAAGAAGATTTTACCAAATAACTACCGACCAGGCGCACTGCTTTCAATAATATCGAAAGTCATGGAAAAGGCTATCAATCAGCATCTTCTAAAATATCTTGAAGGATTCAGCATTATTAGCGACCGTCAGTATGGCTTTCGTAAACATAGATTAACAGGAAATCTTCTGCCTTATGTAACACATGTTTGGAACAACGCTATTAAACACTTTGGAGAATCTCGAGCCGTGTTTGGCACGATGAATTGTTGGCTAAGCTATGCTCTTCTGGTATGTCTGAAAAGCTCTGTTTGTGGCTGTCATGTTTCCTCAGAGAGCGTTTTTTTTACGAGTGACAGTCGACGAATTTCTTTCTAACACCTTCATTATCAACACCAACGCTTATCTCTTCATTCGCTGTGAACGCTCGGACATCGGCTACTCAGAAAATGAATATCCGCAGACTGCAGGAAGTCATTCAACTCAACAAAGACCTGGAAGAAAAGTTAACGTCGCTGAACCCGATATAGTTATCGCGGGGCACTCCATTCCTCTAACATCGTCACTCAATTTGTTGGGCGTTAATTTGGGAGCAAATATGTCTTGGCATGAATATGTTGCAAGCATATCAAAGAGAGTTTTTCGAAAGCTGGGAATATTATTTCGAACCAGAAAGCTTTACACTCCACAACAACTGTTAATTCTGTAAAAAGCTCAAATTCGACCAGCTATGGAATACTACTACTCCCTTGTTTGGGCTCTGCTCCCAAACAATACACTGCATTTGATGGATTCTATTCAGAGAAGAACTGTTTGTCTAATTCTTCTTATAGTGCCATCTCCATTACTGAAGTTGGACTGTAATCACGGCGAATTCTTCCCTATCCTGGGCAATTCTTAATAAAGTATGTTGTCTAATTGGAGACCCGGAACTGGCCGGCGGCCTTGATTAGTTGGAACGTCGAAGAACTGTTGGTGACTCGAGTATTCTACAAAAAATAATTTACATTAACTATCTGCGGGAAAGGACCAGGAATCTAATCTACAGCTTCGCACATGACAGTACGCTTATTTCTTCATTCACTTTGAACCCTCGAACATCGGCTACTCATGCAAATATCCGCAGGCAGCAGGAAGTCGTTCAATTTAACAAAAATCTGGAAGAAATTCTATCTTGGGGTGACAGTAACCAAGTAGAATTTAACGCTACAAAAACCCAAGTGGTAGTTTTTTCTAAAAAAGTTATCGTGGCTGAACCCGGCATAGTTATGCCGGTACACCCCAATTCTCTAGTATCGTCATTCAACTTACGTTAACTTGGAAGCAAATATTTTTTAGCATGAACATGTCGCAAGCATACCAAAGAGAGCTTCTCAAAATCTGGTAATATTATTTCGAACTAAAGCTTTACGCTCCACAAAAACTATTAATTCTGTACAAACCTCAAATTCAACTGCTTAAATGTTTGAGGCTCTGCTTCCAAACATACGCTACATTTGTTGGATTTTATTCAGAGGAGAACTGTTCGCTTGATTGGAGATCCAAATCTGACCAGGAACCTCGATTCCTTGGATTATCAAAGAACGGTCGACTTAAGTCTATTTTATAAGTATTTTCTTAGAAGGTATTCTATGGATGTAGCCTGCTTAATTCCTCGCAAAGCGGTGCATGCTAGAAATACACGTCGCGTTAACACTTCACATTTGTATGAAATTCTTCGTACAACCCCTTTCAAGCCGTTATATTGTAACATTCATTTTTTCCTAGATTTTAAGACCATATAATGTTACTGATTTTTCTCTTAATAATGTACTTCTTTTCATTTTTGTATCGAGCGGTATATTAATCAGAAATTCCTAGCCGCTCATTATATAGTGTGATGTGCGGGTTTGCGACCGAATCTATCGATACGCCGGGATTGGTCAAATGTTTGTATCCGGAGTTTTGGTTCCGGCGTCGCCATATTACAGACAGAGTGCCCACGGCTTATTTAAGGGTCCGGAGGACGCGAATCTAGGCTCAGTAACAGCAAGCCGCCGCCAGGCTTAGTAACATCGAGCCGCAGCCAGGCTTAGTACCATCAAGCCGCAGAGAGGCTGAGTACCATCAAGCCGCAGCCAGGCTAATTTCCACCGAGCCGCAGTAGAGGCTTACGACAACATCTACGAGAGCCAAGTTAAGCACGAGTTTTTTTTATCATAAAGCCGTAGTGGGCTTTGTGTGTTTTCTAAATGGAGTAGCTAAAGTAGGCTCTTCTCAAAAGTGTGAAATCGGTTTTGTGTTCCATTGAAGGCCTAGAAGCCCGTAGGAAAACCGTAAGTTACCAGAACATACATCAATAAATATATTCCCCGCAAATAAGTGTTTTAACAGCAATTTGAACTGAAAAATCGCGAAGTGAATATCACGACTCTTCGATTCCGGGTGTAGTCA
Organism: Pachyrhynchus sulphureomaculatus; assembly: GCA_019049505.1. Lineage (NCBI taxonomy): Eukaryota > Metazoa > Arthropoda > Insecta > Coleoptera > Curculionidae > Pachyrhynchus > Pachyrhynchus sulphureomaculatus. The sequence goes on along the minus strand of CM032447.1, from coordinate 231,332,829 downwards.
AGATTTAGAAGTAAAATCTCTGATTTAGGGACTCTAATTTATAAGAACTACTTTTAGGCTAGAATTTTTCTGTATTCCTTAAAACGGCAAAAGTTGGAACTTTTATTTTAAAACATGAATAAATTTTCTTTTTTTGATTAAAGCTAGTGTCTCACTGAATACCTATTTTTCTTTTCAGGATAAGAAAAGTTGTACTAGAATAATTCCTTTTAGTAATAACCGTAAAACACTTCAGTATTTTTCATTTTTTAACTGAAGTTAGATCCTTTCTATTTTAAAATGAATGGTGCCCAAAATTTGTACAACTGAAGCTTTTTAAAAAATAGAAAATAATTCCAAAAAGACGTATAACAATTATCTCTTACCCATATTTCTCTACCAAGGAAAACTGAGCTAGTGTGTGTTTAATTTCTTTAGTTCTTTTAAAATTAGGATTCACTCAATTCATTATCAGAAATTAAAAAGAGGTTGCAAGAAAATTGCGCCCAAGCGTGGGAAAAACAAATTTCAAACGGTACAAAATAGCCGCCACAAAGTGCGAACAATTTTCACAGGGTACAAAAATGACGCCTCAAAAAGAGGGAAAGTAATCATCTTACAATATGGACAACCTTTTTCCACACACGCGTTGCAAGATTTCACTGCCCATAAAAAAAATTCCCAAATCAGAATTGACAATATGAGAAACCAATATTAAATATCTCTGGCTATACATTTTAGCACAATTGTTTATTCACGAAATACGTCTAACAAATAAATTTGAGTGTTTTCTTTCAAAACAGCAGGCAGGCAGGTTTCCGTACAGTTAAAGTCCTCATCGAGAAATGTATAGGATATAATAAGCCTCTGATGCTCATATTCGTGGACTTCCAAAAGGCTTTTAATTCCGTAAACCAGCGGACTCTTGAAAGCGCTTGATAGATGGATTAATCATCAATACTCCAGCGTAATTAATACTCTGCGGACGGGCCTAACATTCTCTCCATTTCAGCAACAGTTAACCTTCTTTCAATTGACATTATGGAAGAACAACCTCAGGTAGTCAGCTTTACTCAAACGCTACAGTTGAACTGATTTATAAACGTATATAGTGAATTGTTTGCCACAAGAACGTATCTGCCCCCACCATCCATCCTTACACACAATCCAAATTCTACTGGTATCGTAAAAAAGTGGAATTATGTATTGTCTGCCACACATACAATATAGTTTTTTTACATAGGAAGACGTGAGAGGCCCAAACGTCCGGAATGGTAGTTAAGTTTATTATAAGTAGAACCGTGCAGTCTGAGCTAAATAAACTTCCACGATTTTGAAGCAGACATGGTATTATTAAATGCCAATAAATCTGAAATTTGTATCATTTACACAAAAGTAGTTACAAGAGTTTAACTTTACACGTACGGGCTCGGAGGCCTAGCCGTCCGCAGAGTGTTAAATACATATATGAAATGTCACCGCTAATGTCAAAATACTAACCTGAACTAACCAATCCACCAGCAAATTTCAAATCGAAAGAGGAGTACGCCAGGGTGATACGCTCTCTTCCAAGCTTTTCGTAACACTTCTAGAAAGTATACTAAATCAATAAACTAGAAAAAAATGGAGCTTAACATTGACCCTGAAAAGTTAAATCACTTTTGTTTCGCTGACGACATTGTCTGAGCACACAATATGCAAGAAGCACAGACTATGCTGCAGATGGTTCGGGAAGCTTCAGGAAGGGTTGGTTTAAAAATGAATCTATCTAAAACTCAGTTTATAACACTATAAAACTGAATAATGTTGAGATCGAGCACGTACACCGATATAACTACCTAGGACATGACAGACAACCGAACACACGAAATTCAGCGGCGAATAGGTCTCGTGGATAGCAAACTAGGCTATATATTTAAATCTAATCTTTCGATGTATTAAGAAAGAAAGGTTTTTGACAGATGCGTACTACCTATTCTTATGTACGGAGCCGATACTCTCACATTGACGAAGAAAAATATCAACAAAATATGTGTCATGGAAAGAAAAATGGAGAGGTCAATGTTAGGCGTTATTCTTAGACGTCACATCCCAAATCACATTATCAGGAAAAAAAGGGAGTACAAGACGCAGTCAAATTCATTCTATATCTTAAATGAAACATCTTGCTAGGTTTAAGGATGGACGATGGATAAAAAAGATTCTAAGAGTGGCGATCAAGATCCGAAGCCTATCGAAGCAAAGGTGTGACCATCAAGTCGGTAGACTAATGATTTGAAGAGAGTGGCTGGAAATTGGGTACAAGTGGCCCAGAACAGAAAAAGGTGGAAAGACTTGAGGGAGGCTTTCGTCCCGCAGTGGACAGTATAAGCTGATGATGTTGGTATATTCTCCAAAATCATTTCGCGCACAGCCGCCTCAATATTTTCCCGGGTAGACACAGGATGTACATCACTGATGTCAGTTTTTATTCTCTTCCGTAACCCAATTTTCATAGTGGCGTAGTAAGGATGTTGTTCCTCGAGTATGTCCTATCAAAAACAGGTACTTTATTACCGATCGATATTCCGATTATACTAAATTCACAATTTTTGATCATAAAACCCATTATAAATAGCACAATAAAACCTGGTCCTAGACTTTGTATACATCACTACATATTATAAAACAAAGTCCTCCACCGCGTCTGTCTGTCTATCTGTTCGCGATAAACTCAAAAACTACTGAACGGATTTTCATGCGGTTTTCACCAATAGATAGAGTGATTCATGAGGAAGGTTTAGGTATATAATTTGTCAAGGTTTTGTGTAAATTGGTTGAAATATAACGATAATTGTTGGAAGTGACGAAAAAAGTCAAGCCGCCTGGAAGCTTTCATCGAAAACGCTGCCTAATCCCTTCGAGATATAACAAAACAATGCATGGTGGGATATTCCTCTTTTATAGATCTACAAAACAGTCCGCGATGGCATATATCTATCTTTTAAGGATAGCTTACTATACCCATTCTATCTTCTAAAAAAAATGGTCACGTACAATGCGGTAATTGGAAAGCTATTTAGACGGATACAGTATTAATTCTTATCAACTTAAATACGTTAGACTATTAGTAAAAGTAAGATCCGATAGAAAAATTGCCCTTGCTGTGGTATTGTCCGGCATAGCAGCCACACTTTTGGAAGGTGGGCGAACCGCCCATTCCACATTCAAACTTCCACTGAAAATATGTAGTGATGACGTCTCGAGCATTTGTAATATTTCAAAACAAAGTAACGCCGAAAAATTAATGAAATATTGCAGTTTGATTAAGCTTCAGTTGAGGCATTAGACAGGACAATGCTAGATTTGCGCAACAGTAACTGCCCAATGGGTGGCTGCACTGTTTTGTTCTCTGGAGATTTCCGTCAAATTTTGCCTGTTATAACTAGGGGAATGAGAGCAGATGAAGTCAATGCATCGCTTAAAAGATCGTATCTTTGGCCACATATAACGAAGTGTGAACTTAAAACCAACTCCAAATAGGTAATAGTGAATTTCAAGCTGGAAATGTCCGTATCACTCTTAATAATCTTTGTGTTTTGGTGCAAAATGTGGAAGAATTGATTGAAAAGGTATATCCCGATATTAGTAACATATCCACTAAGACACTAAATTGGTTTCAAGAAAGTTGGTTTCAAAAATCACCCACTAATGAGCAAGTTGATAAAATAAATGATTTTATTGTTTCAAAATTTGAAGCATCATCACAAACCTACTACTCAGTTGACACAATCGTGGATAGAGAGGAGGCAGTACATTATCCAACTAAATTTTTGAATTCATTGACGCCTCCCGGAATTCCGCCGCACAAATCAATATTAAAAGTAGGTTCCCCTATTATATTAGTAAGAAAATTTAAATCCACCAAAAACTATGCAACGGTACAAGACTCTTTTGATCGAATGTACCATATTAACTGGCAACGGAATTGGTGAAACTGTTTTTAAACCAAGAATTCCTATGATACCCTCAGAATTTCCTTTTCAGTTCAAACGGCTCCAATTTCCAATAAAATTAGCGTTTGGAATGACTATTAACAAAGCACAAGGTCAAACTTTAAAAGTTGCTGGAATTGACTTAACCACTCAATGCTTTTCACACGGACAATTGTATGTTGCCCTGTCACGTGTAACTTCTAAACAAAATATGTTCGTTTTTACACGTAATCAGGCAGAAGTTATCAATGTTGTATATAAAGAAATATTTTAGTTTGTTTTTATGTTTATAATATCTATATAATAAAATACATTAAAATACTTCAGGTAGTGTAGACATTATATTACATTTAAATCACATATTCGACGCATCAAGCTGATGCGATCCTACGACAGACAAAACATGTAGGCATAATATGCTCTACTACCCGTGCGAAGCCGGGGCGGGTCGCTAGTTTTTACTAAATGTCAAACTAGCCTATCCACAGCAACCGCATTTTTTTGGCCGATGTAAGGTGGTCTAAGCTAATTAGTCTCCAATAATTATAGTAGAGGGTTATAAAATGCCGTCGAGGTTACTGAACATTGTTTTGATATGATATGGGCGTTTGTAATTAAGGAAAAACGCCATTTTACAACACTGTAAACAAAAGAGCGCGGGGAAGACGTCCAAAGCGATCAAAATTTGGCAAAATTAACAATACCAATCAAAACAGACCCTTAATCTCGCCAAATTCTATTGCCTATTGCTATATTAATATCGTTAATCCCGTCAAATTCCTGTTATAAACATCTTCCCCACACTGTTGTTTACTATCTGCTCCCTCTCCCCCCTCGCCTTTTTTGATCCGCAGTGGACAGGCATAGTTAATCATTTTTATCAAATACTGACAAGAAGAAATACGGAGTGGAAGAAGAAGACACCAAAAAAGCTTTTGGCGCTGATGGATACCATCCATAGTAGTCAAACCTATGCGAGGGAACTAACACCAGTTTTTTGTATACGTTTCAACCTCTCCTACAGAAATGTGCCACAGTTCAGCCGATACCTAAAAAAGGCAAGAAGACTTTGCCAAATAACACTACCGACTAGGCGCACCGCTTTCAATAATATCGAAAGTCATGGAAAAGGCTATTAATCAGCATCTTCTAAAATATCTTGAAGGATTCAACATTATTAGTGACCGTCAATATGGCTTTCGTAAACATAGATCAATAGATCCTCTGACTTATGTAACACATGTTTGGAGCAACGCAATTGAACACTTTGGGAAATCTCGAGCGGTTGCTCTTGATATATCCAAGGCATTCGACCGTGTTTGGCACGATGGATTGTTAGCTAAGCTACGCTCTTCTGGTATGTCTGAAAAGTTCTGTTTATGGCTGTCATGTTCCCTCAGAGAGCGTTCTTTACGAGTGGCAGTCGACGAATTTCTTTCTAACACCTTCATTATCAAAACCAACGCTTATCTCTTCATTCGCTTTGAACGCTCGGACATCGGCTACTCAGATGAATATCCGCAGACAGCAGGAAGTCATTCAACTCGACAAAGACCTGGAAGAAAAGTTAACGTCGCTGAACTCGGGGCACTCCATTCCTCTAACATCGTCACTCAATTTGTTGGGCGTTAATTTGGGAGCAAATATGTCTTGGCATGAATATGTTGCAAGCATATCAAAGAGAGTTTTTCGAAAGCTGGGAATATTATTTCGAACCAGAAAGCTTTACACTCCACAACAACTGTTAATTCTGTAAAAAGCTCAAATTCGACCAGCTATGGAATACTGCTCCCTTGTTTGGGGCTCTGCTCCCAAACAATACACTGCATTTGATGGATTCTATTCAGAGAAGAGCTGTTTGTCTAATTCTTCTTATAGTGCCATCTCCATTACTGAAGTTGGACTGTAATCACGGCGAATTCTTAATTTTAATTAAGGAAAAACGCCATTTTACAACACTGTAAACAAAAGAGCGCGGGGAAGACGTCCATAGCGATCAAAATTTGGCAAAATTAACAATACCAATCAAAACAGACCCTTAATCTCACCAAATTCTATTGCCTATTGCTATATTAATATCGTTAATCCCGTCAAATTCCTGTTATAAACATCTTCCCCACACTGTTGTTTACTATCTGCTCCCTCTCCCCCCCTCGCCTTTTTTGATCCGCAGTGGACAGGCATAGTTAATCATTTTTATCAAATACTGACAAGAAGAAATACGGAGTGGAAGCCCCGAAGCGTGAAATCAATTCAGAGAATCATATTATGTCCATGGAGACATTTGTTCAGAACGACGAGGTCTACAACATATCCAAAAATTAGCTAAATCCACAGAAAGATATATTCCGATAAGATTAGGCGAGGTTCTTTATACGTACAGCTTCAAATATATCATTAACTAGCCGTGCCCGCGGCTCCGCTCGCGTGGACTTGATTCACCTTTATCGTCACTGCTTATTCGTTATGTTTATATTATTATATAGCCCAAGGGGCCTTAGAGGCCCATGGCTTGGTTGCATACTTGTCTCCACTTCTTTTTGTCTCCTGTTAGCTTTTCCCAGTGCGGGATTCCCATCAACTCCGGATCTTGCTTTACTGCCTGAATCCATGTAGATCGAGCTCTACCCTTGCCTCTTCTTCCAACCACTCCTCTTATTAGGGCTTGCTTTGCCCGTCTTTCTTCCTTCATCCTTGCCACGTGTCCCAACCATCCTAATCGCTGGCTTATTATGATTTGGCTTATAAGGGGTTTCTTATATAGGCATTTTAATTCGTAGTTTCTTCTTCTTCTCCACAGTCCCTCTTCTTTCCTTCCTCCGTAGATTATTCTCAAAGTTTTCCTTTCCCACACCTCCAACGTCTCCTTTTCTCTTGCATTCAATTTCCACGTTTCGCATCTATATGTCACCGTGGGTCTGAAAACTGTCGTATATATTTTTTCTTTTGCTTTTCTTGATACATTCTTTGATTTCAATATTGGATTCATTGCCCCCAAACATCTCTATCCTTTCGCTATTCTTTCTTGTATCTCCGTCCTTTCTTGTCCACTCTCTGTTATTGTTACTTCCAGATAATTAAATTTGTCTACTTTTTCAAACATATATCTTTTCCCTAAGTTGTTTATTATATCTAAACTTTTGTTGTTTTTATTATCCTTCTTCTTTGTAATTTCCATGTATTTTGTTTTTTCCTCATTTATCTTTAGTCCTCTCATCCTTCCCCTTTCTTCTATCCTACTTATGGCTTTTTTGAGGTTCTCTTTTGCTCTTGCTACATCATCCACATAGGCCAAGCATTGGCAGGTTTGTTGGTATATCGTTCCATTTGTTTTTATTTCTGACTCCCGGATTATCTTCTCTATTACCAAATTAAATAGACATATCGACACTGGTTCCCCCTGTCTTAATCCTCTTTTCACCTTAAACTTGTCTGATACTTTGCCCTCAACCAACACTCTATTTTCTGTGTCATTCAGGGTCATTCTCACCATGCAGATCAATTTACTTGGAATTTTTAGTTCTTCCATTATCTTGTAGAGTCCTTCTCTATTTACAGAGTCATATGCTTCTCTGAAATCCACAAAGACCAAATGTAGTGCCAAATTTTGTTCTAAGCTATTATCTTGGATTTGCTTAATCGAAAATATTTGGTCTGTAACCGATCTATTTTTCCTGAATCCACACTGGTACTCTCCCAGAATAGACTCGGCTTTCTCTGCTAGTCTGTTTTTGATAGTCAACACTACTATCTTGTTTTTTGTATATTGGACAAATGAGCGACTCTCTCCAGCTCACTGGCATCTTTTGTTTCCCATATTTCTTGCACCAACCGGCATATTTCATTCTCCAGATTTACTCCTCCAGCTTTTATCAGTTCTACAATTTCCACCCGGGGCCTTATTTTTTTTGGGTTCTGAGTATTTCTCTTATTTCTTCTTTGCTACCCTTCAGTTAATTTTGCTTCCTATTTCTCATTCAACTCATTTTCATCTCCATTTAGTGTTTCTTTAAAGTATTCCCCCGATTTATTCAGTCTTTCTGCGAAGCTTCCATCTTTTTCCTACATATTAGCATTTTGTCTCTGTTTATTCCCTTTGTATTTTATAAAAAAAAAATACGTAAATCGGATAAGTGGTTCTTGAGTGCTAAGCGCAGTAATGGATAGACAGACAGACAGAGAGGCGTTACGTTTTATATATATTATCGATTTTTTTTGACAAATTAAGAATTAAAAAAAAATCACGTAAATCGGATGAGTGGTTCTCGAATGATAAGCACACTAACGGACAGAAGACAGACAGAGACGTTGCGTTTTATATATATTATATAGATTATTATTATTATTATATAACCTGGTCAGAGAACATATGTATGAATTTAAAAAATTACGTAAATCGGATAAGTGGTTCTCAAGGGATAAGCGCACTAACAGACAGAGAGACGTTGCATTTTACTTATATTATAGATATAGATTATTATTATTACTAGATAACCTGGCCAAAGAATATACGTATGAATTTAAAAAAAGACACGTAGATCGGATAAGTGGTTCTCGCCTGATAAACGCACTAATGGACAGACAGAGAGACATTGCATTTTATTTATATATATATATATATATATATATATATATATATATATATATATATATATATATATATATATATATTATAGATTATAGATATTCTCTGCTACATAATATTGTTCCAAATTTAATGGTTTAGGCTGTGTACTACAAAGGAACGCGCTAGCGGCAAACTTTTTTCCGACCACGTATGTTTTAAAAAAAAAAGTACGTAAATCGGATAAGTGGTTCTCTAGTGACAAGCGCACTAACGGACAGACAGAGAGACGTTGCATTTTATATATATTATAGATTAGCCGTGCATCTACTTAACGTTTTGTAGTATGACGACTATCAGTCAACTTAGGATAATATTTTGTGTCAATCGATTTAAAAAAAAGAACCACCCTGTAAAAGTTCATAATATAAAAAAAATAAAACAATTTAATTTTTATATATTTACTTAGAAACTGAAAATACATATCACTCAACCCCTACTACAAATTAATAATAGTATAACGAACAAAAATATCTGCTCGAGCTAATAATAAAGAAAATGTGAGCAAAAAAACAGCATTTGATAGAAAAAACATTAACCTTAAAAAATTACTTACAAAAAAAATTATAACCTTATAAGTTAATAGTAACAATCTTAACAAAAAGTATTATCTTAAAAATATGTTCTTGGATAAACAAAAACTTATTAACTGCCCTGTTTTTTACTAGAAAGGATCCTGGTCGTTTAATTTTATTATTAAGGAAAATTATGCAAAAACCGCGGCAATATATTTTTTTATATAAAAGGTGTTTCTTCAGTTAGGACGTTATTTTTACCTAAAAACAGACTTACCAAATACAGTCATATTGCCACTCTAAAATTGTTTTTAGTCCGTCCAAGATAAATTGTGCACTATACCAACTTGACCTGAATACCGTTAGAATCTTCGCATCACCATACTTGCCGTATTCATGAAATGAACCTGAAGGTGATAATAAATCGATTTATCCAATATATATATATATATATATATATATATATATATATATATATATATATATATATATATATATATATATATATATATATATATAGGGTTGGGCTGCATATGGAAAATTGAGGGACTTCTTCAAATTTAACGTTTTCTCAAACAGAAGATTTCGACAAATGTGTCGTGCCGGTTCTAATATATGGTGCTAAAACCCTTGCACTCACAAAAAGCTCAATACAAAATCGAAGCGTTGCCCAAAGAAAGATGAAGCGCTCCATGGTTGGCTTAACCTTGAGGGACAGGGTAAGAGAAAAGTTACGCAAAAGGACAGGGGTATACGACGTCATAGAGTGTATAACGAAACTAAAGTGGAGATGGGCAGGTCATATTGTAAGGTCAGAGGATGGAAGATGGAACAGAAAAATTATGGAATGGAGGTCAAGCGTAGGCGAGAAGAGCTCCCACCAGATGATCATATGATATCCCGAAATACTGGATCGCAGCGCTACAAGATAGAGACATGGAAGCGCAAATTGAGGCTGGATATATATATATATATATATATATATATATATATATATATATATATATATATATATATATATATATATATGAAAAAAATGATGTGGTGCCAAGATGCTAACGGTATACGATAATTTTAGGGTGGGTTTTTTTAAAACTAGTTTCTTGGAAACTTTTTATATGATTATATTTGGCGACGTCAGTCCGTTTAGTAACAAAACTAGATAAAAATAATGCTCTAACTTAAAATACAACATGTACGAAAATACACTTACAAAATAGATCAGGGCTCATATTTTAGTGGTGTACCAAAATTTATATATCATAACACATGGACAGAATTTTGTATCGGGCTGCCAGTAATTTTTGTATTTTAGGTCATAGATTACAACTGTGATACCGAAATTTGGCAGCAAAACCCATTTTGGGGATATTTTAAAAAATACATCGTTCTTGGAAATAGGTTCGTCACTTATTTATTTTGAACGTTGCCATTTACACTTAGACATTTTATTAGTCCAATTTTTCGATTAATTCGGCGACAAATTCGCCCTTTTTTCCATAAAAATTGCAAAACTCAAATTTTTTTCCAAAAAACTAGGTCAGTGTCGACGATGACCGTTGTAATTCAGTAACGTTCGACGTTTTTTTGTTTGATTGGTATTATGGCTTTTAATGCACAAAATAACAAACGAAGTTAAACTTATTTGGAAAATAGTGAAAAACCTCATCGTCATAAAAAAAAACAATTCAAGAACACCCAAATAATCTTTAAATGAAATGACGTTAAAATAAATGTTACCAACCAAACAGGAAAGCGCTCGAATTCACTGAATTAATAGATTAATGATGGTCGTTAATATTTGGAAATTTGACGATTTTTTTTAATTTTTTAAAAAAATGTTTCGTGACCTGTGCGAGAGTAATTTTATGGTGTAATCGAAAAATTAGGCAAATATAAATCAGTATAAAACATTATGTTTAACGACAGTTATATTAGTTTACTAAGAAGGTCTAACATTAGAATCTACAATAATGGGTAAATTAAACCTAATTTTCCAGTGTAAGAATTGATGAACGTCGGTATTCTACCAGGACAACAATATAACTCATTTAATCGACATAAGGTCACATTGAACAATGCTGACAAACTTTCCGGCCAACGCGAGACCAGAAAAGGCGTTCTTATTTTAATTTACTGAAAAATTACGATTGACGCAAAGAACCACTCGTTTCTTTACCTAATCCAAAGCATCAAAAATTTTAATTTTGCATTTGGCAATATTCTGATATTACGTGGTTGAGCATATTTTGGCGTTTACCAAGTTCTGCATTGAGGTTGCCGGCTTGGTAACAAGTTGGTAAGGAATTTACAGCCATTGCAAAACCAAACGCCGCTAAAGTCGAACAAAGACAATATTTCAGCAATTATTCACCGTTCTCTCATCTATTAATCTATCTCCGAACGCGCTTCGCAGTACCACTGCTCATCCGCGGAGCAAAATCGACAGTAAAAGAAAAAACTCAAAGTACTAGCACAAAGAATAATATACAATATTTTCGCTGCTGTAGTAAACGTTTGAATTTTACTATGAGAAACACAACTTCCAAGCTGTGTTCTTTGATTTTGACAAAATACTGAAAATAAGTCAAATTTTTTAAAAAATAACGCAAGAACGTTTAATTTTTACAAAAAACTTTCTAGGGCCACTTCTTTAAACTTCTATTTTAAAGTCTACTTATCTGCAGGACCTTCAAAGAGCACAGTTCGAAACTGAACAAAATTCAAGTTAGGAGATCAACATCATTTCAGCTAAGCAGTCCATTGTCGGACATAAGCCTTCCCTAAGTGCGTCTATCTTCTTCGATCTTACGCATTGTTTATCCAGTTATATTCCGCTAATCTTTCGATGTTGTCAGACCATTGGGTTTGTTAACGACCTCCACTTCTTTCATTCCAAGACTTCGAGTTGATTACTGTACGGGTCCATCGATTATCAGAGAGTCTAGCGAACAGCTCCCCTTCAATCTAGTTACTCTCTCAGCTACATCAGTATCTTGGACCTTTTTCGAATTTCTTCATTAGTAAGTGCTCGTTCAGCTACTTGTAGGCGATTTAAAACTTCTTAATTCAGGGCCCACATTTCCGTTCCGTATGTCAATACGTACTGATGTGTTCGCTTTTAATATCTTTGGAACATTGGAAAGGAAAATATTCCGCAGTTTGCCAAACGCTAACTAAGCCAATGATATTCTCCTTAATAGATCTGCTTTCAAATTTTCTTGGGATATTACTATTTTTTTGTCTAAGATATATGTATGAATCCGTTCTTATAATTTTTGCGTTTTCAATGTTCAGTATTACTTCTTTAATGCAGTTATTATCATTTATCATGATTATGGTATTGGTGATGTTTATCTTCAGACCAATCTCTTTGGATTTGTTGTTAAGTTCGTTCAGCATTTCTTCCAATTCTTTGTTGTTTGATACAAGCACAATATCGTCTGTGAATCGCAAATGATTCTCTCTCCTCGTATATTTATACTCTTACTTGTCCATGGAAATTGTTTGAACAGATCTTCTAGAGCTAACGTAAACAGCTAACAGAATTTATTACCCGGTAAGCAAGGGCGGTGTCTCAAATTCTTGGTACCACATCACAAAAAGTAGACCAAAATGCTGTTGATAACGAATTTCATAAAAGATTCGTTTCTTGTCTCAAATTCTTGGTACCACATCACAAAAAGTAGACCAAAATGCTGTTGATAACGAATTTCATAAAAGATTCGTTTCTTGTCTCCCATTATTGTAACTAGATCGAATCTAAATCTTAAACCTTCTTAGTAAATGTACGGCGACCTAGGCGAAACACCTTAAATTATCGTGTTGAGTACAAAACGAAATTCAAACATTAAACCTAACCAATTTAACATAAAGTCACAAAAAATTAATAATAATTTATACATCTAGAAAAAGGCAAAATATGGAATAAATTTTAATTTGTTATTCTAATATCACTTTATTTTTCTTCTTTTTTTTTACAAAACCGAACGTAACGTCAGTTTTTCATGATTTCAAAGTAAAACTACTCACATCGGAACATTTTTGTATGGCTAAATAAGAGTCTATGATCTATAGTATAGGCTTATTTAATTCTTTTTTTTTTCTTTACTTAATAAGGTATAGTTAATGATTTTTAAAAGGATAATATATACACCGTCATTCGAAGCTAAAGCGCCACTTATTGCTTATTACTAACAGCACTGAATATTACTTTGAAAATGTCTGTTATGTAGCAACGTACCGGTAAAGTATCAATTATTTTACTAACAAGGAGACCGGCAAATTGATCGAAGTCGTAATTCTCGATTTAAGAAAACGCGTATATGATTTAGGTTAAAACCAGCCCGGTTACAACGACCACTCACTTATAACGATATATCCCTTACAACGAGTATAACAGTACCACATTACCGAAAATGTCACTGTCGCAAAAAACATTTCTTTCTTTGTAACTGCCGCGCTATTTACAGACAAAGAATGCCGACAGCTTTTTATAATTTAATTGGCGGCTGGGCACAAAGAAAAATATTTTTTAATTATAAATTTTTAGTTCAGTGAAACAATGTCAGATGTAAAACGGTGCTCGCTTTCCTTTGCGGAAAAAAATTGCCCAACTCAAAATGTGGAAAATCTAATGCAGATATCATCTGTAAAAATATGCGACAGTCCAATTCGACAGTGTCAACAATACGGGCACAAAGATATTTAATTTCGGAAGCTGCATCGACTAAGTGAAACGAGTTAACTTAAAACGACTAGGACAAACTGTAAGACCAGACGTAGACAAGATCTTACTTACATTTTTTTTTCAACTGTCAGTACCAGTAGTTGAGATTAAAAATTCTTTTGTACTACTGAATGGACTGACCCCTTAAAAAAACGATACAACATTAAGGTGGGATAAATGCATGGTCTATCTAAAAGAGTGGAGATTCAAGCTAAAAACTGATGGTTGTAAACCGTTTACCTACTATTTTAATGCGATATCACGAGAATGATTCCTTCAATGCAGATGACACGTGGTTATTTTGTAAACCAACACTAGACCCAAAAAGTTCAAAAGCGAATCGTATAGTGGTGGTAAATTATCAAACGCAGTTTTTGTGTGGCGAAAAATGAGTGATACTGAGAAGAGGAAATTACTCATTGGAAAGTCACGATCTTTACGATGTTTTAAAAACTGCAACGGCTTTCCCGTAGAATACAAAACAAATCGACAAGCTTGGACGACGAAGAGTTACTTATAGTAGAACTTCAAGATTAGGACAGATGCTTGATTCGAACGACCAGAAAAATAGTGTTGCTCGTCCATAACTGCCCCGCTTATACCAGACATCATCAGATATGCGGATGAGACTGCCATCTTAGTAAATAGCGCGGACGCTTTTCAGGCATTAAAAGCTTTACACAAAGCAGTAGAAAATATTGGCTCGAACATCAACATAAACAAAAGAAAAATCATGATTATTAGTAGAATCCCAATCCAAGACGTCCGCATTGTTATAAATAGCGAGAATATAAAACTGGTTAGAAAGTTTAGATACCTGGGATGCCTTATAATCGATAAATGGGATCCGGATATGGAAATTAAAGCCTGAGTTGAGCAGGCAAAATCAACTTTCATCAAGCTGTACAAATTTCTTTGTAACAAAAAGTTAGACCTACAACTGTGGTGTGTGCTGGATTTGGTGCATTTTATTGTATGGTGTTGAAACATGGACCTTGAGAATTTCGTCTGTTAACAAACCAGAGGAATTTGAAATGTGGATGCAGAGAAGACTGTTTAGAATATCTTGGGCTGATAGGGTAAGAAACGAAGAGGTAATCGAAAAAACCAATCTAGAAGATCGTAAATTAATTAAAAACATAAAAAGGAGAAAAATTTTTTACTTGGGTCACATTATTCGTAGTCAATGTTCTAGCTTTCAACGTCTTATTCTACAGAATAAAATTCGGGGCAAAAGGGAAATAAGTCAGAAGACTGTCATGTCAAAACCATTAACTTTATTTATTACGACAGATATGATCATATCTTATAAAAAGTGTTTATGTAACGTTGAAATTGCCCAAAAGTGTTTAATTTTTTTTAAATAAAAGCTAACATATACATATACATATATATATATATATATATATATATATATATATATATATATATATATATATATATATATATATATATATATATATATACGACTTGCCCCGTGATTATTATTGCAAAATTCAAATTATAAAGGAAACAATTTGACGTTATCTGATTGGGTCACTAAAAATGATATCAATGACTCTGAAGGTACCTTCGTTTCAGCGCAGATTGCGAAAATATCACTAATGATACCCCTAATGATTCTGACATTGTTAAACTGGTTAACGACAATTCTCGCATTTCTACTGAACTGCTGACTACGGATGACAACGCAGTATAGTTTTGACTCTGCCCGAAGTATTAAAAACACATCATTCTTTGCATACCCAACACTAACAGAGCAATTAATAGTCGGGAAGTTCTCGATAAACTACTTCAACAAAATTAGTTGGGCAGGAGAAAAAATAAACAATGTTTGATTTCCAAAAAGATTGTATAAACATAAGCAGAATTGGTTTCTCATTAATATGCAATAAGGAATTAAAATTACATATTTTACTGCCTATTTATTTCGTTTATAAAGAGGACTCGTTTAAAACGAACAAATCCCGTGTTCTCTTGACGGCAGTTTTATAATTTCACACTGATTTAAAATTCTTATTGAAACATAAACGCATTTTCAAAGTTATATTTATTTTAAGCTTTTTGTGTAGTCTAATATAGTTATGGAGAAAAAATCAACAACATCGATGAAGAAGAAAATACCACCATATTGAAAAACCTTTAAAATATTATAGAAAATACACATCATATAAATGTTTAAACTTAAAACACACGATTTTTTTTTAATTGTTTTATTTTAAATATCACATAGAATGTGAACTTGGCAATCTGAATGGGGTCATTTTTTAAATTCCCCTTATTGATTTATTTTCGTAAATTTTACAATCTCAATATTAAATGCTCAAATTATTCAATAAAAATGTAACTGCATATAATCAATGTTCTTTGTATAGATGGATTATGGAATACGTTTCTCACTGTATTTGCGATCAACAAAAAATTAACTTTTAGTTTGGAAATAAATAATAGCGGACTAATCCGGAAAAGAAAATTTTTCTGACGGGTTCCGCTAAGATTAGCGAGCCATAAAACAATCAAAGAACTGAAATCGGCCGCCTAGGACAACCGAAAAAAACATGTATTGTTAATTTAATTTTAATAGTGTAGTAGAATCATAGATTTAAATACAGGTATACCGTTATTCCTCAACTGCTTAAAAATTGCGCGTTCTTTTTACGAGACGCCATCTATAATGGAAAATATAAACCCTAGTCTGTAATTTTTTTATAAGCAAAAATATTTAATATGTAGTTTGGAAACTTGAATAGAATACTATTTTAATTACAACACGACTTAACATTTAGTTCCACAAGTCGCGCATCATGGTAGGTATTTTTCGCGCGAAGCCTCCTAAACAGGGATTGACCCTCTTAAGACTGACTTAAATTGTGCACTTTGATTGGTCAAGAACGTGACACCATCTTTTATCGAAAAGGTTGAACCACCATTCGAATTGGCATGATGAGAGTAAGTGGAATTGTGGGTTCTAGCTATGATTATCTTTTTGATATAACTACCTTATGCTGAGAAAAAGTTTATCTGATAATCATTCCGAATGACTCCAAAACAAAAAATGGCAGCTAGCATGGTGGGGGTCTTTTTTAAACGCATGTAGCGACAAACGTACGTAATAGCCGTCCTCGGTTAGCGGTACCACCGAGGATGAAGTATTTGTGAACATTTCGTAGTTGTCAAGTGAATTTGGATGAAGTATTTGTCATTGTTTACTATGTTAATTTATATGAATGCACAAACCATTTGGTATACGTCATGTCATGCAAACAGTTATCGCTACCAAATACTTTATTTTTGCATTCAATGCGTGATTCACTACCATCTTAGCATCACTAGGAGCAATGAGATTGAAAACACCTTCATCATCATTTATGCTAAAATTGTGATTTACTCGAGTGGAATCGATCAGTTTAACGTCAAGTAATTTTCCTTTTAAATAAAGTCAGATTCAAACGAGGCGTATTACTATAACTGGGATAATTGATTATGTTGAAAACTTAATAAACAAGTTAATTAATTGATATACGTTCAGTTTAAATATCCATAAATCCATTATTTTTATCCGTGAACAAAATTAAACGATATATTTTGATACCATATAATCCAACATATAGCAAGGGACTCAATAAGGTAGGCCTCATGTTTAGTCTATAAGTCATCAGACAACTCTATAGGAGATCCAAATGAAGATTCAAATGAAACGTACTACTATAGCTGGGATAATTGATTATGTTGAAAACTTAATAAACAAGTTAATTAATAGACATACGTTCAGCTTAAATATCCATAAATGCATTATTTTTATCCGTGAACAAAATCAAACGATATATTTTGATACCATATAATCCAAGATATAGCAAGGGATTCAATAAGGTAGGCCTCATGTTTAGTCTATAAGTCATCAGACAACTCTATAGGAGATCCGAATGAAGATTCAAATGAAGCGTACTACTATAGCTGGGATAATTGATTATGTTGAAAACTTAATAAACAAGTTAATTAATGGACATATCTTCAGTTTAAATATCCATAAATCCATTATTTTTATAAGTGAACAAAATTAAACGATATATTTTGATACCATATAATCCAAGATATAGCAAGGGACTCAATAAGGCAGGCCTCATGTTTAGTCTATAAGTCATCAGACAACTCTATAGGAGATCCAAATGAAGATTCAAATGAAACGTACTACTATAGCTGGGATAATTGATTATGTTGAAAACTTAATAAACAAGTTAATTAATAGACATACGTTCAGTTTAAATATCCATAAATGCATTATTTTTATCCGTGAACAAAATCAAACGATATATTTTGATACCATATAATCCAAGATATAGCAAGGGATTCAATAAGGTAGGCCTCATGTTTAGTCTATAAGTCATCAGACAACTCTATAGGAGATCCGAATGAAGATTCAAATGAAGCGTACTACTATAGCTGGGATAATTGATTATGTTGAAAACTTAATAAACAAGTTAATTAATGGACATACGTTCAGTTTAAATATCCATAAATCCATTATTTTTATCCGTGAACAAAATCAAACGATATATTTTGATACCATATAATCAAAGATATAGCAAGGGACTCAATAAGGTAGGCCTCATGTTTAGTCTATAAGTCATCAGACAACTCTATAAGAGATCCGAAAGACACAATTTATGGCCACGAAAGACATGGAATATATACATAAATGTGATAAGTTATAATGATTGTGAAGTTTGGCAAACTAGCTTATCTGAGATGCGATAGCTCAGAAAGATAACACATGGCCGAACATGTCCTTGAACATATTCAAACAGTGACATAAGGTAATTTAAGGGTAATTAAAAATTACTTAAATTATAAAATATAAAAATGGTCTAGATAGGGACGAAGGACCCATTCATTAAAGTACTGGTTGCTTGCCCAGAACTAAGCCTTGGTCTGTAATTGGTCGATTTTGCTTAAATAAATCACAATTTCAATATAAACAGTTACTCCTGATAGTGCTAAAGTAGTTAGCGAAACGCTCGTCGAGAGCAAAAATTTAGTAGTTAGTAGTAGTTAGTTTGGTGTAGTGTAGTGATAAGGACCATTGTGTAGTGCTCTTGTTCCAAATATTCTAAAATTCCAGAGTAATAAACATCATGTTCGCAAAGTTGTTGTGCTGTAACAGAACTTTTAGGACTACTCTGGGATTGTCTGGTAGCTTAAGCTGCAGATTTCCCAACCATTCAAGGCCTATTAGGGTACCTTGTAAAAATACGCAAACTGTCAAACACTTATTATTATTCACAAAATATTTGGGGTCATCCTAAAATAATGTGTAGGTAGATTCGTAGGTACATCGATGGAATATTCCTAGTACATGCTAAACACCACCAAAAGGTCTAAACATATACCTCAATGATAAAAAGGCATGTTTAGAGCAGGTGTATATTACAAAGAACAACTTGGGGATATGAAAAACCTATTAAAACTATTTGTGAGAAGGTTTCGCGATTTAAAAAAAAGGGCAATATAATTTATAAATCCAAATCTGCATTTACTACTTTCATGGAG
The DNA here is from genome assembly GCA_019049505.1 of Pachyrhynchus sulphureomaculatus. Classification (NCBI taxonomy): domain Eukaryota; kingdom Metazoa; phylum Arthropoda; class Insecta; order Coleoptera; family Curculionidae; genus Pachyrhynchus; species Pachyrhynchus sulphureomaculatus. The sequence continues at coordinate 231,313,461 of CM032447.1, read as the reverse complement.
CATTCTGAAGTGGATTATTAATTGCATCCGGCTATCGCCACAGAAAAATATCGAATAAAATTCTAATTCCTCTGACTAATTACGTTTTCATTGTATTTCCTAATTTCAGAATAATGTAGCAAATAATGTAAAATCTAAACAAATATGTACAATAAAAAGTACCACTAATTTCGATCTAAGACAAATGATTATTAACCACAGGGATTAAACAAACATATCTGTATAATTAACATATATTTTAAGGCTCTAAAGATTGAATTACACCTTTATTTACTTGTAAAAATCTGTAAATAATTTTACAATAGTACTGTTTGACCCAGAAGCAAATTTTACATAATTTTTTACTAACTTTGTATATGTCATAAATCCATTTTTATAAATTTTGACATAAATTTTTATGCAAAAATTAAAAGTAGTTTTAAACCAAAATTTATACAGAATTTGCATCGGAGTCGAGCTGTACTTAAAGAAGAAATTATCCTTTTTGGATTTAGACCGTGTCAAATTAGGAGTGTCGTTCCGACGTTTCGCCAATGATTACGCGAGGCATCTTCAGGGATTTTTATTCAAGATTAAAATAATAAATGAGCCTGTTTGTTCAGTGTAAGTGCAGTTAAAGTGTAACTGGGAGCACTGATACAAGTTACAATATTATGTTCCCCACATTCACCGTCTTTCCTAAATGGTCTACGTTAGTACCCTTTCTTTTGGTCGGCTATTTATGTGAAAATTTCTAAGATAATGTTTTGTTTATATTTCGTGTTCATTTTATATCGTCAATAACAATTCGACAACAATTTGAAAGAGGCGCTTTTGGTAATATTTCTATAGTTGATGTTTGGGGCGGAGCCAAGTAGGGCAGAGGTGGCATCAGCCACATGTCTCCATGGATATAGAAAATAACACCACTTAGAAATGTTTTTTTATTGGAGTTTCTTGCTTGTAAAAAAAATTTTCGCCAGTCAGTCATCAATTTTCAAATTACGAGTTAGATTTGGCAGTTTCACGATAAGAACAGGTTCTTTTTTGTAAAAAAATTCAACCCCTAGTCATCGTTTTTAAAGGTAGTACAAGTTTTTACTGTAGGAAGGTTTTTTTTTGCAAAAAATCTCTCTTCCTCGGTCATAGATTTTTAAAGTTCCACTGTAGGCAAGGGTCTGTTTTGTGAAACATCCCATATACCCCAGGCATCGTTTTTTAACCTGAGTGTAAGCTTTTAACCTCCCACCGCGTGTAAGGAAATTTTTTATACTTCTCGATTCAAAAATGTAATTTTTATTGAATTCAAAAGGAAATGAACTATGTATCATATTGTCAATTGTTTAAGGGAACATTACCCTTTCACGGGTCGAAAAAATCGACTTTTTAGAAAGTATCCTATGGGAATGTATTATATTTCGATATTTTTAGTGAAAAATTTCAAATTCTTAAGTTATAGACGATTATAGTGCCAAGTGTAAGGCAGGCCAAATCGACCGCGCGGGGAGCCAACTTACCTTTCGACCATTTACCAAGGTTTTGATCTACCTGCGTCGAACATCTGCTGCTACTTTTACGATTCTAAGAAAGATAGAAGCAGGTAAAACTACTTACTATAATGGGTATATCTTTGGGTTTGAAGCTATACGCTGGCCTGCTCAGTCCGAAAATATCGCTCGCAAGGCTAACATCACTCAGTAAACGTCTGCTAATATTGTGCAAAATGGATAAAAAAAAAATACGGGAAATTCAGTTCGAAGCGAGTGTGCCGACCACGTAAAAGACAGTTTTATGGTAATCGATTTTCAGATGAAAGTAATACTAATTTTGCCAGTACATCTGCAGAAAAAATTGAGTCCAAGCACTGATTCGACTTTTAGTTATTGTATAGTACAAAGAGACACACACTCGAGTAGGAGGCGTCTGAGAAGTCGGAAGGAATTTTGTATGCTGCAGGCATAGCTGACTGAACGTAAGTAGATTTTATACGTGAAAGTTCGTTTGTCAAAACTTTAAACGCATTTTTCTCAAAACGACGTTTTTGTAATCGGCGTGCAGATATTTTAAAAACCATTTAACTGATCGGTTTGAAATCTTAATATGTTCTACACAACAATAGCCCCAGTATAAACTAGGATAAAAAAGATTGGTTGGTTTTTTCCTCAATTTTTAATGTTTCTTTTTTACGAAAAAAAAATTCAATTTTTGAGACCACCAACTTTGGAGGTCCACCATTTTGTGAATTTTTGCTCAAACGAAATAATCGTAGTCTATGCTGGGGCCATAGTCATACTTTTTCTAAGGATATATATATATATATATATATATATATATATATATATATATATATATATATATATTTTTCAGATGTTCCAGTGAGCCGCAATCGTGCACGCCAGCAGATCAAAATTTTCAAAATGGCTTCCATGAGGCTGCAAAAAGACCCCTATAAAAAATTATGTAAAACTTTTTTCCTTGTATTTGAAGACTTAAAATATATGTCAGAAAAATTACGGACTCAAAAAATGTTTTTTTTTATTAATTTATCAGTCCCATAAAAATTATTAAAATTTTCGACTGAGAATGTTCCCTTAAATTGATTTTACTATTTATATAAGTTCATTTTTTAGGATTCATTTATCTAGAGTACATTTTAATTTTAAACGTTTTGGCAACACTGCCTTGGCGCTTCTTCACTGTATACATGGTACATGCAACCCGACGTATTAAACGTCGTTTTCGTTTTTTACTTGAAAGGCTTTTTTGCAATTTTAAAAGTAAAAAAAAAAAACGATTAATTTGAGTCTTTTTAAATTTAGAAATAATGTTTTTTACTGTTCTATCCCGAAGCCTTAACACCAAAACTTAGTGGAACAACCCAATTACATTTCGATGGGTCGTCTGCGACCGCACCACATTGGGACCGAATGCTGAAAAGGTGGCCATAAGTCCCTAAAATGAATGTTCGATTGAGGGACTTTTCAGGCTCTAGGTATGTGGGTTGGTACCTGCGTTATTCGAAACGGACCGGTTATAATAATCAAGTGTGCACACGTGGCTCTTGACACCTATTGTTGTTAGAGCGTCGAGCAGGCTAGATTCTGAGCTTGTTCTGTTTGAGTTAGACGGGCAGATTCAATTGCGCTCAAATGTTTTGTATTTGAAGTTAATTTAATTTCGTGAAATGGATTCTCCGAATAAAAGTGAGTACATTTAAACGATATAAATGGATTACAATAAAATTTGATTATCATTTAATTATTGTAACGTTTAAAATATCACTTTTTTAGAACTTTTAGTTTTAAACATCAAAATAAAATATACATAAGTTAAAAGTCCCACGAGATCCCACTATCAAACCAATTTTATCGTGTTTTCTAACTATTTTTTAATAATATAGAGGCAAAATCAGCTGCCCGTACTTGCACATTTTTTTAAAATAAATTTTATGTAAAAAAGTATGAATAATGTTATACCTATCTTTATATTACATAATACTCAAATCCGTGTTAATTTTCATTTAACACTAGCTAACTGAAACATTTTGTTTTTCACGTTTTTAATTTCAGATCCTTATCAGCGACATCGAAAAGCCCTATAGTCGAAGTTTCATGAAAATATGACAAAAATTATCATTTTTGTCCGCATATCGGATCCACCATTTTGCTTTTCACATTTTTAATTTCAGATTCTCCATCGGCAACCTCGAAGAGTCTTATAGTCGAAATTTCATGAAAATATGACAATTTTTATCAATGTTGTCCACCATATTGGAGTCGCCATTTTGTTATTTACATTTTTTATGTCAGATTCTTAATCAGCGACCTCAAAAAACCAGATATGTAAATTTTCATATAATTCGAATAACAACTTCATATTTTGGCCACCTTTTCGGGTTTTGGTCCCAATGCGCGGACTAAGTATCTTCAAGGAACTTACTTTTCGAGGTTAGAAGTGAATTCTATACAAACAGTGTGTTCTAATCTCAAACGTTGGTGGTCTTTACCACTAAAAATGTCTCGTACAATCGTAGGTGAAAAATATGATTGTGATTTTCTAATTTGACACAGTCTAATCCACAGAATCATTTTAATTTGACATTATACAAAATATTCTTCATCAAAAACTTCCCATATCCACCTATATCAACTCGGTAGTAAAAAATTCACAGTTGACAAAAATCTGTGAAGCAATAAATTTCATAAGTACACATATAGGATTACATTCATTGAAATATATCAGCTAGAAGCATTAAAAATACGTTGTTTTTTTTTCAAATCAACTCGCAACCGAAAATATTCAATTTCCAGCTGCAATTTGGCTATTTTTTTTAATATAAATTTTTAAATAGGACAGTTTTTTTTAAATATTATAAGCAGTTTATTATTATAAGAAATCGTAGCCTGTATGTCTGTTATTATCGAAGAAATGTTAAGTTTCGAAGTATGTTTGCTGCAAGCATCACCTAAAAAATGAAGATTGTTATTTACTAGATATAAAAACATACAGGGTGCGCCAAATTTAGTTTACACTGATCAGAAGGTAATAACAAAGAAAAACCGTAACGATAAAAAAAATTAAAGTTGGAACCATAATAAACCTGAAGACATCCCAATATATTTTATGTAAAAATAAAAAAAAACTACCTAGTGCAAGTAGAACTTGGGCAATTAGTGTTCCGTACGGTGATTGCTTTTAAAATAGCAATTTTGTTACGGAGGTATAAAATGAGCAGTGGCTTCGCAAAACACCCCAAATGAGTTTTTAAAAAAAATTTGTTTCTAATCTTTGTTTTTATGTACCAAATAAATTATCAAAGGCAGTAATGCACATGTACTCATTTTAATTGAATTTTGAAATAGGGATAAAGAAAAGTTTGCGCGAGTCTCACATCATATATTTTTGACAGCTTTCATTTGACCCCCACTCGATGACCTCGCAAAATGTTTTTTTCTCACTACCGATTTCACCTCCAAAATTAACACTTTAAGTCAAAATTTAACTTTCCAAACTATACGGCTCTAATTGGGCCATCAATTCCTATATTTGTGACAGATTTCAACTTTCTATGTCAAATAGTTTCAGAAAAAATCGAGTGTGACAGTCAGACAGACGGAAGGACGGACACTGAAGTGTGAAATAGAAAGAAAGGCAAAAATAATACAAACTTGGCTTATAATAACAATAAAGAAACTACCCATATAACCAAAGGGGCAATGATTCAACTGAAATCAGGAAATTGGTTAAAGAAAAAAGGCAGCTAGACGTGGATGGCAATAAACTAGGAATCCAACTGACGAAATGATTTCAAACAATAAAATGCAAAGATTCAACAGGGAAATCATGAAACTTTAAGAAGAATTCACTGAGTTTTACTTGGAAAATCTTACTGCAAAGAAAATGAACCAAAAAAATTAAATGAGCGATAACATCAATTCCACCCATTAAAAAATATAATACAAAATGGGGCAAACATGTTTACACCAAATTAAATGGACGAAGAATTTGTACTTAATGAAAATTTTAATATATTAGAAGGAATTTCTCTCCTGTTATACCTAAAGAAACTAAAATCGAAAAAAATTACCAAATTTTGATTTAATAACAAGTGTCGCAATGCTACGAAGACGTTCAAAGAGGTTTTTGGCGTTTTGGCAGCCTGTTGAGAGACGTGGCTAGCGAAGAGTTACAAAAACAAGCCGTAAAACCAGCGGGCTCAGAGAGTACTATCTGCCGTTCCGATTCACATTAAACTGCAGGTCTAGTTGACATGGTCCAAACGTTAATTGCGATTGGCGAAAGGCATCCTCCTGGTCTGTTTGATTGGCTATAAATCTCTCCACCCCTACTATTATGCAAGAGTATGCAATAAAGCGCATTACCAGGTGTACAAGTATGAAATGCGGATATTTTTTCTAAAAAACATGTTACAATTTGAAAGAATGATAAAAAGTGCTTTATTAAAAGTATGCTCCATTTATTGTTATACATTTTTCCCATCTTTCGGGCAATTTGTGAATACCACGCCAGTAAAAAGCTTCCTCTTTTGCTGCGAACCATTCATCGAGCCATTTTTTCACATCTTCGAACGAACCAAAGCGCTGCTCAGCAAGTGCGTGACCCATCGATGCAAACAAGTGGTAATCGGAAGGAGCCAAGTCTGGTGAGTAAGCTGCATGGGGTAAAACTTCCCAGCTGAGTTCTTCCAACGTGTCGCGAACTAGTTTTGCCGTATGTGATGGCAGCATTGTCATGAAGAAAAATGACTTTGTGTTGCCTCTTTCGGTATTCTGGCCTTTTTTCAAGCAGCGAACGATTCAAATCGGGCAATTGTTGTTGGTAACGTTTAGTATTAACCGTTTCCCCAGGTTTTAAACAGCTCATAATAAACCACGCCCTTCTGGTCCTACCAAACACAGAGCATCGTCTTTCTGCCAAAGCGATTCGGTCTTGCGATCGATGTGGATAGTGCGCCTGGGTCTACCCATGATTTTTTGCGCTTGAGATTCTCAAAATAAATCCACTTTTCATCCCCTGTAACTATACGATGCAAAAGCCACTTCTTTTTGTACCGAGCGAGCAAAATGTCACACGTGTTTTTGCGCTTTTCCATTTGCCTGTCGTTCAACTCATGTGGTACCCATCTACCGGTCTTCCCAACTCTCGTAGCCGCTTGGAAACAGCTTGTTGACTAACGCCCAATTGCTCGGCGAGTTGTTTTTGTGTTTGCGAATCATCTTCATCCAACAATGCTTGCAATTTCACATCTTCGTATTTTTTTTGGCAGTTTTCCATGTTTCTTGTCTGCAACATCGAAGTCATCACTTTTGAAACGCCGAAACCATCGTTCACAGGTATCTTGCGATGGAGCATGTTCACCATAAGCTTCTCGAAGTAATCGGTATGATTCAACAGCAATTTTCTTGAAATGAAAACAAAAAATTAATGCTGTCCGCGAATGCTCTTTGTTCGGTATAAATTTCGACATATTGAACACAACACTATGCACACACTTTTCCAATTTATCACTTGTGATCGTCTGACACTTGTTGATGACACAACAAAATGGTGCAGTGTCAAATCTTTATAGCACAAACTGCATTGGGGCACCATCTGTTGTCTGAAATCCGCATTTCATAATTGTACACCTGGTACATCGAAAAACTACGTACTCTATTAATCCTTGCTAACACTAGTGTCCATAGGGCTCGCTGGCTGTACTATAGTGCTAGTCGTTACACTAGGTGGAGCCATGGGCACTGCTGCAGTGGCTAATGGGTTTATACTTGGAGCTGGTACTGCCGGTTTGACAAATCGTTCCGAAGCCCTAGAGTAAAGAAATAAATACAAATATTATTAGTGGAAGGCGAAATTGTTACGGATATTAAAATTTTGATATAGATAACCACCCACTATCTACTTGGAATTACTGTAAGGTACTGCCAGGTTAAAAAAAAGAACGACCTAGGCGTATGAAGTACCACGCAATTAAAGTAGGTTTGAAAATATTGAAGGTGTTTTCGGGACGCGTATATGATCTGTCAAGTAGGAACGTGACCGCTCGTATTCTTGAAAAAATGTGTTTCGAGAACATTTTTCCTCATCAATGTATTCTTTGATGTGCTAACAATGGCGCAATTGCCTTAGTACGTTGTCCAATCGCCTCCTGCATCAATAATCGCCTGGCATCTTCGAGGCATGCTATCGATGAGATTTTCTGCATACTCTGCAAGTTTTTTGAAGCTCGCAAGACAACTACTCTAGAATCTTATCGTGGGCCCAAGCGAGCCGCTTCGCGACGTGAGTAAAAGTTTCTTCAACGAACGGAATTCAACATCATGAGCACGAAATATTGTCGAATAGTTTCATGGGATACATTCAAACCAGGTTTTCTTAATTTTACCGCTCTTTGATGCACCGTCAATTTCGGGTTCCGTGAAAACAAAGACACGATTCGTTTTCCGACTTTCGGAGTGACTTTGCCTACCGAGTCACGTTTTGGCAAATCTTCGACATTTTTTGTCTCGTTAAGACGATTTACCCACTTCTTCACAAACGATACCGACTTTTTAATATATTTAGCGGCCGCAGAATGTGTCATTTGAGGCTCCTTTGCATGGGAACAAAGAAAGACTGCCTCGAACCCAGGCGCAAACAAGAAGTTTGGAATCGACTGATACTTTTACTAAAATACGTCGTAAGGTTTCCTCTACCGATTTACTGTTGAATCGCTTCTACCAAAAATGAATTATGTCGGACACGTTCTTACTTGACTATTAGCGTTAGACATTCTTTTTAGTATGCCGTGCCATGTGGTCCTTTAAACAACCCTCAGAAATTCCACTTAGTAAATCTTATAACGAATTGTATTACCTGCGATGCGGTGGAGCAGGAGGACTACCTTGAACGCCAGATGTCGGCGGAGTCTGTCCGCATGACGGGCAACGAGGAGGCGGAACACCTGAAGAAGTGGCCAAAAGAGCGTCGGACATCCGGGGCGATGGAGCTTGCATTTGAGAAGTCAATCCTTAAAATATTTAAAAATTATAGTGTTTGTTTTTTATAATTAAACATTTTCACCCGAAACTTCATATTATATTATTGTCTTATTAAGTACATACAAATCATTTCAGTATTTCGTAACAAAATATGTAATATAATATGAAGCGTGGAGTTCAATCAAAATCAGTTCACCAAAAAAAATTATAAAGATTATAGTCCTTTAATGGCCCTTTTACACGGTCATATCAGTTCTCAGTTCCGCCTCAGTTTCAGTTCGGAAGGAAGTGTGTTTTTTACACCGTCCGTTCAGTTCTCAGTCCGAGTTACACTTTCAAGGTGTTATGTGTGTTTTGCGTTCAAACACGTGTTGTCATACTGTCCTAAAGTGTACATGTGTAAAATAGCTCATGTATGAAGACTGTCCCAATTCAGTAGCCTTAGCTGTGGCGTTAAAGAAACGGTGGAAGAAAAGAGGCCGATGGAGTAAAGCTTGGTACCCTGGAATTCATTGTCGCATGTAAATTTAATGAAAGAACTTCACTTAGAACCATATGATTGACTGAATTATTTACGGATGAATGAGGATGTGTATCTTGTGTTATTACCCCTTGTGACACCTATTGTACAAGGCTGGTTTGAAAAGTCCGTGCAAAGTCCGAGAGATGGCACCACCGGCGCGTATCGAGGTCATGTTTAGTTAGTAGCATCTCTTGAATGAACGCACACCAAGTTTCAGCCATATTGGTCTATTTCTTTGTGTTTGGCATTCGTGTGAATCAAGGAAGTCGAGTGATTTTCAAGAAATGGACGAAAAAGAATGTCGTGTGGTGATTAAACATTACTTTATGAAAGGCAAAACGCCTCAGGAGACTAAAGAGAAGCTTGATAAACATTATGGTGACTCTGCACCTTCGATTAGAATAGTTTATAAGTGGTTTCAAAATTTTCGGACTGGCCATATGGGCACAAGTGACGCTGAACGTTCTGGACGGCCTGTGGAGGTTACGACTCCAGAAATCATTGATCAAATCCATGATATGGTGATGGATGACAGAAGAGTTAAGGTGCGAGAGATTGCTAGTGCTGTAGGCATCTCGACTAAACGGTACATAATATTTTGCATAAATATTTGGACATGAGAAAGCTATCCGCAAGATGGGTGCCGCGATTGCTCACGCTTGAACAAAAACGGAATCGTGTGAAGTGTTGCAAGGATGGTTTGCAGCTGTTCCAGAAGAATCCGGAGGACTTTAAGCGTCGTTTCGTCACTGTGGATGAAACATGGATACATTACTATACTCCTGACACCAAACAACGTTCTAAACAATGCGTTACCAAAGGGGAATCTGCACCAAAAAAGGCGAAGACCGTTCCTTCGGCCAGAAAGGTTATGGCGACTGTCTTTTGGGATTCGCAAGGGATAATCCTCATCGACTATCTGGAAAAGGGTAAAACTATTACAGGTGAATATTATTCATCGTTATTGGACCGTTTGAAAACCGAGCTGCAAGAAAAACGCCCGCGATTGGCCCACAAGAAAGTCCTTTTCCATCACGACAACGCACCAGTACACACCTCAGCAGTTGTGATCGCAAAATTAATGGAAATAAGATTCCAACTCGTTTCACATCCCCCCTATTCTCCAGACTTGGCTCCCTCGGACTACTATTTGTTCCCCAATTTGAAGAAATGGCTGGCGGGACAAAGATTTTATTCAAACGAGGAGGTGATTGCAGACACTAATGGATATTTTGCAGACTTGGACAAATCCTATTATTCGGAAGGGATCAACAAACTAGAACATCGTTGGACGAAGTGTATAAGCCTAAAAGGAGACTATGTCGAAAAATAAAAAAGGTTTACCCCAAACACATAAGTAGTTTTTATTTTTGCAAGGACTTTTCAAACCAGCCTCGTACAAAAGTAGAATACCAACCTATTACTTCCCATAGTATTGACACTTCTTAGAATCGACTGTTGTTCGCTGAAGAACGAAAGAAGATCATAATACCACAGTGACGGTTTGTATACTTCTCAATTTCCTACTCCACTTCTTTCACTATATTTAACTTTTCTATGTTCTTTGTTTTAAGTTGAGCGAGGCTATTAATTTTGGATTTTACCATCGCCTTTGTTGCCTTTTCGTCGCATTCTTGATATTAATCCAATAAGAGAGTGTAGGCTCCCTAACATTTACACTGTGATAGTTTGGGTCTGTTTTGTTCCACAAACCAGGAGACATTTTATAAATTTCAATGAAATCTACAACAAACTCGTGTTCCTTTTTGGACATAGCGACAATTGCAATTCATATGTATACTCAGCCAGAGTTTCATAAGAACTGACGTTAGCGAACGAACCGAGGCATGACGCATTTGTTTACACATAGGAATTCAAGAACTGAAATGAAACAAATAGGTCTACCCCATCCCGTCAGTCGTCAGCCACCGTTTCAGTTCTGCTTTTAGACTGAAACTGAAAATGAACTGAAAACTGATATGACCATGTAAAAGGGCTATTACACGGTCATATCAGTCCTCAGTTCAGTTTCAGTCGAAATGTCCGTTTTTTCTATGTGTAAAAAGGAAAAACTGAAAACAGAACTGAAACGGAGACTGACACCTGACGGTATGGGGTTCTTTTCTTCCACGTCACAGCTAAGGCTACTGCAGTGAGACAGTCTTCATACATGAGCTATTTTACACATGTAGACTTTGGGACAGTATGACAACACGTGTTTGAACGCGAAACACACATAAGACTTTGAAAGTATAACTCGGAGTGAGAACTGAACGGACGGTGTAAAAACAAACCTCTCTCCGAACTGAAATGAAACGAAAACTGAAACTGAGAATTGATATGACCGTGTAAGAGGACCATTAGTCATCATCTAAAATCTATCGGAATGAAAATACTACATGGGGTGAAAAATACCGACACTTTTGAAGAAAAAACGATGTTTTTTAACGGACTTCATGTGGATTTTATTATCTAATCAGGTGTTAATATTATTAATAAGGTTTATAATTGGTTAGATCGATACAAAAAATTGTCGCTGACTTCAAAAGTTATATTTTTATAAAGAAATCATAATAATAAATAATAACTCTTTTTAACCTTTGTAGGATTTGTTTATACCGAATTAATAACTGACTTGTCAAACCAATACTTATAAGATCACTTCGGTGTCTGTCCGTCCGTCCGACTTTCACACTCGATTTTCTCCGAAACTATTTGACATAGAAAGTTGAAATTTGGTATTAATATAGGAATTCATGGCTTCATCAGAGCCGTGTGGTTTTGAAAGTTAAATTTTGATTTAAAGGGTTAGTTTTGGAGAGTGAAATCGGAAGTGAAAGAAAAATTAGTAGGTCATCGAGCGGAGTGTCAAATGAAAGCTTGTCAAAACACTATTTCAAAAATATATATAATGTAATACTTGTGCCCACTTTTCTTTGTATCATTTTTAAAAAATCGCGAAAAGTCGCCGTCCTCCCTTCTTATCACGAAAAGTACTGATCAAAAAATTTTGAAAAAATTCTGGAATATTCTCCACAGGGTGTAGATTGAACGAAAATTATCACGAGATTTATCTGGCATATAAAAAAGATAAAAATTTCAAGGTCATCAGTTTTCAACAAAGATCGGAAACAAATTTTATTGAAAACTCATTTAGGGTGTGTTTTGTGAAGTCACTGATCATTTTATACCTCGGTAACAAAAATTTTTATTTTAAAAGCAACCAATATACGGAACACTAATTGTGCTTGACCGGGCATTATTTACTTTACCAGGTGTGCAAGTATGAAATGCGGATTTCAGACAACAGATGGTGCACCAATGCAGTTTGTGCTATAAAGATTTGACACTGCACCATTTTGTTGTCTCATCAACAAGTGTCAGACAGGCACGAGTGATAAATTGGAAAAACGTGTGCATAGTGTTGTGTTGTGTTCAATATGTCAAAATTTATACCGAACAAAGAGCATTCGCGAACAGCATTAATTTTTTGTTTTCATTTGAAGAAAACTGCTGTTGAATCATACCGATTATTTCGAGAAGCTTATGGTCAACATGCTCCATCGCAAGATACGTGTGAACGATGATTTCGGCGTTTCAAAAGTGGTGACTTCGATGTTGCAGACAAGGAACGTGGAAAACCGCCAAAAAAATACGAAGATGTGGAATTGCAAGCATTGTTGGATGAAGATGATTCGCAAACACAAAAACAACTCGCCAAGCAATTGGGCGTTAGTCAACAAGCTGTTTCCAATCGGCTACGAGAAATGGGAAAGATTCAGAAGACGGGTAGATGGGTACCACATGAGTTGAACAACAGGCAAATGGAAAAGCGCAAAAACACGTGTGACATTTTGCTCGCTCGGTACAAAAGGAAGTCGTTTTTGCATCGTATAGTTACAGGGCATAAAAAGTGAATTTATTTTGAGAATCCCAAGCGCAAAAAAATCATGGGTAGACCCAGGTGCACCACCTACATCGACCGCAAGACCAAATCGCTTTGGCAGAAAGACGATGCTCTGTGTTTGGTGGGACCAGAGGGGCGTGGTCTATTTTGAGCTGTTAAAACCTGGGGAAACGGTTAATACTAACCGTTACCAACAACAATTGATCGATTTGAACCGTTTAGTGCTTGGAAAAAGGCCAGAATACCGAAAGAGGCAACACAAAGTCATTTTTCTTCATGACAATGCTCCATGACATACGGCAAAACCAGCACTCAGCTGGGATGTTCTACCCCACGCGGCTTACTCACCAGACTTGGCTCCTTCCGATTACCACTTGTTTGCATCGATGGGTCACGCATTTGCTGAGCAGCTTTTTGGTTCGTACGAAGATGTGAAAAAATGGCTCGACGAATGGTTCGCAGCAAAAGGGGAAGATTTTTACTGACGTGGTATTCACAAATTGCCCGTTATCGTATGCTCCATCGCTTGTTATCAAGCGATGGAGCATACTTTGAATAAAGCACTTTTATCGTTCTTCCGAATTTAACATGTTTTTTTAGAAAAAAAAATCGCATTTCATACTTGTGTAGTGGTAAAATTTTGTGGACTGGTTTTTTGAAGTCGGTGTTTTTTTTGTTAAAAAGTTCTTATTTTTCGATATTTTAATAGCAGTTTTTTCATTTAAAGTTAGCGCATAATTTTGTTAACTATTAGTTTTAAGAACTAATTTTCCTGTTTATGTATTTTATATATCTACGTCCTTAATACGTATGTAAATACTGCCATTATTCTGTTTCCAGTTAAAGTTCTTGAAGATTGTGAAATTAATCATGAGTAGACCAACGAAACGTGCTGTTCGCCAGAGAGAAGATCGTCCTCAGGAAACCGAAAAAGAAAGAGAGCTTTAGCTTGATAAGAATGCTAATCGGAACGTAATATCACGCTCTCAAGAAATTCAAGAAGCTCGTAAAGTTCGTTTATGCGAAAGGTCAAAGTACAATCGGTTACGTTTCAGACAAGAAACTTCTATAGAATACAGTGACTTCACAAAAGACACTCTCGATCTTTGTTGAAAATTGATGACCTTGAATTGTTTTTCTATATACCAGATAAATTATCAAAGGTAACGCACTAGTGATAGTTTTCATTCAATCTACACTTTATGGAGAATATTCTAGAATTTTTGCAAAATTTTTTGATCAATACTTTTCAAGATAAAAGGGGTGGACATCGATTTTTGGCGGTTTTTAAAAATATTATGAAGAACAATTTGCGCGAGTCTTACATCATATATATTTTTGAACTCGTGTTTTCACAAGCTTTCATTCACTCGACGACCTTGTAAATTTTTTCTCAAAATTTAACTTTCAAAACTGCTCTGCTCTGAGTCATAAATTCCTACATTTTTCACTCACTCACACGGCCAGATAATGCCATTGCAACGAGACCTGTTGAGAAAGCGAACTTGTTGGCTGAACTCTTTGCTTCACATTCTAGTGTCGATTTCCAAGGAAAAACACCACCTATTATTCCCATAATGCAGTCAACGATGCCTGATATTGTCTGCAGACAGCGTATTTTAATGAAGTTGGACACCAAAAAGGCTTCTGGCGCTGACGGAATACCTGGCATAGTTCTCAAAAACTGTGCGAAGGAACTAACACCAGTTTTCTGTAGACTTTTCAACCTATCCTACAGAAAGGGAATATTTCCTTTCTGCTGGAAATGTGCCACAGTTCAGCCGATACCTAAAAACGGCGAGATCTTGCCAAATAACTACCGACCGGTGGCACTGCCTTCAATAATATCGAAAGTCATGGAAAAGGCTATCAATCAGCATCTTCTAAAATATCTTGAACGATTCAACATTATTAGCGATCACCAATATGGCTCTCCTAAACATAGATCAACAGGAGATCTTCTGACTTATGTAAGACATGTTTGGAACAACGCAATTGAATACTTTGGAGAATCTCGAGCGGTTACTCTTGACATATCCCAAGAATTCGACAGTGTTTGGCACGATGGACTGTTGGCTAAGCTACGCTCTTGTGGTATATCTGAAAAGATCTGTTTGTGGCTCTCATGTTTCCTCAGAGAACGTTCTTTACGAGTGGCGGTCGACGGATTTCTTTCTAACACCTTCACTATCAACGCCGGTGTGGCCCAGGGCGGCTCCATACTGTCTCTTACTCTCTTCCTCATTTACATTAACGATCTGTTGGAAAACACCGGGAATCCAATCTACAGCTTTGCAGATGACAGTACGCTTATCTCTTCATTCACTTTGAACGCTCGGACATCGGCTACTCAGGCGAATATCCGCAGACGGGAGGAGGTCGTTCAACTTAACAAAGACCTGGAAGAAATTCTATCTTGGGGTGACAATAACCAAGTGGAATTTAACGCTACAAAAACCCAGGCGGCAGTTTTTTCTAAAAAAGTTAACGTGGCTGAACCCAACATAGTTATGTCGGGGCACTCCATTCCCCTAGCATCGTCACATCGTCACTCAATTTGTTGGGCGTTATTTTGGGAGCAAATATGTCCTGGCATGAACATATTGCAGGCATAGCAAGGAGAGCTTCTCAAAACTTGGGAATATTATATTGAACCCAGAAAGCTTTACACTCCACAACAACTGTTAATTCTTTACAAAGCTCAAATTCAACCAACTATGGAATACCGCTCCCATATTTGGGGCTCCGCTCCCAAACATACACTGCATTTGTTGGATTCTGTTTAGAGAAGAGTTGTTCGTCCGATTGGAGACCCAGAACTGACCGCCGGCCTTAATTCGCTGGAACATCGAAGAACGGTTGGCGACTTGAGTCTGTTCTACAAGTATTTTCATGGAAAGTGTTCGAACGATGTAGCCCGCTTAATTCCTGCCAGAGCAGTGCATGTTAGGAATAAACGTCGCGCTAATACTTCACGTCCGTATGAAGTTCAGCTTGTTACTCCGCGTACAACGCTTTTCAAGCAATCTTTTATATGGGGAACATCATTCCTTTGGAATAACTTGCCCAGGGCTGTATTTCCCACCGAGTACAATTTACAGCGATTGAAGAACAACGTGAATCGCTTTTTTCGCACACATGCCGCCCCTGGAGCGTTTTAGGGACTTCCCTGCAGCACGTGTGCTAGATCCATAAAAAAATATATATATTTGTGCCAAATTTCTATGTCAAATAGTTTCGGAGAAAATCAGGTGTGACAAACTGACAGATGGACACTGAAGTGATCCCATAAATATTCCGTACGGAACACTAAGAAGAATACGTATTTGCCAGTTATTGGTGTTATATTATAGAAATTCAAGTCTTTCAGGATTTTTTCAGAAATTTCAGGACCAATTTCAATAACATTTATATGAGACCATCTCGAATGTGTACTCTCTCAAATAAAAAAATAATCATCCAAATCGGTACATATTTGCCAGAGTTATGCGAGAACATACATTAAAAAAAATTACACCCGCGTCGAATTAAGAACCTACTGATTTTTGAAGCCGGCTAAAAATACTAAACCTACTCATATTTTACAAAATGCAAACTGTTAATTATAACGCATTGAAAGTCACAAGCATCTAAATATATCATAAAAGGTGTATTCTGTTAAAAATTTGGCACAGTATCGACATTGTTTTAAATTTATGAGGCATTTTTTGAAGAATACCTGGCTGGAATCCGTATTGAGGTAGGAAAAATTGGCACTGTTTCTATCATTACCGAGCCATTACAAATTAAAATTAGTAAGCAATTTGTTAAAATGTTTTAAGTTCAAGCACAGTACGTTATTTTTAGTTCCTATTGATTATTTTTAGAATTTAAATAACCAGGTAGATGTTATATGTGACTTTTTCTAACCAAAATAGAAAGGTATATTCTTCATATTTACAATTTTAAATTACATACATAGAACCCCGGTTATTCGAGGTAACGTGGGGGGCATCTTCCTCGGATAACTGAAAACTCGGATAATCCGGATTTGTTTTTTATTCATTCAAAAAATAAACACCAATACTTTACACCGATGTATTAACGTTTTTAACATATAAATAGGTACATACATTATAAAACAGTGAAATAGGTATCTATGCGCTTCTATTTCCTATTACATCTTCTTTTTCTCGCTGCAATGTTTCTCCATCTATTAAGAAGAAGCAAATCCGCTGGGGTTACCTCTGGTTGTTGTTCGATATACCTCAAAGCTTTTTCCAAAGAAGCATAACCTTCTTGATGAGAGATCTTAGTGGGAGACTGTTCATCCACCGCCGCTTCGTCATCGTCATCTGATTTTTTGGTTTCCTGAAAGGCATTCGTTATTTCTTCAATACTCATTTCTTCTTCTAAATCATCTGCTGTAATCCATTCAACAACATCTTCTCTTGTCACATTTTCGCAACCTTTTAATTTTTGCATTAATTCAATTAAACTTTTTTTTTTCTTCTATCTCGCTGTGAAAATTTGAACAGGACATTTCTCCATGGCTTCTCAATTTCAAAGCTAATTCATTTAATGGAGTCACTGTCATTATAGTCCTCAAAATCAATAATAATAGTGGTAGTACGCACAAAATCCCAAGCTTGACTTACCCAGTAAATAACATTTTCCAGTGTAACCTTTCCCATCCCATTATAATATCTCCCCTTTTCTGTGTATTCTAACAGATGTTCAAGATATAAACGCCTATAATTTTTTTTTAATGTTTTCGAGGATGCCTTGATCCATTGGTTGCATTATGCTGGTTACATTTTACAACAATTTCGCCCACATGAAGTCTTTCTCCAGAGTAAGAGGGGGCATTATCCATTAACAAAATTGCTTTAATAGGAAGACGGTTTCTGTTCAAAAATTTAGTCAGAGATGGCACGAACTCTTCTTCAAACCAGTTAGTAAATAAGGTCGCATTCATCCATGCGCTCCTCTGACTTTTGTAATAGACTGGTAGGGCTTTGGGTGAGATATCTTTTAAAGCTCTTGGACGTGCAGACTTGCCAGTCACCATTACTGGGATTTTGTGCTTGCCAGATGCATTGGAACATACCATTATAGTTAATCTTTCCTTACTTCGTTTGTGCTCAGAAGCTGATTTTTCCTGTCGAGATGCCAATGTTTTTGATGGAAGCATTTTAAAGTTCAGACCAGTTTCGTCACAATTGTAAATTTAATCACATGTGTAGCCACAATCTTCGATTTGCTTTGTAAAGTTCTGCTTAAACTTCTGAATTGATGACACAGTCTCCTTTTAGCTCGATATACTTTGTCCAACGTTTTTCTATCTTTTGTATTCCATCTAAAAAATATGATTTCTCCAACTCTTCAAAATAGGCATTTGTTTTAGCAACCACCTCATCGCTTGAGTTAAGTTTTTTTCCGCCGAACCATTGTTTCATATTCAGAAATAGGAAATAATCGCTGGGGGGTAAATCTGGCAAATATGGAATTTTGCCATGGCGATGACACAAGTGTGCACGCGTGCATTGTCTTGACGAAAGAGGTTTTTTTCTTCGCCAAATGGGGACGTTTTTCTTTCACAGCTTGACTGAAACGATCCAATAAGTTGACATAATACTCTCCATGAATTGTTTTGCCCTTTTAAAGGTAATCGACGTGAATTAGGCCGCGTGCATCTCTAAACACTGTAGCTATGACTTTGTTGACCGATAAAGTTGCCCGCGTTCTTTGGTCTCTAGTGTGCTATGATGAATCCATGTTTTATCAACAGTTACGAATCGACGACAAAAATCATTCCGATTGCGTTTTAACATATCCAAACATTATTTTGAAGCTGAGACACGTGCGCGTTTATTGTCAATTGTGAACAATCGCGGCACCCATTTTGCGGAAAGCTTTTTCATATCCAAATGAGTTGTTAAAATGTTCTGCCCACAGTCTCAGCAATCTCACGTACTCTCACTCTACGATCAGTTATCTCTATATCGTGGATTTTTTTACTCATTCCTGATGTGGTAACCTCATTTGGACCACCTGGATGTTCTTAATCATTATACGGCCTCGTTTGAATTTAGCTGTCTAATATTTCATGCGTGAAGACGATAGCTGTGATATACACGGGTACTTTATAGACTACCAGAAAGCATTCGACAGAGTCCAACTACGTAAACTCATAGACATATTAAAAATAGGAATAGATGACAAGGATCTACGCATCATAAAGAATCTCTATTGGGAACAAACAGTCAATATCAGAGTCAAAGGGAAAATATCAGAAAACATAGAAATCCAATGTCGCGTACGCCAAGGATGTATCTTGGTATCACTCTTAATTAATGTATATACAGAAGAAATATTTAGTATAGTACTCCACGATATCTCAGCAGGAATAAACTTTAATGGAAGAAGAATTAACAACATTAGATTCGCTAATGACACTATAATATTCGCAGACAATTCACAGGACAAATCAGAGCATTCCCCGACGTTTCACTTAAAGTTGCACGAGATATCTTTGAAGACAGTGCATTAGCAACGAAAATGTGGAAGATAGTTCTGTTATCCGGCCAAATAATCATGATTTATCATCTACCGTTCCATATTAGACCTGAATATTCTTGTTTGTCTTACTTAATGCTGTTAAGTATTAAAAAGGAACTACTTTACTTTGGACTGCACCGTATATTTTTCTTACCTGGACTCAATGGTCTGCTCTGAGTAGGCGAAGGGTTGTAGGGTAGAGGAGAGACGGTGTGCTGTCTTACTCCGAGCACCTGTTCGTTGTAGTGCCGTTCTTCTTCCATTTCCAATGAGCTCTCACTTTCAGACAAATGTCTGCACAATGCTTCTCTACGTTCGACTTCAAGTTGCAGTTTTCTCTGTAATCTAAAAGAGGAAATCGTCGAAATAAAAATTAAAGAATAGCGAAAAGAAAAACGTTAATTATGCTAAAATGTTAGTCAAATTTTTGGAAGCTTGTTATGTCTTAACTCTGCAGTATCGTGCGATTTAACAGGGGCATCTGCATAAAACACCTTCCTTCTGTTTTTAAATAATTTAACATATTTTCATTATACCCTACGCATTTCAGTCTGCACAAACTTATTTTGATAAGATATTGTCTCAATTATTTTGTATTCATTCAAAGCCATAAATAGTTAATAAATATTAACCTCCGAAGTGAATTGGCATTTGATTTGAAACCAGTTAAAATTTTTCCGGTTCGAATGTTTCCAATACCTCTTGACGTTTCACTTTCCAGGTACGTTTGATATCAGTACAGGTTAAAATACCTAGCTCGTTACTACAATCATTGTAAAAAATTAATTTTCATACAAAAATTAAAACATACATATTAAAAATAGGTTAGAATCTTACCGGTAACAATACAAAATAGTTGCGAGGATATGTTTGCATTTTTCACCTTTATAGGCTTTACAAGAGCTTTTGTACATAAAATTTCCCCTATTCTACTGTTAAATGCGCAATTTATCTCAAACACTACTGCTCGCAATTGGGCCGTGGATATACATGCTGTTTGAATTTTCGACATCGATTATTCCACACCCAAGGAAAAGATTTTATTTTAAGAGTTTTTTCACCGAGTGTGAAATTCCTTTGGGCAGGATTTGTACTGGCCCATTTGCAAATATTGCCAATTGTTAATAATATTTTTGCAAAATACTGTCACACTCCCTATGCTTCACACGTTACAAATTTAAATCTACACCCATATTTCGGCCATCTTAATAATAATCATAGTAGGCTCCGCCCACAGGTAAGATCCCAATACAAACAACATATACAACTAAAAAATCTTCTACTATAAATAACAATCATTCCTAACAAAAATAACATTTTTTGTTAGTTATGTTTATATTTCTGATCGTGAATCTAGGTAAACATCAAGAATTTAATCCATTTCATAATTGTGTATCAGTATCATTGAGAGAAGATACCGAAACGAAAATCATTAGACATTCGGAAAACTGTAATAAGGTTGTACGGTAAAGAAAAAGTTTCACGTGAAATAGTTAAACTTTTATCCATAGGAAAAACAACGGTTAACAATATAATTAAAAAATGGAAAACTGTAAGTACTCTGAATGATAAACCATGTTCTGGTAGACCAAGGAAAACAACTATTCGTGTTGACAAAGTAATTAAAAGAAAAGCAGTTGCAGACGTAAAAAAGAATGCTGCAATTATTACACGTGAATTACGTGAAGAAAATTTAGCTGATATCAGTAAGAGTACTGTTTCTCGTAGACTAACACAAGTCGGACGTATTGAAGTAAAAAAACCGTTTATCAGTAAAAATAAATAAGAAGGCCAAATTAAAATTTGCAAAAATACACCAAAATTGGATAGTTGAAGACTGGAAAAAAGTGCTCTTTTCGGACGAAACTAAAGTTAATTTATTTGGAAATGTATGAAGAAAGACGAAGTTGACGACCAAAAGGTACGGTATCAAATACCGACTGTTAAGCATGGTGGTGGTAGTATTATGCTTTGGGAGGCATTTTCGTGGCAAGATGTCGGTCCAATAGTTAAAACTGAAGGTACTATGGACGCTATTATGTACAGAGATATTCTATCAGAACACATGCTTCCTTATGGACGTCGAAATATGCCACGAGGATTCATTTTTCAACAAGAAAATGATCCGAAACATCGATCCAAGTTTCTGCAAGAATTTTTCAGAAAGACAAATCTTCCAGTTTTAGAATGGCCAAGTCAATCGTCGGACTTAAAGCCCATAGAACATTTGTGGGAAGAGTTGAAAGTGAAAGTGGAAACACAGAATTGTTCCAATAAAGGTGCTCTCTGGAAAAGAGTTCAAAAGTGGGCCAATATCACCAGAGACAGAATTGTCAAATTAATCGGATCGATTCCTCAACGATGTGCCGCCGTATTAGCTTCAAATGGTATGGCTACAAAGTACTGATAAGAATGTATCTTTTATTGCCACTTTTTTCTGAGTTATACTGATTTTTGCTATATTATATACCTTTTTATTGCGAAATTTGTAAGTTCGCCCAATGAACATCCGAAAAACGTTATTTTTGTTATAAATAATTGTTATTTATAGTAGAAGATTTTTGAGTTGTTTAAGTTGTTAGTGTAATTAAAGTAGTTTATGATTGTGTATTTGGTTTTTCTCTCTTCTCCCTTTGTAACTCAATTGATCACAAAGATATTTTTTGGCCCAACACTCTTGCACGCAACTGTAAGTAAATACTATCACCTGTTACAAGCAATGCCTCACTTCAACAATATTTAATTAATTAAATAATTATTTATTTGTCAAATCTGTTTTGAACCGGTAGACCACGCTTTAGACAATACCATTTGCTAATATGTAGCAAATCAATAATCCTTCCCTACCTGAGATTCTCTTCTTTAATATTCCTTTCCTCTTGAGCGTACCGCTGCATTTTCTGAGTGTGCTCCTGCTGGCTGATCGCCAGGTTCTGTCTGAGTCTGGCCACTTCCTGCCTTAGAGTTTGAATATGGGCACTAAGATTGGTAGCGGTATCGCCATTACTACCCAGAATATAAAGAATATAATTTTAAACTAAAATTTAAAAAAAAAAAATGTCTATTGAATTTGCAAAAACCAGATAAAAATCTATATCTCTTCTGTATTAAGCAAAATGTTAAATTAATTCTAGAACAGTAACTGTACAGCCCTGGCCATAAAAATCGTACATCTAATTCACAGTCTGAACCCTAAATTATATTAGAAAACCTATAAAGGTGCGGCTTAGCTGTGAACTACATATCTGATGTTTTTAACTACGGTGGGTCAATTAATCTTCGCCAAACTTGTTTACCTTTATGTCACTTTGACGACCGCACAAACAATTTTTTTTCCGTAATCCGTAAATTTTTTGAAATAGATTTATGTTCTATTTCAGCACTAGATAGTTTTCAGACCACATTCAGCTCAGTTATATTTAACTCAATATAAAAACTTTACTGATGATGCTATAAATGAACCCATTTTCGGCTTAAAAGAAATTTAAAAAAAATCAATTTCGTGCTGACGCAAGGTTGTTTATTCCGTTGCATCGATGTGACTCGTGAACTGATCCAGACCCTAGGCATGAACCAGAGCTCTTTCGGGTCCCGATCCACTGAACGGATTTCGCCACGAAGGCCCCATTTCTATAGAATTGAATTACATAAAAGATTAAGACTTCTGAACCCTCCTTTCTAAATTAAATTTGTCTATAACCATTTTTCTGCAACAGATATTAAGGTTTTCAAATTATTCTGTTAACAAGCGATTTTATAAAACCGAATGAAAAAAAAAACGTTTAAGTTCAAGTCGGACTTGCGCAATTAGTGTTCCGTATGGTACTTGTTTTTGAAATAAAAATTTTTGTTACGGAGGTACAAAACGATCAGTTCTTCACAAAACACACCCCAAATGAGTTTTCAAGAAAGTTTGTTTCCGATCTTTGCTTTTATATACCAGACAAATTATCAATGGTAATGCACTCATACTCATTTTCATTCAATCTACAACTTATGGAGCTTTTACAAACGACCACTAGATGGCGCTATTGAGATGTGACATTGTTGTAAAATTTGACATTTGTTATTGTTAAAACAGTGGCAGTTTAGAAATTGTCAGAATGGTTTGTTTACAGTAATCATTTAAAAAAAAAGTTTTGTGAAGAAATGGAAATTTCGCGTGAAGGTTTTCGTTGGATGATTTTTACGATTTTAATAAAAGCCGGGAGTGAAACAGAGGTTCGATGAAAATGTAACGTCAAAAAATGAGTTCCGAATAAATCACCTTCTTTAAACATAAAAACAACATACAGTGGCGTGCAAAAGTTTCCGGCCAGTGACATTTCGTACTCTAATTTATTAAAAAAAAAGACTAATGATTTTTAATCATTATGAGATGTAAGTATGAGATATAGGAAACAAAATAATAAAGTAAAAGAATATTATTTATGTTTGTGAATATATTTATTATTATTATATTTATATGTGCAAAAGTTTCTGGCCACATAATATACACTGACGAAGTAGGACATTCAAAGACGTATTTACGAATAATAGCGCGTTGAATGTTCACATTTAATTCATAAAAGGTCATGGGAGCATCAAGATAGCTCGGCATATGCAAATACAAATTCGTGAGAGAGTAATGAAATTTTCAAAAGAAGGAAAGTCTTCTCGTGAGATTGCTTCATTATTATCGATAGGTAAATCAACCGTGAACGATATTATTGCAAAATACCGTTGTGGCTGTGGTTTAAAAGATCGTCCGCGTAGTGAAAGATAAGAAAAACGTCTAAAAAAGTAGATCGTATCATTAAACGCAAATCAACTGCGGATGTCAAGAAAACTGCTGCCGACATTGCACGCGAGCTAAAGGATGAACACCTAGCTCATGTTAGTTGTAGTACTGTGACACGAAGACAACTACATGATGTGGAACTTTTTGGCCGTATAGGTATTAAAAAACCATTAATTAGTAAAAAGAATAAGAAGGTCCGATCGTAATTTGCCAAAGATCACCTAAATTGGACAATCAAAGATTGGAAAAAAGTAGCTTTCTCAGACGAATCTAAATTTAATCTTTTGGAAGCGATGGTAGACAACATGTATGACGTCCTATTGGTACGAGAAATGATGTTCGGTACCAAATTCCTACTGTAAAACACGGTGGAGGAAGTGTGATGGTTTGGGGAATTTTCTCTGCACAAGGAGTCGGTCCATTGATCGAGATCAACAGAAATATGAACGCTGATATTTACAAGGACATTTTAGAAAAGAATTTGTTATCATATCCTGAATAAACATTGCCGCAGAATTGGATATTTCAGCAGGATAATGACCCCAAACATACATCCAAGTTGTTAAAACAGTGGTTTTCTGCTTCAAATGTGAGAGTTTTAAGCTGGCCATCTCAGTCACCGGACTTGAACCCAATAGAACACTTATGGGAAACGCTAGATCGTCAAGTTCGAAAGCGTACATATTCAAATAAAGCCGCATTATTCAAATCATTGAAGGAAGAATGGGATAAACTTTCACCTGCTTGTATTAATCGATTAATTGAGTCAATGCCACATCGTTGTGCGGCTGTTATCGCTGCAAAGGGTATGGCTACAAAATATTAACATACAAAATATAATTTAAGTCTATTATAGACCATATGGACTAATAATTTTTCTCGTAGTACAAAGTGGCCGGAAACTTTTACACATATAAATATAAGAATAATAATAATAAATATATTCACAAACATAAATAATATTCTTTTACTATATTATTTTGTTTCCTATATCTCATACTCACATCTATAATGATAAAAAATCTTTAGTCTTTTTTTTTAATAAATTAGAGTATGACATGTCACCGGCCGGAAACTTTTGCACGCCACTGTAAATCTGTAGTTGGACCAGTTAGGACCTACACAACGGAGACAAGACCAGAGACATGCAAAACGCAGAGATAATTACAAACAAGTGAAAAGAAGAATTGCAGGAAGAACACTTTGGGATAGAGAAACAAATGACAACATAAGGTACATATGTGAAATAGAGGATATTAACACGTGGATAAAAAACAGAAAACAAGAATGGAAGAAGAAGAATGTCCGATTAGTGAAAATAGCTCAAGATAAATCACCGGTGGGCCGAAGGAATATAGAACGCCCACGAAAAAGATGGAAAGACGGCCTGTAGCAACGAAACATTAAAGAACAACAGGCAGGATGCCTAATATAAAGAAGAAGAATAATAGTAATAATAAAAGCCTAACTCAGCAACAAGGCCTCAAATCGCTTTGTTCAACTTTTGGTAATGAATCACCATCAGAAAAGATTGTTTACAATTGGTTCGCAGGATTTCGTCATGGTCGTGCTTCCGGCAGCGATCAATTCCGTGAAAGTCGGATTAAAATTGGTTGTTCCAAACAACATCGGTGCTGTTCTCGAAGCACGTCCAAGAAAATGATTGCTTGTTTCTTTGATTATACGGGACATGTCGCAACCATTGCTTTAAAGGATCGAAGACCAGTTAATGCTGAATAGTATATAATTTGTTTGCCAGAAGTCATCGATGAAATCAGGAAAAACAACCAAAAACGTCGCATCAATCTTCAACATGACAATGTCAGCTCTCATACAGCATGTCAATAATTGATTATTTGACGGAGAACATCAAATTAATGTCTCATTGCCTGCATTCACCTGATAGCGACTTCTTTTTGTTTCTGAATGTCAAAAAAAATTGCGTGGACAGCGATTTTCATCACCTCAAAAATCTTCCAAAACCATGTTTTTGACGTACCAACTTCAGAGTGGAAATAATGTTTCGAGAATTGGTTCGAACGCATGCAAAAGTACATAAATCTTAAAGATGAATATTTTGAGAAACAATAAAGCAATTTGTATCAAAATTTTTTTCCTTCATAGTTTTTGTTAATATTCCAGAATCTTTTCGAATTTTTTTTATTAGTACTCTTAGAGATAGGGTTCGGGGACCGCGATTTTTGGCAATTTTTAACGTTGATTTGACACCTTACTCAATGACCTTGAAAAAATAAGTTTTTTTTATATATCAGAAAAATTATCACTTGTGATAATTTTCATTCAATCTACACTTTATCAAGAATATTCCAGATTTTTTCGAAATTTTCTGATTAGTACTCTAAGAGATAAAATGGGGGGACAGCGATTTCTGGCAATTTTTTTCAAATAATATAAAGGACAGTATTACATCATACGAGGCTGGTTTGAAAAGTCTGTGCAAAGTCCGAGAGATGGCACCACCGGCGCGTATCGAGGTCATGTTTAGTTAGTAGCATCTCTTGAATGAACGCACACCAAGTTTCAGCCATATTGGTCTATTTCTTTGTGTTTGGCATTCGTGTGAATCAAGGAAGTCGAGTGATTTTCAAGAAATGGACGAAAAAGAATTTCGTGTGGTGATTAAACATTACTTTATGAAAGGCAAAACGCCTCAGGAGACTAAAGAAAAGCTTGATAAACATTATGGTGACTCTGCACCTTCGATTAGAACAGTTTATAAGTAGTTTCAAAATTTTCGGAAGGCCTTATGGGCACAAGTGACGCTGAACGTTCTGGACGGCCTGTGGAGGTTACGACTCCAGAAATCATTGATCAAATTCATGATATGGTGATGGATGACAGAAGAGTTAAGGTGCGTGAGATTGTTAGTGCTGTGGGCATCTCGACTGAACGGGTACATAATATTTTGCATAAACATTTGGACATGAGAAAGCTATCCGCAAGATGGGTGCCGCGATTGCTCACGCTTGACCAAAAACGGAATCGTGTGAAGTGTTGCAAGGATGGTTTGCAGCTGTTCCAGAAGCATCCGGAGGACTTTAAGCGTCGTTTCGTCACTGTGGATGAAACATGGATACATTACTATACTCCTGAGACCAAACAACAATCTAAACAATGGGTTACCAAGGGGGAATCTGCACCAAAAAAGGCGAAGACCGTTCCTTCGGCCGGAAAGGTTATGGCGACTGTCTTTTGGGATTCGCAAGGGATAATCCTCATCGACTATCTGGAAAAGGGTAAAACTATTACAGGTGAATATTATTCATCGTTATTGGACCACAAGAAAGTCCTTTTCCATCACGACAACGCACCAGCACACACCTCAGCAGTTGTGGTCGCAAAATTAATGGAAATAGGATTCCAACTCGTTTCACATCCCCCCTATCCTCCAGACTTGG
This sequence comes from Pachyrhynchus sulphureomaculatus, assembly GCA_019049505.1. NCBI lineage: Eukaryota > Metazoa > Arthropoda > Insecta > Coleoptera > Curculionidae > Pachyrhynchus > Pachyrhynchus sulphureomaculatus. The sequence continues at coordinate 231,285,815 of CM032447.1, read as the reverse complement.
CTCCCTCGGACTACTATTTGTTCCCCAATTTGAAGAAATGGCTGGCGGGACAAAGATTTTATTCCAACGAGGAGGTGATTGCAGACACTAATGGATATTTTGCAGACTTGGACAAATCCTATTATTCGGAAGGGATCAACAAACTAGAACATCGTTGGACGAAGTGTATAAGCCTAAAAGGAGACTATGTCGAAAAATAAAAAAGGTTTACCCCAAACACATAAGTAGTTTTTATTTTTGCACGGACTTTTCAAACCAGCCTCGTATATATTTCTGGACTCGTGTTTTCACAAGTATTCATTTGACACTCCACTCAATGACATTGAAAAAAAAATCACTTCCGATTTCACTCCCCAAAGGTAACCCCTTAAGTCAAAACTTAACTATCAAAACTGCACGCCTCTGATTGGGACAACAATTCTTATATTTGTGACAAATTTCAACTTTATACGTCAAATCGAGTGTGATAGACAGACAGACGGACACCAAAATGATCTCATAAGTGTTCCGTACGGAACACTAACAAGAGTCACGTTTCTATCAGCCAAATGGTGATAGAAAAGGCAGTAGTATGGTAATGCTTGGGACGGACCTGCCTCGATGGAATTAAAGTTTATCATTTTTTTGACATAACCGTACCACTATTGCTTTTTCTATGGACGCTCGGAGCGTGAATACACATACCTGATATCTCTTGGACTAGCTGGATCTGACACAGGTTGATCCAATTTGATCTGCAACATTCTTTTTTCTGCTTCTAGTTTGTCCATACGTTTCCACAACTTATTGACCAATGCTTCTTGTTCCTGTTCTAAAGTATTCTCAAGCTCGACCTATTAGATTTCCAAAATAAAACAGGTATAGATCACAGCAATGCAACAACGCCATTCGAAAAGGGCAACAAGATATATCTGCCCCGGTTGCTATATTTTTGAGGAAACTAGGCACATGCAATTTTATATCTTATTATATTCACCATTTTTGAAGGCTAAATTATTCGATATTTATTTAAATTAAGGACGCTGAGCCAACCCTAACGCCTCCGCCCTGGTCTTTCAGATAAGGACCCTCTATAAAAAGCAATCCTCGACGCAGAACAGATTAGATTGAGGTTAACTCTAAGAATTTAAGTTTAAACTTTGTAATTGTTTCTTTAATCACTTTTGTTCATAAAATAAAAAGTAATTTGTTTTTAAAAAGTGATTTTTTCCAACAAGTTATTTAATTTTAACAATGCGTTCTTTAGCGGTACGTACTATAACTTTTTTTTATTGTACGTACGTATTGTACGTACTATAACTTTTTTTTATTGTTGGCACGGCTGCAAACAATGCTTTCAAGAAAAAGTCAGTTCTAACCTTATTTATAGTTAAATAGTACATTACCGAACATGAGTGCTGCACACCGAACCGACAGCGGCTGCTAAGTATATGGGCAAGTCGAGGGCATTCGTTAGCAAGACGGTGAAACGATACTTTTAGTTAAAAAATACTGATGATCTACCAGAATGTGGTTCGAAAGGAAAAGTGCCGGACAAGGCCGAAAAAAATATTATTAACATTTTTCCCGAAATATGCAATTAACTTTGCGCCAAGAGGCGTAAAAACTAAAGCAGAAAAGTTTGGATATGTCATGTGAAACCATTCGCACTCATCTCTTGTATGAGGTACATAAAAATGAATATTATTTTGTTCGAAATAAGTTTTGTTTATAGTAATTAACCATTTTTGGACCATTTTGTTTCATTTTTTATAAATTTTATTAATATACAAATAAATTGCATTCTTCAAGTAATATATATATATATATATATATATATATATATATATATATATATATATATATATATATACAGTGGCGTGCAAAAGTTTCCGGCCAGTGACATTTCGTACTCTAATTTATTAAAAAAAAAGACTAATGATTTTTAATCATTATGAGATGTGAGTATGAGATATGGGAAACAAAATAATATAGTAAAAGAATATTATTTATGTTTGTGAATATATTTATTATTATTATTCTTATATTTATATGTGCAAAGGTTTCCGGCCATATAATATACATTGACGCAGTAGGACATTCAAAGACGTATTTACGAATAATAGCGCGTTGAATGTTCACATTTAGTTCATAAAAGGTCGTGGGAGCATAAACATGGCTCTGCATATGCAAAGATCGTCCGCGTAGTGGAAGACCAAGAAAAACGTTTAAAAAAGTAGATCGTATCATTAAACGCAAATCAACTGCGGATGTCAAGAAAACTACTGCCGAAATTGCACGCGAGTTAAAGGATGAAAACTTAGCTAATGTTAGTCGTAGTACTGTGACACGAGGACTTCATGATGTGGGACTTTTTGGCCGTATAGGTATTAAAAAACCATTAATCAGTAAAAAGAATAAGAAGGCCGGATTACAATTTGCCAAAGATCACCTAAATTGGATAATCAAAATTGGAAAAAAGTAGCTTTCTCAGACGAATCTAAATTTAATCTTTTTAGAAGTGATGGTAGACAACATGTACGACGTCCTATTGGTACGAGAAATGATGTTCGGTACCAAATTCCTACTGTAAAAGACGGTGGAGGAAGTGTGATGGTTTGGGGAATTTTCTCTGCACAAGGAGTCGGCCCATTGATCAAGATCAACGGAAATATGAACGCTGATATTTACAAGGATATTTTAGAAAACAATTTGTTATCATAGGCTGAAGAAAAATTGCCGCAGAATTGGATATTTCAGCAGGATAATGACCCCAAACATACATCCAAGTTGTTAAAACAGTGATTTTCTGCTTCAAATGTGAAAGTTTTAAACTGACCATCTCAATCACCGGATTTGAACCCAATAGAACACTTATGGGAAACGCTAGATCGTCAAGTTCGAAAGCGTACATATTCAAATAAAGCCGCACTATTCAAACATTGAAGGAAGAATGGGATAAAATTTCACCTGTTTGTATTAAATGATTAATTGAGTCAATGCCACATTGTTGTGCGGCTGTTATCGCTGCAGAGGGTATGGCTACAAAATATTGACATAAAAATATAATTTAAGTCTATTATAGAGCATACGGACTAATAATTTTTTTCGTAGTACAAAGTGGCCGGAAACTTTTGCACATATAAATATAAGAATAATAATAAATATATTCACAAAAATAAATAATATTCTTTTACTATATTACTTTGTTTCCTATATCTCATACTCACATCTCATAATGATTTAAAATCATTAGTCTTTTTTTTAATAAATTAGAGTACGAAATGTCACTGGCCGGAAACTTTTGCACGCCACTGTATATATATGTATATATATATATATATATATATATATATATATATATATATATATATATATATATATATATATATATATATATATATATATATATTTATATATATATTTATATATATATTTATATATATATTTATATATATATTTATATATATATATATATATATATATATATATATATATATATATATATATATATATATATATATATATATATATATATATATATATATATATATATATATATATATATATATATTTATATATATATATATATATATATATATATATATATATATATATATATATATATATATATATATATATATATATATATATATATATATATATATATATGTATCTATATATATATATGTATCTATATATATATATATATATATATATATATATATATATATATATATATATATATATCTATATATATATATATATGTATCTATATATATATATATATATATATGTATCTATATATATATATGTATCTATATATATATATATATATATATATATATATATATATATATATATATTTTCGATTTCTTGGGCTTTATGGTTCTTTTGTTTTAAGGATAGAGAAATTACATCACGTTCTAGTTAGAATTTATTGAAAACGTTTCGCCTAATTTTTAAGCTTCTTCAGTTCATCTAAAAATTGAAATTTTCTGTTTTGGATATTCAATAGGACGCACAATTTTTTTTTTTTTTAATTATGAATATATAAAATTCTTAAACTTATAATACAATGTAGAAGGTGAAAATAATAAAAATACACACAAAAATATATAAAAAACTTACATGTGTGGGTTGAAACGAAGACACACTTAGTGTGTCTTCGTTTCTGGGTTGAAACGAAGACACACTTAGTGTGTCTTCGTTTCAACCCACACGTCTTGGTCATCCTATTGAATATCCAAAACAGAAAATTTCAATTTTTAGATGAACTGAAGAAGCTTAAAAATTAGGCGAAACGTTTTCAATAAATTCTAACTAGAACGTGATGTAATTTCTCTATCCTTAAAACAAAAGAACCATAAAGCCCAAGAAATCGAAAAAAATATATATTCAATATTCCAAGGTTCAAGAAAGAATTCAACCCAACTTATATATATATATATATATATATATATATATATATATATATATATATATATATATATATATGAGATACACACTATTATCCAATAAATAATAAATATTCGCTTGTAAAATACAATTTTTTCGCACATTTATAAAAAAAAAGAAACAAAACTGACCAAAAAAATAGTCAATTACTATAAAAACTTATTCCGAAAAAAAATAATATTATTCATTTCTGTTAACCTCATACAAGCAGATTATTAACAAAGAAATAAAATTTTTAAATAAAAATTTAATGAAAACTAGATTAATTTTTGCCAAAATTATTATAGTATCCATTATCAAGTATCTTAAAATAATATTGTTACACAAGAAATTCCTCGTTCTTTCGTCATTAGCTGAAAAAAACTACAAAAAAAAAGCTAAAAATAACTGAAATTGGCCAATAGCTTAAAATCCTTAAATTTTTCTCTAAAAATGACTATTTTTACAGGAATTAGCAACCTCAGAAACATATGCCAGGTATACAAGTATGAAATGCGGATTTCAGACAACAGATGGTGCACCAATGCAGTTTGTGCTATAAAGATTTGACACTGCGCCATTTTGTTGTGTCATCAACAAGTGTCAGACGCGCTCGAGTGATAAATTGGAAAAGTGTGTGCATAGAGTCGTGTTGTTGTGTTCAATATGTCGAAATTTATACGGAACGAAGAGCATTCGCGGACAGCATTAATTTTTTGTTTTCATTTGAAGAAAACTGCTGTTGAATCATACCGATTACTTAGAGAAGCTTATGGTGAACATGCTCCATGGCAAGATACGGCGTTTCAAAAGTGGTAACTTCGATGTTGCAGACAAGGAACGTGGAAAACCGCCAAAAAAATACGAAGATGTGGAATTGCAAGTATTGTTGGACGAAGATGATTCGCAAACACAAATACAACTCGCCGAGCAATTGGGCGTTAGTCAACAAGCTGTTTCCAATCGGCTATGAGAAATGGGAAAGATTCAGAAGACCGGTAGATGGGTACCACATGAGTTGATCGACAGGCAAATGGAAAAAAGCGCAAAAATACGTGTGACATTTTGCTCACTCGGTACAAAAGGAAGTCGTTTTTGTATCGTATAGTTACAGGGGATGAAAAGTGGATTTATTTTAAGAATCCTAAGCGCAAAAAATCATGGGTAGACCCAGGCGCACCATCCACATCGACCACAAGACCGAAACACTTTGGCAGAAAGACGATGCTCTGTGTTTGGTGGGACCAGAGGGGCTTGGTCTATTATGAGCTGTTAAAACCTGGGGAAACGGTTAATACTAAACGTTACCAACAACAATTGACCGATTTGAACCGTTCGCTGCTTGAAAAAAGGCCAGAATACCGAAAGAGGCAACACAAAGTCATTTTTCTTCATGACAATGCTCCATCACATACGGCAAAACCAGTTCGCGACACGTTGGAAGCACTCAGCTGGAAAGTTCTACCCTATGCGGCTTACTCACCAGACTTGGCTCCTTCCGATTACCACTTGTTTGCATCGATGGGTCACGCACTTGCTGAGCAGCGCTTTGGTTCGTACGAAGATGTAAAAAAATGGCTCGATGAATGGTTCGCAGCAAAAGGGGAAGACTTTTACTGGCGTGGTATTCACAAATTGCCCGAAAGATGGAAAAAATGTATAACAAGCGATGGAGCATACTTTGAATAAAGCACTTTTTAACATTCTTCCGAATTTAACATGGTTTTTTGAAAAAAAAATCAGCATATCATACTTGTACACCTGGTATATCTTAAGATCTAAATTGTTAAACCTGTTCTATCATACCATTGTATAATAATTATAGTTATAGACTAGCTAGTTGCCAATAAATGAAATGGGAAATGTGACTTTCTTACTTGACCGACTATAATAGTACAAATCCATGTAATATAAATCAGGAGCTTACTTTCCTCAGATGCTGTTTTATGTACAGAACACACTTTAAAATGTTACCATAGCCAAGGCGGTATTACCCCTATTAACGCTATTTGGAAACTCACGAAACAAGTGTTTTCAGGAAAACGACCACATGTATGTTTGTAAATAAAAGAAAAATACACTTTTCATATAACCATCGCAAAAGAATCACCTAAACTGTAAAAAAAATCACCATCCACCAAAAAACTATTCACGTGTTCAAGTTTTAATAAGTAATACACCGAGATGTTTAACGTTCGCGTCAAGAGAAGGATAAAAATAAAAAATACTTTTGTATTTTACCTAAGAGAACAACGCGTTACTTATTTTTACTTCAGAACGTATGACTTGTCCTGTTTTTATTTATTATGCTGCTACCTGGTTCATTTGCCAAAAGAAAGTCAAAATAAATTTTAATGAAAATGTGTTATGGAAAAAACCTAAAATGGTACGATACATACGTTTCTGACGCCTTTGTTAAAAAAAAAATGATGAATGACAAAAAAAAGGTGGTTATTTCACAAATGATAAATAAACTTAGCATTTATAGTCGGTCAAATAAGAGCGTGACGCACATTGTTCATTAAAAATGTACTTCTTTAAAAAATGTTTATATCTTTCGACACTGAAGGATTGCCATTACGATGCTAATGATCCAGTAGTTCGTCCAGTCCCCATCAGCGTCGCTAATCGCGTGGCGTCTTTGGGCCATACTTTCGACGAGATTTTTCCTGCATTCTTGGGGCAAATACACTCCTGGACAAAATTAACGCAACAATATATTAAATCATACAAATCTCTATAATGAATTAATTTTAATAATTTTTTATGAACATTGGTTACACTAAAATTTAGAAAAAACTTATTCGGATACTTTAAAAGTGAATTAGCTACCAAATTTATCTATAAAATTCGAATTAAAATTATTCTTAAGACCTAATAACAAAATCGTCGAAATTATGTAATAATGAAAAAAAATAAACTGGGACACTAGTAGCAAAATTAATGTTGTAACTGGGACACTAGTAGCGTGTGTTGCCTCCTCTACTTCGGATGACAGCGTTTATGCGCCTAGGCATGCTTCTAATTAAAATTTGGATAAAATCTTGAGGAATTTGCTCCCATTCTGTGATAACTGCATTTTCAGAGATATTGCAAGGAGCAAACCTCTCTCCTGGTCTTCGCCATACTCGCTCACGACTATCTGGATGTTTTAGACTAACCCTAGTTTCATCTGTGAAGAAAACTTGTTTCCAATCATCCACAGACCAGTTTTCATGATTTCGAAATTTCGAACAAAACGTAACCTGGCAAATCTGTTCTCTCTAGTAAGCAAGGGCGCAGTGGATGGTCTCCTACTGTTTAATCCAGCTTCATTTAACCGTCTTCTAACTGTTTTAGAAGAAATTGTGACATTGCGAAAAGCTTAGAGTTCGTTGCTTATTATAGAACTAGTGACAGTCCTGTTCCTTAAAGCATATTGTCTTATAAAACGTTCATCTAGGTCGCTAGTGCATCGTTTTCGCCCTTGCCCTAGCCTTCTAGAATAAGTTCCTACTTCATTCAAGCGTCTTACCATACGACTTATTGTGGAATGATGTTTGCCTAACAAATTGGCAACATAACTCTGACAATATCTCTCGTCCAATATAACTGAGGCTCGCACTACCTCGTGTTCAGTTAAATTCCTTGTTCGATTCATTTTTCTAATTCTTCGGGGTCAAAAATAAAACAGTCTACCACAAAAACGTATTACTTTGAAAAAGGGAACAATTTATAAGCTTACTTTTAAAGAAAATCCATCGCATTATTACAGAAAATTGTTTATCTTCTAAAAAATTCTTTAAAACTGTAAATCTAAACGAATTGTTTTGATTTCTGTCATGAACAACGAAACAAAATATGCATAGTTTACTATTCAAATACTCGATAAACTTTAAAACTGACATAAGAAAAAGTTAAATTAATTTTCAGATTGTTGCGTTAATTTTGTCCAGGAGTTTATTTTCAAATTGCCCGAATTTGCCGTGACAGCTACTTCACTGTGTACACCTTTTTACGACGAAGCTTTTGCTTGATGTATGACCGCCCGATCTCGAGTGGATTGGCATCGCGTGTATGGGATAGTCCATCTAGTGTAACGATACCGGATTCCCCTTTTACCCCAGTCGTTAGAGGCAAATTTTAACGAAAAGGTCTCATTAAATGTTAACACGTTGCATTTTGGCATACAGGTAGTTTTTTTGGACGTAGAATTCGATAAAAATAAAGTTTCCTGCTCTAAAGTGTATGCTAAGCCTACAAAACCGAAAATGAAATGAAAAATTTGTTTTTTCGCAAAATATTAAAAATATATCGAAAAACTAATAGCACCACATGAAGGAACGCGAAATTTTACAACAAAAATGGTATATACATTTTTTTTAGTTTTACCGTAATTTAAAAAAATTATTTAAAATATAATGGTTGATTTAACCTCTTCGGTTGTAGTGGAAATCATGCTTCCAACCTCATTTATGATTAAATTAACGTTCCTGTATACCGTTAAATATTGTGAAATTGGTTATTAAGGGTTTCTCGGGGTGCTGATTAAGCATCCGATTCAAAATGGCGGATCCAACGTAATTCATTTAATTTCTTCGTGTAATTTAGAATTTTTGTGTTTTCAATAACTGTTTTCTTTGTACCTGGATGTTTAAGTACTTTATACTTAAAGCATAAACTTTTATGTTTCATTTTCCACCTTTAAATTAGCGGTGGGTCGTTGACGCTTTTACAGTCAACGAAACGAGACAATTTTATCGTCGATGATAAACTAGTTTATAAAACAGTTTAATTTTCGACTTGTTTCGACCGTCGTCGACAGAACAACGAATAGAGATGCATATCTATTCTCATTGCAATAGAGTTTAAATTCCACGTCCACTCAACAAGTGAAGATCGTCTTTCGTTAGCACGTGCCTGACGGAAGAGAGATAGTCATATTAAAAATCTAGCAAGTGTGATGAGAATGATCTGTCATCGATACAAAGCCCGCGTCGTCGTCGGTTTGGTTAGTTTATTTCATTCGTAACGCTTCGTGTTAGTTCGTGTTTACTCGGACAGTCGTCGTCGTCCGTTCGCGTCGACTCGTCTGTAGTAGACCATAGGGCCATACAGTTTATTTCGTCGACGGACGGGTTGAGACCGTGCACAAATGTCGTTCACGAGTGAACTAGTTTATCGGTAGACTGTAAACTAGTTTATCAGTTAATGCGAAATAAACAGTCTAAAAAACTGTTCGTTCATTCAACGCCCACCACTACTTTAAATATATATTTTTTTTATTTTAAGTTTAAGTTGCATGATTAATAATAATCGAAAAATACGTTTATCATAAACTCTTTTTTAAGAGCAAAATTAGAAAAAAAGAAAAAGTTTTTAATGATTTTCTAATATCAAGTATACTCTTCACTGTAACTAAAAAAAAAATTGTCCGACTTTTTTTGACCATTTCGTACTGTTTTAAACATACTACAGCAGAAAAATTTTCATATTCTCACTGAATTTTTAAACAACACAGACAATGTGGGTATTTTTAATTATTCTTATATTGCAACTTAGGGTATAATAATGATATCTGCACAAGGATTTTTTTTCCAATACTATATTTTATTAAATATTTGTAATTTACTGTATGCCCATTAAAATCATGCAAACAAAAATTTCGTTTTAAGTTTTACAACAAAAATAAAAACTATTAGTATCATCGGAAAGCTGAAAAAGTTTCCTTTTCAAAGCTATCTTTTAATGTCTTTTTTACACTCTGAAAACAAGTAATAATATCGGTAAGCATAAACTTTCAAATTAACATGTTTGGCGCGATACACTTTTTGAATCACCTATCCGAATTTTTAATAAATTCTCACGCTAATAAAAAAAATCTGGAAACAGAACTACGGTGAAGTCTGTTTATAACTTCACGAGATTCCAAAAAATTACGAATTTCAGTCATTTTCTTAGTCATTTCTGAAATGGATGGAACATAAATATTATCTCCAAGCTCTTCTTCGTCGTCAATATCGCTTAAAATCTTTCCAGAAGTCACAATTTGATCATCAGTTAATATTTCTCTCGTCATTAATACGTTATCAGCACGTACATATTCTTCAAAATTAAAGTGATTAAACATCTTTTTAATCTCGATTTCCACTATACGTTGTTGAATGTCAGCATCGTAAACAAATTCTAGATAATCAGTAGGATCTTCTCGATGTTTTTCAAGTCACTGAGTCAGCGGTAGCTCATCATCAGAGTCATATCTACATTTCTTCCTTAAAAATCCGCCATGCTTAAAACAGTTTGCAATGGTTTCTCTACTGACTCTTTGCCAAGCCATATGGATAAAGTTTATAGCGTCCAAGAGAGTTACAGAAAAAATGTTACCTTTATCGATCGTCTCTAACATTTTCATAAGTAAAATCTTTCTATAATGACATTTTAAAGAATGTATCACACCTTGATCCATAGGCTACAGCAGGGGTGCTCAAACGGTCGATCGTGAGTGCTTTTTGAGTCGATCTCGAGAAAAAAATTCCGATATAGAACATTCACAGATTTTGTTTTAGGTAACTAAAACAAAATGTAATGAATAAACTACTAAAATTTATTCGATCCACAATTAGGCCAGAATAACCCCCTCATCACTTTCTTTTATCGTAATAACCCCTTGCTAGCGGCAAAAGGCGGCTTTATCAAAGGAACGCGCGGTACTTGTCAAAGAAAAGCCGCGTTTTTGATTCCCGCCGATTTTTCTAGAAACTTCGGGCGGCGTGTTTGACGGAAACATTCGAGACTTCGTTCGCGCCGATATAAATGTTGCGCCTGCAGGAATAGGAGTCAGTCTGAGTTGTAACTTGAAGGCGATACATCGATACAAAGTTTATTAATAAACAGTCCAAAATGAGTGCGGCGAAGAAAAGTAAAACTTATCATTTTAATAACGATTGGGAGGAAGAGTTTTCCTTTTATATGGTAAAGGATAAGTGCATTTGCCGTGGGTCAGTTGCAATATCTAAGCATGGGAACTTAGAGAGGCATCATAAAACGGTTCATAAAAACTATGAAAAGGATTTTCCGTCACAGAGTGAATTAAGAAAACGAAAAGTACGTGATTTGATAACTTGTTTGAAAAAAGAACAAACCATGTTCACAAGACCAGCCAAACAATCAAAAGCTGCAACGATCGCGTCATTTAAAATATCTCATATATTGCCGAAACACAAGAAACCATTTGATGATGGATTGGTTGTGAAGGAAGCAATTATTAAAGCAGGTGAGACTTTATTTGAAGATTTTAAAAATAAAACAGAGATTATCTCCCGCTATTAGAGAACTTCAGTTATCTCGTCCGACTGTCACAAGGCGTGTTGAAGTCATGAGTCAGGACATGGCAGATAAACTAAAACATGATATCATGGAATGTACATACTTTTCTTTACAGTTCGACAAATCCACCGATATGACAGACACTGCCCAGCTGTGTATTTTTATTCGAATGGTATTCAATGACATGTCGGCTAAGGAAGAGTTTTTGACAATGATTCCTCTGAAAGGAAAGACCCGTGGCGAAGATATATATGACGTTTTTTTCAATTTTGTAACAAACTACAAGCTACCAATATATAAACTAGTGTGCATTACAACCGATGGAGCACCAGCAATGACTGGAAACAAAAACGGTTTTGTGGCATTGTGTCGAGCTAATGATGATTTCCCTTCATTTTTCTCTTTCCATTGCATTATACATCAACAAGTTTTGTGTTCAAAAGTTCTAAATATGGAGGAGGTTATGGGCATTGCAATAAAAATTGTGAATTCTATCCGTGCACGTAGCTTGCAACGACGGCTCTTTAAATTGCAGTTGGAAGATAGTGAGTCAGCTGAACACACCGATTTAGTTCTTCACACGGACGTCAGGTGCTTGAGTCGCGGAAAATTCCTAGAAAGGTTTCAAGAATTATTGCCCGAAATAACAGCTTTTCTGGACGAAAGAGGTGATGACACTCAGATGCTGAAAAACGGAAAATGGCTGACTGATTTGGCATTTTTGACAGACATCACAATGTATTTAAACACCATTAATTTGGAGCTTCAAGGTAAAGGAAAAACTATTATTGAGATGATTAGCGCAATAAACGCATTCAAAAGTAAATTGCAACTTATGATAGATCAACTGAAAAGAAAGGATCTGAAAAATTTTCCGTCTTTGAAAGCAAGGATTCCTCAGTTGAATTATGATATTTATGAGGCAGAATTATCAAATATTTTGGGCCAATTCGAAATACGTTTTTATGATTTCAGTAAATTGGCAAATATCGTTATCCTTTTTCGTGTAAAAACATTGAGGAATTAGCTACTGAAATAGCAAGTCAGTTTAACATGGACTCATGTTCTGTTGAAAATGAGTTAGTGCAGATTATATCAGATATACATCTCAAAGCCACAGCATCTGATACAAAATTCTGGTGTTTTATATCTGAAGATAAATATCCGAATCTAAGGCAAATCGCCCTTCAACTGACGGCAATGTTTGGGTCAACTTACTTGTGCGAGTCTGCATTTTCTGAAATGAAGATAATTAAGTCAAAATATCGCAATCGACTAACTGACGAACATATGTCATCATGCTTGCGATTAGCACTCGGTAATTACGTACCATCTTATGAAAAGTATGCTGAGGACATGCAGTGCCACGCTTCAACATCCAAAGTCACTCTTTAGTTAAGTTTAGACACTAGAACTCGTTTGTTTTGTAAGAACCAATAAACTCGCAATTTTGAATAATTATGAGTTTTTTCATTGACATTTTAGAGCAGACCTACACTTACCTTGACTAAAAAATGCATATTGTGCGGAAAAAACTAATATCTATGCCACGATACACCCTACCTAGACGACAATCCTGCATCACACTTACTTGCAGCCTCTCAGAGTCGATCGATCCTAGTCTAACAATATTGAGGTAGATCGCCAGCAGTTCAAGTTTGAGCACCCCTGGGCTAGAGCTTGTGTTTGGAGGCATAAAAACCAATTTTATTTGCTGTAGATCAACTTCAGAGTGCGCTGGACAGTTGTCAATCAAAAGTAATATTTTTCTGTTTGTGAATTTTAATTCTTTGTCCCATTCGATCAGTTCGTTTTTAAAAATTTCTGTCATCCAGGTTTTACTGTTTGATTTGAATTTTACTGGTAAATGTTTGTTTTTAAAACACCTGAGATTGGCGCACTTTTCTATCACCAACAATGTTCTTTTCTCTGTTCCAGACATATTTATAGTTAGCAACACAGTAATCCTTACTTCTGATAATTCTCCACAAACACAATTATCTCCGACAAACTTTAATGTCTTATCGGGCGTCATCTTGTAAAACAAACCTGTTTCATCCACATTAAAAATGTCCACATACTCATAATTCTCTCTTCTTTCTCGAATTCCCGGCCATACATTGGCCAACCACTAATCAACAACAGTCATATCCACTCCTGCAGTTTCTCCTACTATCTTACCCCCACTAATATTAATCGTTCAATCCCACTTCTAGAACAGTTACACTCGGTGTTCTCTATTTTCCTTCCCAATTTGCTAGCTTTCTCTATATAGCCGGTAATAAGAATATGTTCATGTCGTTTTTGACTCGGTCATGTGTAGATTTTCTTACTTTTTTACAACTAAACTTTCTTTTATCATAGATTGATAAGATTTATTGCCTCTTCTTCCATATATAGAAACCGTAGATTTAGTTAAATTCAACTGTTTGCAAACATCACTTTGTTTAACTCCATTTTCTATTTTCCTTATAATATCGTGTTTGTCTTTTAAAGTAAACGCTGTACGTTTTTGTTTTTTTTGTTTTTTTTTTTTTTATTGGTCTAGCACACGTGCTGCAGGGAAGTCCCTAAAGCGCTCCAGGAGCGGCACGAGCGCGGAAAAAAGCGATTCACATTGTTCTTGAATCGCTGTAAATTGTACTCGGTGGGAAACACAGCGCTGGGCAAATTATTCCAAAGGGGATGACGTTCTCCATATAAAAGATTGCTTGAAAAGCGTTATAAGCGGAGTAACAAGCTGAACCTCATACGGATGCGAAGCACCAGCGCGACGTGTATTTCTAACATGCACTGCTTTGGAAGGAATTAAGCGGGCTACATCCTTCGAACACTTTCCATGAAAATACTCAAGTCGCCAACCGTTCTTCGATGTTCCAGCGAATCAAGGCCGCCGGTCAATTCCGGGTCCCCAATCAGACGGACCGCTCTTCTCTGAACAGAATCCAACAAATGCAGTGTATGTTTGGGAGCGGAGCCCCAAACGTGGGAGCAGTATTCCATAGTTGGTCGAATTTGGGCTTTGTAAAGAATTAACAGTTGTTGTGGGGTGTAAAGCTTTCTGGTTCTAAATAATATTCCCAACTTTTGAGAAGCTCTCCTTGCTATGCCTGCAACATGTTCATGCTAAGACATATTTGCTCCCAAACTAACGCCCAACAAATTGAGCGTCGATGCTAGGAGAATGGAGTGCCCCGACATAACTATGTCGGGTTCAGCAACGTTAACTTTTTTAGAAAAAACTGCCGCTTGGGTTTTTGTAGCGTTAAATTCCACTTGATTACTGTCACCCCAAGATAAAATTTCTTCCAGGTCTTTGTTAAGTTGAACGACCTCCTGCTGTCTGCGGATATTCGCCTGAGCAGCCGATGTCCGAGCGTTCAAGGTGAATGAAGAGACAAGCGTACTGTCATCTGCAAAGCTATAGATTGGATTCCCGGTCTTTTCCAGCAGATCGTTAATGTAAATGAGAAAGAGAGTAGGAGACAGTATGGAGCCCTGGGGCACACCGGCGTTGATAGTGAGGGTGTTAGAAAGAAATCCGTTGACCGCTACTCGTAAAGAACGCTCTCTGAGGAAACATGAGAGCCACAAACAGAACCTTTTAGACATACCATAAGAGCGCAACTTAGCCAACAGTCCATCGTGCCAAACACGGTCGAATGCGTTGTTCCAAACAAGTGTTACATAGGTCAGAAGATCTCCTGTTGATCTATGTTTACGAAAACCATATTGGTGATCGCTAATAATATTGAATCGTTCAAGATATTTTAGAAGATGCTCATTGATAACCTTTTCCATGACTTTCGATATTATTGAAAGCAGTGCAACTGGTCGGTAGTTATTTGGCAAGGTCTTCTTACCTTTTTTAGGTATCAGCTGAACCGTGGCACATTTCCAGCAGGACGGAAATATTCCCTTTCTGTAGGATAGGTTAAAAAGTCTACAGAAAACTGGTGTTAGTTCCCTTGCACAGTTTTTGAGAACTATGGCAGGTATTCCGTCAGCGCCAGAAGCCTTCTTGGTGTCTAGCTTCATTAAAATACGCTTTATGATGCGCTGTCTGAAGACAACATCGGGCATCCTTGACTGCAATATGGGAATAGTAGGTGGTGTTTTTCCTTGGAAATCGACAGTAGAATGTGAAGCAAAGAGTTCAGCCAACAAGTTCGCTCTCTCAACAGGTGTGGTTGCAATGGAATTATCTGGCCTTGTGAGTGGTGGTATGGTGGATTTGGTAAAATTTTGACTAACTGCCTTAGCGACTGCCCAAAACGACCTGGAATTGTTGGACAAGCGAGAAGTTTGTTTCTAATTCGTCGATTGTGTGCCTCCTTGGTTTCGTCGATAATTCCCTTGCATCTGTTCCGGGCATGAACAAAGATGTTTCGATTTACGGTGTTAGGATTTTCACGCCATTGTCGGTAGGCAATATGTTTAGAAGCAACAGCTTCTTTGCATTTTCGGTCGAACCAAGGCTTGCCGTTGGAGGAGCATTTCTTCGAAAAAGGGATGTAAGCTTCCATACCAGCCAAAAATAACATCGGAGACCTCCCTGGCGCAGTCAGATGGGTTATCGGATCGAAAACAAACGTCCATCCAAGGGAAAGTTCGAAAGTATTCCATGAGATCTTCCCATTTAGCAGATTTGTAGTGCCAAATCTTGCGCGGCCTAGGCGCCTCTCTGTCACTGATTGGCAGGATACTCGATGTCGAAAGCAGTTTATGATAGGAAGAACCTAACGGCGGATTTACGGTGACCGTGTAAATCTCCGGATTGGTGGTTAAAAATAGATCAAGAAGACTGGCGAACTCCCCGTCTCGATCAGGGATCCGTGTTGGTTCGTCAATAAGCTGAGTTAAGCCATAACTGATTGAGAATGATTTGTATACTCATTTTAAAATAAAGACTTAAACATTCACTTTGCCACTTTGATCAAATATGTATTAGAACCGCATAACACAAGTGAATTGAAAATAATACTGCTCGAACTAGCAAGGAGGCGGAAACAAGTAGAATAGGGGTTCCCAGCGAGTTTCAGTGAATTCCTTAAATCAAGCGCGACATCGAGCACAGGGAGTGACAAGTTCGTTATAAACAGACACAAAACATCCAAATTTGGTTCGCTTTATCCAGCAGTTCGTTATAAACGGGTTCGTTATAATCGATAAAAAATTTGCATTGGTTTTTTCGTGCACTATAAAATAGTTCGTTTTAACCGGAAATTCGCTATAAACGGGTTCGTTATAAGCAGACTTCACTGTATGTACATTTTCTGTAAAATTTTCCACTCTTTCACGTGGTGCTATTAGTTTTTCGATATTTATTTTTCGAGATATTACCGAAAAAACCGGATTTTTGATTTTATTTTAGATTTTGTGGGCTTAGCGTACATTAAACCTCAGCAAACTTTTTTTTATCGTATTCCACGTCCAAAAAATTATCTGCGTACCAAAATGCAGCCTGTTAACATTTAACAAGAGCGCTGGCGACTAGACTATTTCCACTAGCTATACCTTTTACTCAGACGTCTGAGGTCATTATCCTCTTGAAGAATCCACTCCTCATTCGTATACAAACCACCGTTTGGCCTTCTTGTACATCTGGAGCATTTTTTAAACGTTCAAATCGTAGGTAAAGATGAAGTCTCCCAAAAAAAATTTTTATGAAAGACATCCCCAAACATGGAACTTGACGGGGTGTTTCACGGTGTGGTGAACCAGTCGGGTTAGTAGAAATTGAGCAGCTTTGTCAAGTGCTGACATAACTCCAAAATGGAGCTTCATTGGAAAATATTGCATTGCTCCGGTCTGGTTCTATGTGTTCCTCTACTCACGCGAGTCGTTTCTATCTGTGTTTTTTGCTCAGCAATGGTTTTTTGATTGTATTCCGCCACTTCAAATCGTTAGCCCGGAGATGAATGCGAATCGTTTCATACAATCTATCCAATCCTTTCTGCTTTAGTTTTTGCGCCCCTTGGCGCAAAGTTAATTGAAAATTTTAGAAAAATATGTTAATAGTTAATTTTTCGTCCTTGTCCGACACTTTTCCTCTCGAACTACGTTCTACTAGATCATTAGCATTTTTTAACTGAGCTTATCGTTTCACCCACCTAGTAACGAATGCCCTCGACTTGCCCATATATTTAACAGCCGCTGTAGGTGTCATTTTCGGACCTTTTGGATGATTAAATAGGGACACAGCTTAGAAGAGCGAAGCATATGCAGCACTCATGTTCGAAAATGTCCTCTTTAACCATAAATAAAGTTAGAAATGAATATTTTGCCACAAGGCACTGTTTGCAGGGGTGCCAACAACAACCTAAAAAAAAGGAATTTCTTTTACTGACTACAAGTTATGAACATGTTCTTACTTGACGAACTGGACCTATCCCAGCAAAGCCGTTATGCATCATTATATATGCGTGTGGATTGGAAAGAGTCCGAAGAATAAGATTTCGCTCAAAATTCTATAGTTATCCGATAGATGGCAATGAAAGGAACAGAAATAACCGGTCAAGTGCAAGTTGAATTAGCGCAATTATTGTTCTGTACGTTGATTGCTTTTAAAATAAAAAATGTTGTTACGGAGGTATAAAATAATCAGTGACTTCACAAAACCCACCCCAAATGAGTTTTCAACAAAGTTTGTTTCCAATCTTTACTGAAAACTGATGACCTTGAAATTTTTGTTTTTTTATATACCAGATAAATTATTAAAAGTAATGCACTCGTGATAATTTTCATTCAATCTACACTCTATAGAGAATATTCCAGAATTTTTTCAAAATTTTTTGATCGTCACTTTTCGAGTGGAGAGCGATTTTTCGCGATTTTTAAAAAATAATACCAAGAAAAGTGTGAGCAAGTATTACATTGTATATATATTTTTTACTCGCGTTTTTACAAGGTTTCATTTGACACCCCACTCGATGACCTAGTAAAATTTTTTTTTTTTCACTTCCGATTTCACCCCCCAAAACTAACCCCTTAAGTCAAAATTTAACTTTCAAAACTACACAGCTCTGATGAGGCCATCAATTCCTATATTAGTACTAAATTTCAACTTTCTATGTCAAATAGTTTCGGAGAAAATCGAGTGTTACAGACAGACGGACCGACAGACAGACGGCAGACACCGAAATGATCTTATAAGTGTTCCGTACGGAACACTAAAAACTAAGTCTGATGATGTTCTAGTGGCAGCCATCGAAAGTGGCAGTTTTTTTAGTATTGCGTCGGAATAAAATTTCTTCGTTTCAAAAAAAAACGCAAAACAGCCCAATGAAACGCAAAGCTGTTTTAAATTCAATGTATAGAGATGTTGCTCTTATTCTACAACTGAAAATTTAAGCTGGTTAAGCTCAAACGTGGGAGAACGCGCAGACTCGACTACTCGAATGAATTGACAGATCGAAATAAAATTTTACAAGTATTTATATAAAGGATGGAATTTTCCAATACAATTATAGTTCCATAGTTTCTAACGCCATCTATGTGTTAGGTCGAGAACTTTTCAGACAGCCCTTGCAGTCTTTCACTTTCATGTACTCTGTAATTTATCGATGGTCACCGCTCGGGTGGTACTGTGTCAAAGCCAGCTTCAATTACATCGATTTAGTAACACCTAAAACTTTCCAAAAAGATCTTTTACTCCCTTTGCCTTTTAATTACCAATATAACTCCGTACATTAACTGGAGACCTATTGACCATTAAAAATTAAATTTCCTTTTTTTTCTGTAATTTAAAAACATACCTTTTCTCTTCGTAATTGCTCCAAGTTACTCTGTTTGGCCAGAGTCTCTGCTTCTAACTTTTCTATTTTTCTCATCAATCGGTTTACCAAACACTCTTGCTCCTGTTCTAAAGTTTGCTCTAATCTAAAAACAAAAATATTTACAAAATAAAACTTCATAAACTTTCTGTACAATGTTTTAGGTTATGTTGGTTTTGTTATATTAGTTATTACTAGACTTAATGTTGGGCTGCCGAAAAAATATCTGGCCCTTTTAAGTCAAAATCCAAACAATTTTTTTTTTCATATTTAAAATAAAGTTTATTTAATAAATATGTGCTATTTTGATCGATGATCTTGCGCCATTTTTCTGATGGAACTACTGTCGATCAAGTAAGAACGTATATTATTATTGATATCCTTGCAAACAATGCCTCGTGGAAAGAGATTCATTTCTAACATTATTTATAGTTAAATAGTACATAGGCCCTTATAAGTCCACTACACAAAAAAGGTGATAAAATGCTATGCAAAAATTATAGAAGAATAGCTCTGCTAGATACATGCTATAAGATTCTGGCAAAGGTATTGCGGAAGATATTGAACGGGTTTGCAGAAGAGAGAATGGGGGAATACCAAGCGGGGTTCCGAAGTAACAGATCCACAACAGATCAGATATTCGCTGTTAAAGAAATTCAAACTACGTGTTACGAGCATAAAATAGCGTTACATATCCTGTTTATAGACTTCCGGCATGCTTATGATAGAATTATATGAGACAGAATGTATCAAGCATTGTTCCATTTAGAAATACCAACAAAACTAATCAGACTAGTTAAAATGACTCTAGAAAAAACAATCAATAAAATAGTGTGGAACGGCCTGGAATCAAAGGATTTTATAGTGGAAAGGAGACTACGACAGGGTGACCCACTCTCTGCGACGTTATTTAACTTAGTTTTAGAGAGGATAATAAGAGAGAGCAGCCTAGAGGCTAACGGTACAATTTTTAATAAGGAGCACCAGTGTATAGCATATGCGGATGACTTGACGTTGATCGCAAAGTCTAGCAGAAAAAACTGGTAAAGAGAACGAAAAGACTAATAAGAGAGGCAAGTAAGTATGGTTTAGAAATCAACTCTGAGAAAACGAAGTATATGATAGCAGGAAGCACAGAAACTAAGAAAGAAAAAGAACTTAAAGTAGTGACCTATGATGGAAGGGAATATAAATTTGAGAGAGTAGATAGATTTATATATTTGGGGGTACTGCTGGAGGAAAACGGGCATAAGGGGAGCGAATTGAAGGCGCGAATAGCAAAGGGCAACCAAAAATGTGGGAGCCTGAACACTCTAATGAAATCAAAGTATGTCTCTAGAAAGACAAAACTGAGGATTTATACATCGGTCATAAGACCTACTGTCACCTATGGATGTGAAACGTGGGTAATGAACAAATTGGAGGAAGGGACGCTAGAGAGGTGGGAAAGAAGGATGTTGAGAGTGATCTATGGAGGAAGAAATACACCGGAAGGCTGGACTAGGCGGACAAATCAGGAACTGGAAGACTTATATGACGGACCTAGAATTACATCTTTTATAAGAGAGCAAAGAATGAGATGGTTAGGACAAGCACAACGTATGACAGGAGAGAGACTGCCGAAAAGGGTGCTGGCGATGAAGCCTGTGGGTGCGAGAAGGAGGGGAAGGCCGAGGAGGCGATGGTTGCAACATGTTGAGGAGGATTTAAGAGCCATAGGGGTCAGAGACTGGAGGACGAAGGCGCAGAACAGAATAGAATGATGGAAGAGGTAAGGAGGGAAGAGGACACAAGTTTTACTAAGCACTAGGCCTTCATGGCCTGTAGTGCTTTTATATTATACATAAATAGTACATTATCGAACAAGAGTGCTGCATAAGCTTCGCGCTTCGAGGCTGGCTTTCTATATAATTGTCTAAAAGATCAAAAACACGCCTACAGAGGATACTAAGTATGTGGGGAAGTTGAGGGCATTCGTTAGCATGTGGGTAAAACGATATTCCCAGTTAAAAGATGTTAATAAAATCTATCAGAATGTGGTTCGAGAGGATTGGATATAACGTATGAAACAATTCGCACTCATCTCCGGGCTAACTATTTGAAGTGGCGGAGTACAATCAAGAAGCCATTGCTGAGCGAAAAACACAGAGAGAAACAACTCGCGTGGGCAGAGAAAAACATACTGGATGATTGCAAAAGTTCGTGCCCGATTAGAAACCAAATTAAATACATTACATTTTCATGAAAAATAGTATTTATTAATCAATCATGTACTCTCCATCATTTTCTATAAGTTTCCCAAGTTTTTGAATTCCTTCTTTGTAAAAACTGCGTGGTTTCTCTTCAAAGAAAGTCGTAGGTAGTTTTTAACTTCTTCTATAGAATCAAATGTTTTATCATTTAAATTATTTTGCAGAGAACGAAACAGATGAAAATCTGAAGGGGCAAGGTCAGGGGAATTCGGCGGGTGCTGGAGAATTCCCCCTTTTAACTCCCTAAGTTTTTGCAGTGTCTGTTGAGCGACATGGAGTCTAGCGTCGTCGTGGTGAAAGATGATGCCTTTTCGATTGACCAAATTTGCACGTTTTGCTTGGATTTCAACACTGAGTCGGGCGAATTGTGCACAATACTTCTCCGCAGTTATTGTTTGGCCACGTGGATTCCGCTGCAATCCCACAAGAAACGTAACACCCACTTTTATTGGATGCAATTCAGCCTTTGCCATAGATTCTGCTCCTTCACTTTCATGCTTCCAGTTTCTTTTTCTTATTATGTTGTTATACACAACCTATTTTTCATCTCCCGTTATGACTTGATCCAAGAAAGGTTCGTTTTGTAGACGGGTGAGGAGAGAAATGGGTGTGAAAACGCGGTTCAGTTAGTTCCGTTCTATCAAAACGTGCAGAACCCCATTTAGTCTCTCACCAATCTCTTCAGTGATAATCCGTGGATCAATAAGTCACGGATAAAGTTATTATCAATGCCGGGAGGTCGCCAGAGCTAAGTTTATAGTTTAGATTGAAGTCACCATTTCGCAATCGACCAAACTACTTTTTAACTGTCTACTGAGCAAGAGCACGATCCAAATAAACGCCTTGTTGCAGTTCCAACACTCACTCCCTTTTAAATTCATATAGTTTAACGTGACGAAAATGTAACTTTTCATTTTCCATTTTGAATATTAACTTTGCACATAAATTAATTTAAATAAACTTTTTTTTAAGGTTATGTTAACTCACAACGCATTTAGATAACTGTCAGTTAATAATATGATTTTAAAAGAAACATTAGCACAGTCAAAAGTGCATGCTTCTGCCATCTACGAAAATTGGGCACGAATTTTTACAATCACCCAGTAGATCGAGATTGAAACAATGTAATTTTTTCCGATAAAGCTTTATTTTGGAGTTATGTTATCATCCCACAAGCCTAGTCAATTTCCACTAATCGACTTGTTGCAGCGCACCATGAAACACCCTGTAAAGATCCATGTTTGAGGATGTCTCTCGGAGAAAGATTTTGGGAGACTTTTCACCTATACCTACAAGTTGAACGCTGAAACAATGCTCCAGATTTACAAAAAGGCATTAGTACCGACTGTCAAACGATGGTTTGTCGATAAAAATGAGGAGTGGATTCTTCAAGATTAACGACCCCAAACATCTGCGTAAAACGTGTGGCCAGTGCAAAGGAGAATGCGGTATCGTCTCACTAAATTGGTCATCCGAGTCGCTTGATGCAAACCCAATCGAGAACGTGTGATCGTGTATCAAGCAGAAACTTCGTAGTAAAAAAGTGTACACAAAGCTATCCCAACAAATTTGGACAATTTGGATACTTTGCCCCAAGAACACGCGGAAAATCTCGTTGAAAGTATACCCCCAAGATGCCAAGCGATCATCGATGCTAATGGGGACCGAACGAACTACTTTACTCTCAAATGATGTAAAAAACTTTTAAATAAATACATTTTTTAATCAACAATGCGCGACATTATCTTACTTGACCGACTGTATTATCCCGTCGCTGTAGCACTTGTAAGATCCCTGAGCGATAAACTGAAGTAAGTGACTTTCACGAGCCCGCTTTATACCATTAACAGAGTCTTACAGATACCAAAATAAATAGTAGTCTGACGATACAAACTTTCTTAATCTTTACCGGATCGTCAAAGATATACTACTGTGATCAAAAAATAGTAAGACTTTTAAATTTAAATCGCCCGGGCATTTCCAAATCGGATTAATTTTTTTTTCGTTAGGTTGGTAGGACCGTCGATTTGTTATTGTGTTCTCCGCTCTGGTTTCTATCGCGTACGTCATGATCGGTCTTACGCATGTTTTGTATATTCTTACTTTGCTCCTGGGGCTCATATATTTGTTTCTCCAAATTATATCTCTTAAGTATCCTGATATTAATGATGCCTTTGTTGTTTGAGTTTTTACTTCCTCCTTAAGGTTCCTGGTACTTGTTATGTTTGCCCCTAGATATATGAAGGACATCACTAGTTCTACACTCTGATCATAGATCGCGAGTTTGCATCTTTTCGGTTCTTTAGATATTGTAAGGGATTTTGTTTCCTTTACAGATATTTGCATTTTTAACATGACTGAAAAATTCAGCAAAGAAGTTGTATTAAATTTTGTTTTAAAAATGGTTTTTCGGCTTCCCAAACGTTCGAATTTGTCTCAAGAGGCCGGAATTATGGGCCGATAACTCTTGGTTTTTTCATCACGAGAATGCGCCATCTCACACAGCATTGGCTCTTCGCGACTTTTTCATCAAAAATTCAACTCATATCATGCCGCAATCGCCCTATTCGCCTGATTTAGCTCCGTCGGACTTCTGGCTATTCCCTAAACTCAAAAAAAAACCGCTTCGAGGACATCGTTTTGAGTCGATTGAGGAGATTAAAACCGAAATGAAGAAGGCTTTAAAGGCCATTCCAGAAATCGAATTCAACAATTGTTTCGAAGACTGGAAAAAACGTTGGCATAAATGCATTGTATCCAAGGGGGATTACTTCGAAGGAGACGAAATAAATTTGGAAAAATAAATAACCCGTTTGCGTTTTACTTCAAAAGTCTTACTATTTTTTATCACAGTATGTGGTGTGGCGTTGTAATAATGGAAAAAAAAAAAAACGCCTTTTTACTGATCAATTTCGGTCGCTTTCTTTCAGCTACTTGCTGAAATCTGGTTAATTGTTGGCAATACAGATCAAATGAAACGTTTGACAAGGTCGTAGCACCTTATGATACACGATTCCCTTTTAATTCCACCAAACACACAACAACACCTTTCTTGGCATTAATCCTGGAAATGCCACCATATGCGCAACTTCACCAAGCTTCGACCATGATTTTTTTCGTCGTAAGTGATCCATTTTTCACCACAATTCAAAAATAGGTCGTTTTCGTTCCGTTTCAACAATGTTTTGGAGATTCGATCACTTAAATTTTCCACCATTAAATCATGTGGCCAAATCGATCTTTTTTGGTATCTAGCGCGTCCCCCCCCCCCGACGATCTAAATTGTTTGGTATGGTTGTTTAGTTTCTTAGCGATGTCATGGCTGCTTATATGCTGGTTTTACTCAATTTTTTATCGACTTTTTCAGTGACTGGTCGACCAGACCGAGGTGCATCTTTGACAATCGCAATTTCCGGATCGTACGCCATCAAATCATATCTTGACTGTTCGTTATTTTTGATAAAGCAGCTTAACCATAAACAGTACCAATTTCTTCATTAGCCTTCGGAGCATTTTTGCCTCTATCATAATAATATTGCAATATATAGAGATATTGTAAAACAACTGAAAATAGTCAGCAGTCTACCCACTGTTTTCTTATTCGTCCATCCATCCCGAGACGCGTTTCGCCGTATCACGGCTCATTAGTCGGGCTAGAATCGACAAAAAAAAGAACAGAATTTTTAAGTACTTTATTCCGGTACTTACGGAACACAACGGTACGATACATACAATAAAGTACTTAAAATTCTGTTCTATTCTTTGTCGATCCTAGCCCGACTGATGAGCCGTGATACGGCGAAACGCGTCGCGGCATGGATGGACGAATAAGAGAACAGTGGGTCGACTGCTGAAATATGGGCGTTGCCTATTTTCAGTTGTTTTGCAGTAAACCACATACGGTCTGAGGTTGATCCCTCGCAAATCTCGCTGCCTGCCTTTAGTGTTGGCTGTGTGTTAGTCTCCGATTGAGTACTAGGTATGTGTATTTGGTACAATTCGTTGTATCTTACCAATATATAGGGAATTTTCCCAGAAAGTTCACTCACTTTCAAGACTTTAGTAATTTTAGACTGAATCAATAAATGCGACTTTACTTTTAAAGTCATCCACCGAAAATAAGGCCCAACACTTTTTCGAAAACCTATTATAGCGAATATTCGCAAAAAATTAAAATAAAAAAATTTCCGCCAGAATTTAATTTATAAAAAATTTGAAAAGTTGCTGTTACTTTTCCCGACTCTAACTTTAGTTAAAAATTAGCAAACGAGAGTAAAATTCACGATTTGCCTTTATGTAAAACAAGTTTTAGTTAGTTAATTAGTTTCTGACCTGCATTTTCCTGTCTCAACTGAGTAAGCTTTCTTGACAAATCATTAGTGAGACATTCTTCCTCTCTCTCATAATGATGTGCCAGGGACTCTTTTTCCTTTTTGAGAGCCTGGATTTTCTTTAGAAGAGTGTTGGAAATGTATTCTTCCTCTTGTTCTGCCTTAGCTTGCTACAATAAAAAAAAAACATTGTGATCATAACCATATTTCAGTATACTACTCAGTATATATCACCACTACACCAAACACTTTATTTTTGCACTCGACGCGCGTTTCGCTAACCATGTTAGCTTCATCAGGAGCGATAATTGTAGTCAATCATCGCTCCTGATGAAGCTAACATGGTTAGCGAAACGCGCGTCGAGTGCAAAAATAAAGTGTTTGGTGTAGTGGTGATATATACTGAGTAGTATCATTGTGCCAAAGATTCCACATTCCCAACTTATATTTCAGTATTTTTAGAATTCGGTAGCAAAATTAAAAAAGGAACACTTATGGGATCACTTCACGAGTCTGCCACAGCCGGTTTTCTCCGGAACTATTCGACATAGAAAGTTGAAATTTGGCACAAATGTAGGAATTGATGGCCTAATTACAGCCGTATAATTTTAAAAGTTAAATTTTGACTTTGGGGGAGCGAAATCGGAAATGAAAAAATTTCAAGGTCATCGAGTGAGGTGTCAAATAAAAGGCTTGTAAAAGCGAGCTCAAAACTATATATGAGCTAAAACTCGCGCAAACTTTTCTTTACATTCTATTAAAAAATTGCCAAAAATCGCAGTCCCCCGAGCCTATCTCGAGTACTGGTCAAAAAATATAGAAAAAATTCTGGAATATTCTCCATAAGATGTAGATTGAATTAAAATTATGATGAGTGATAATTTATGAATTTTTAACAATTTACTTTTTAATAATTTATACACAAGGAACATGTAAACATCTCAATAGGCCATGTCTACCACATTTCACACAACATTTTGGGTATGAGAAAGCTTCCCGCTCGATGGGTGCCGCGTTTGTTAACGCATTCGAATGAACATTTCCCAAGAATATGAACATTCCCCAAGAATATTTAGACTTAAACATAAACCAGTGAATTTCTTCCACGTTTCATAACAGTACAAACATGGATTCATCATTACACGCCAGAGATCAAAGAGCAGTCGAAACAGTGGCGTACAATCTGCAGGAAAAATTACGGATATGGTTTTTTTGAGACTTTCTTGGTGTTATGCTCATAGACTACCTGGAGAAAAGTAGAACCATCGACGGAAAGCATTATGCTCCACTACTGGACCAATTGAAGGGTGCTATCCAGGTGAAACGGTCACATCTCGCAAAAAAGTAAGCGCTTTTTATCACGATAAAACGCCTTCACACACGTCTCGGATTATTGCTGCAAAACTGCACAACCTGCGCCTCGAAGTATTTCCACATCCAGAGTATACGCCAGATTTGGCTCCCAGCCATTGCTTCTCGTTTCCAAGCCTGAAAAAATGGCTGGCTAGGCGAAGATTAACTTCGAATGATAAAGATAAAGCTGGGACGAACGCTTATTTTGCAGAGTTGGATAAATCTTATTATAATGTGGGTATTAAGTCCACAAGTGGGTATTAATGCCACTCTAGAAATTTCAAAAAAAAGTCAAAAAATTTTTTTTTGCTTAAATGCTTTAGATTCAAAGGATTTTATGAGGATAAGAAGGTTATAAGTGTGTATTTTATCAAGTGCACGTAATTGTCTCGCAGCGCTCTCCAAACTCTCCTGGCGAAAAATCATGGTGCTTTTGGCAAAAAGCGAAGACCACCAATTCCTTGGCTACTTATTTGCATAAGCCAACTTTTCCGCGGCTCATTTTCAATTCAATAAAGTCAATTTATGAAGAGCTCAGCGGAGATGAACTCCTTGAAGGCTGCATTTGTGGATTCACCCAAAACAGCAATTAAAATTTCAATGCGACAATCTGATCGACAACTTCTAAATCGTTTCGAGTGGCAAAGTTGTTTTGGATATTGCAGCAAATATAGCTGTGTGTTTACAACGATGGTTTTACCAATATAATGAAAATTATGGAACTATTAAACGTGAAAATTGGGTTAAACTATTACAATTTCTGTATGCAGGCTGAGCTTGTCGCATCAAGTATTCAAAGCTATCGCTAGGAGGACATCAATTTTTTGCGCAGGCGTCGCCGATTAGAGGTATCTATATAAAAATATAGTACGTAAAACTTTAAAACCCGTTTTTCTCAAAACTACATTTTTCAAACTAACCGGAAACATAACTTCTTAAAATTTTAGACGCTTTATTTGAAATTTGAACTGTACCCAATTATCTAGCGAAGCACGTACGGAATTTGCAATTTGTTTTGAAGTTTTTTTTTTATAAACGATTTTTTACCGAAAAATGAATCGCTTTCTTCAAAAAAATCAATATTTTTAAATTTTTCTGTGTCCTTCCCTAGAAAATCTTATGTAGAACTTAAAATTCCTTACACTTTGTTCCAAGTAAAAAATTGAAGGACAAATCCTTCCAGCCGCAAAGTACGAGGATGGACTGAAAATTTCGCGCCCTCGCCAAAAAATAATTATAATATTTTTATTATAGTACCCTCATAAGTTCATACTTTCTTTGGTTGTCACAGTGTAAAATTTTGTTGCTGTAGAATTTGTGGTTTTTAGGTTAAAACGAGTTTAGTGAGACCGAATGCAGCGTTTTTGGAAAAATGGAAAAAATTTAACAACGTGCGGTCATCAAGTACCTGTTTAAAAAAAGATTAACACCAAAGGAGATCCACGATGATATAAAAACAACACTACGGGAATCTGCTCCGTCATATACCACTGTGAAAAAATGAGAATTTAAACGAGGACGAGAGAGTATCGAAGATGACCCTCGCTTGGGTGGGCCCACGACTGAAAAAAACATCGGTAAAGTGTGTGATCTCATATTGAAAGACCGTAGGGAGACTGCAGACACTATAGGCATCATCTGAACAAACACAAAACATCATTGCCAACGAACGGATATTCTAAGGTTTCCGTTAGGTGGATCCCCAGATTGCTTTCAGTTGAATAAAAACGAATTCGACTCACGATTTCTCGTGACCGTTTAGAGATGTTTGAGGCTGATTCGCAAGATTTTCTTAACAGGTTTGTGACAATGGACGAAACCTGGGTTCACCACTATACTTCAGAGTCAAAACAACAATCCAAGCAGTGGAAAGAATCTGATGAACCGACACCAAAGAAAGCGAAGGCAATTGTGTCAGCTGGAAAAGTGATGGGGTCAGTTTTTTGGGATGCTAAAGGTATTATGGTGGACTACTTTCCGAAAGGCGAAATAATAAACTCAACTTACTATAACATACTTTTGCGTCATTTATGTCAAGAAATTAAAGAGAAACACCCAGGATTACTGAGAAAGAAAATTTTGTTCCATCAGGGCAACGCTCGCGTTCACACGTCTGTTGAGTTTATGTCTCAAATTCGTGATTGTGGTTTCGAATTGCTGCCCCACCCGGCTTATTCTGTTTCCAAACTTAAAATAACCGGTCAAGTGCAAGTTGAACTTGCGCAATTAGTGTTTCGTACGTTGATTGCTTTTAAAATAAAAAAATTTGTTACAGATGTATAAAATGATCAGTGACTTCACAAAACACACCCCAAATGAGTTTTCAACAAAGTTTGTTTCAAATCTTTACTGAAATCTGATGACCTTGAAATTTTTGTTTTTTTAAATACCAGAAAAATTATTAAAGGTAATGCACTCGTGATAATTTTCGTTCAATCTACACCTCGTGGAGAATATTCCTGAATTTTTTCAAAATTTTTTGATAAGTACTTTTCGAGATAAGGCGCGGGACAGCGATTTTTCGAGATTTTTTAAAAATAATACAAAGAAAAGTGCGCGCAAGTATTACATTATATATACATTTTTACCTCGTGTTTTCATAAGCTTTCATTTGACACCACACTCCATGACCTAGTAAAAAATTTTTTTTTTCACTTCCGATTTCACCTCCCAAAATTAACCCCTTAAGTCAAAATTTAACTCTCAAAACTACATGGCTCTGATGAGGCCATCAATTCCTATATTATTACCAAATTTCAACTTTCTATGTCAAATAGTTTCGGAGAAAATCGGGTGTGACAGACAAACATACAGACACCGAAGTGATCTTATAAGTGTTCCGTACGGAACACTAAAAACACCTCGGTGGCCAAAAATTTTCATGAAATTAAGAAGCCGAAGCTGCAGTTAACCAGTTGGAGACCTAGAGAAATCTTTTTTTCAAACAGGTGTGGAAGCTTTGGAAAGCAGGTGGGAGAAGTGCATAGAGCCAGGTGAAGATTACGTCGAAAAATAAAAATATTTTTGTACGTATTTCATTTTATTTTCTTGACTAGGCCGCGAACTTTCCAATTCATCCTCGTACTATTTAAGATGCATCTTCCTTTACTGAGTACTAGTCCGCCATTTTGTAAAAAAAAATGTTTAAAAAATTGTAAATGTTCTTTAAAGTATGTATAATAAAATCATTTAAGTAAATGTTGGATTTTGTTCACTAATTAAAAAAAAAATAACCGGTCAAGTGCAAGTTGAACTTGCACAATTAGTGTTCCGTACGTTGATTGCTTTTAATAAAAACTTTTGTTACGGAGATATAAAATGATTAGTGACTTCACAAAACACACCCCAAATGAGTTTTCAACAAAGTTTGTTTAAAATCTTTACTGAAAACTGATGACCTAGAAATTTTTGTTTTTTTATATACCAGATAAATTATTAAAGGTAATGCACTCGTGATAATTTTCGTTCAATCTACACCACGTGGAGAATATTCCAGAATTTTTTCAAAATTTTTTGATCAGTACTTTTCGAGATAAGGTGAGGGAACAGCGATTTTTCGCGATTTTTTAAAAATAATACAAAGAAAAGTGTGCGCAAGTATTACATTATAGATGTTTTTTACTCGTGTTTTCACACGCTTTCATTTGACACCACACTCAATGACCTACTAAAATATTTTTTTTTTCACTTCCGATTTCACCCCCCAAAACTAACCCCTTAAGTCAAAATTTGACTTTCAAAAGTACACGGCTTTGATGGGGCGATCAATTCCTATATTATTACCGAATTTCAACTTTCTATGACAAATAGTTTCGGAGAAAATCGGGTGAGACAGGCAGACAGACACAGAAGTCATCTTATAAGTGTTCCGTACGGAACACTAAAAATCGTCAAAATCAGGCCCTTTTCTTAGCTCTAGAGTGGCAGTACCCCTTAAAAAGCGGAAAAAGTCGTTGGACTAAATGTATTGAGTTTATAAGTTGACTATGTAGAAAAATAATAAATAAATAACCGGTCAAGTGCAAGTTAAGTTAAAATAAAAAAATTTTATTACGGAGGTATAAAACACATCCCAAATGAGTTTTCAACAAAGTTTTTGGCGATCTTTACTGAAAACTGATAACCTTGAAACTTCTGTGTTTTTTAACCAGATAAATTATTAAAGGTAATCCACTCGTCATAATTTTCGTTCAATCTACACCCTGTAGAGAATATTCTAGAATTTTTTCAAAATTTTTTGATCAGTACTTTTCGAGACAAGGGGGGACAGTGATTTTTTGCACTTTTTTAAAAATAATACAAAGAGAAGTACGCGCAAGTATTACATTATATATATATATATATATATATATATATATATATATATATATATATATATATATTTAAATCGTCTTTTTACAAGCTTTCATTTGACACCCTACTCGATGACCTGGTAAAAAACAAATTTTCCCCCTAAGTCAAAATTTAACTTTCAAAACTACACGGCTCTGATGAAGCCATCAATTCCTATATTAGTGCCAAATTTCAACTTTCTATGTCAAATATTTTCGGGAAAAATCGGGTGTGACAGACAGACGGACACCGAAGTCATCTTATAAGTGTTCCGTACGGAACACTAAAAAAATCTCTTTAATGGCTTGTAATATTCTAACTTTCCTTACGATTTTCGCAAATATGCGACCAGTTTTCTTCTAGTCAAAAATATTTTACTTCGGTTTTGAACAAAATTTGGTATATTTGAGTAGGGCAAAAAATAACCTACCAAGTGCAAGTCGGACTTGCGCAATTAGTGTTCCGTACATTGATTGCTCACAAAACACACCCCAAATGAGTTTTCAACAAAGTGTGTTTCCGATCTTTGTTCAAAACTGATAACCCTGAAATTTTTGTTTTTTTTTTTATATACCAGATAAAATTATTAAGGGTAATGTACTCGTGATAATTTTCGTTCAATCTACATCCTGTGGAGAATATTCCAGAATATTTTCAAAATTTGTTTGATCGGTACTTTTCGAGATAAGAGGAAGACAGAGATTTTTGGCAAATTTTTAAAAATAACACAGCCACACAAAAAAAAAGTTCATTACCACGAACCAAAATGCATGGATCTAGTGTATTTTTCGACGCTCAATTTAAATCCGTAGTTAAAAAAAAGACTTATCACGTCATTTTTTTTGGCCAAAAACATCCCTTTAACTGGGGTAAAACTATAGTACTAATATAATGAATCGTAATAAAGTGTGAAAAAATAGGCTAGAGAAGAGAATATACATTCAAACCACAGCAAGCTACAAAAGCCTGAATATTTTTCGTCGTTTTTGAAACTTGAGATACCTCTGTAGGTGGGGGTGGTTTTTACACACTCTAGGGGTGAGTCTCAACCCATTAAGAGTAATGTCTGGTTGTCACGCTAGATTCAGATATTTTGTTCTAAGAGCTACAAGAATTTGTCCTTTGTACATGTTATTTAAACTCACGTGCGTTATTTGAGTTTTAGAGGTAATTTTCACCCCCTATAAGGGTGGATTTTGGATTAATTAATAGAAATACCTTTCTGTAGTTTGAATGCACATTCTCTTCTCTAGACTATAAAATAACTACCATTTTTCACACTTCATTAAGAGTCATTACATTATTATTATAGTTTTACATCATTTGAAGGGATGGTTTTGGACAAAAAAAAAAAAATAGATGATGATAAATCTTTTTTTACCAGGTGTACAAGTATGAAATGCGGATTTTTTTCTAAAAAAACATGTTAAATTCGGAAGAATGATAAAAAATGCTTTATTCAAAGTATGCTCCATCGCTTGTTATACATTTTTCCCATCTTTCGGGCAATTTGTGAATACCACGCCAGTAAAAATCTTCCCTTTTTGCTGCGAACCATTCATCGAGCCATTTTTTCACATCTTCATACGAACCGAAGCGCTGCTCAGTAAGTGCGGGACCCATCGATGCAAACAAGTGGTAATCGGAAGGAGCCAAGTCTGGTGAGTAAGCCGCATGGGGTAGAACTTTCCAGCCGAGTGCTTCCAACGTGTCGAACTGGTTTTGCCGTATGTGATGGAGCATTGCCATGAAGAAATATGACTTTGTGTTGCCTCTTTCGGTATTCTGGCCTTTTTTTAAGCAGCGAACGGTTCAAATCGGTCAATTGTTGTTGGTAACGTTTAGTATTAACCGTCTCCCCAGGTTTTAACAGCTCATAATAGACCACGCTCCTCTGGCCATACCAAACACAGAGCATCGTCTTTCTGCCAAAGCGATTCGGTCTTGCGGTCGATGTGGCTGGTGCGCCTGGGTCTACCCATGATTTTTTGCCCTTGGGATTCTCAAAATAAATCCACTTTTCATCCCCTGTAACTATACGATGCAAAAACGACTTCCTTTTGTACCGAGCGAGTAAAATATCACACGTGTTTTTGCTCTTTTCCATTTGCCTGTCGTTCAACTCATGTGGTACCCATCGACCGGTCTTCTGAATCTTTCCCACCTCTCGTAGCCGATTGGAAACACTATGCACACACTTTTCCAATTTATCACTCGTGCGCGTCTGACACTGGTTGATGGCACAACAAAATGGCGCAGTGTCAAATCACTAGATCCATGTATTTTGGTTTGTGGTAATGGACTTTTTTTTGTGTGGCTGTGTAATACAAAAAAAGGTGTGCAAAAGTATTACATTATATATATTTTTGATTAAGCTTTCATTTGACACTCCACTCGATCACCTAGTAAAATTTTAACTTTCAAAATTACACGGCTCGAATGGGGCCATCCAATTTCACCTTTCTATGTCAAATAGTTTCGGAGAAAATCGGGTGTGACAAACGGACAGATAGACAGGCAGACGGACAGACGCCGAAGTGATCTGATAAGTGTTCCGTACGGAATACTAAAAATCGAGAAGTGATCATTTACTTTCAAGTTATACTTTTCTGAAGTAAAGGTATGAAAAACTTCTAACCGTAGCGCGGTTATACCATCTTCCCGTGTTGCCCGCTGGATCTTTAAACTGAGTTTTTTTTATCCTAACTATTCCCTAATAGAGCAAGAGCCCGTGACTGCCAGACCTTCGGTAAATAATAAAAGCTAAAAGTTTCTCTACGTATGTCCACAATACGGGTAAGAACGATCCCCGACTATAAAACTTGAGTCGCGGTGGCTTTGGCAGGTAACAGGTAGTAAAGGTGTGTAAAATTATGCCTCAAATTCAGTATAGTATAAAGCTCAGTTTTTATGTATTGTATTCGTAATAATCTTATAAATCGCCTCGTCCACTGCCAGATACTTAGTACGGTTGCAACCCCCTGCCAGACACCCTTAAAATATAGTTAATTGTAATTATACTTACGTTATAGTATAAAAGCTGAACTTTATATATGTTATTTGGGAAACTATAAAATGATGTTTCCTCAGTAGCCAGACACTTTCGATAGTTCCCCCATCTTGCCAGACACATTCAAAGTCTACTGTAGGTGCGAGCGCGAGGGATATATAACACATGGGCTGAAAAGTCCCGGGCCTAACACATAGATGGCGCTAGTTTTATTGCAGTCACCTTTTTTTCAGTTAATACTAACCTTCAAAAGACAGCTGTTAAAATTTCATGATATTCTATTCATTAGTTTGTGAGTTATTGTGCTAAGAGTGACGCTACTTTTGTTATTTTCAAAACAACGGATCAAAAACAATTTCGTGTTTTAATTTTACACTGCTTCTTGATGGGAAAAAATACCGTTCAAGCGAAGCAATGGCTTGAAAAGTGTTATGGGGACTCCGCTCCATCAGAAACAACAATAAAACGTTGGTTTGCTGACTTCAAACGTGGTCGTAGAGACACCGATGATGCAGAACGCAGTGGACGTCCAAATGAGGCGGTAACACCAGAAAACATCAAAAAAATCCATAAAATCGTTTTGAATGATCGAAAAGTGAAGTTGCGTGAGTTAGCTGACATCGTAAAGATATCAAAAGAACGTGTTGGCTTTATATTGCATGAGCATTTGACTATGAGAAAGCTCTGTTCAAAGTGGGTGCCGCGTTTGCTCACTGTTGATCAAAAACAAGAACGTGTTGATGATTCTGAGCAGTGTTTGGCCATGTTTAAACGTAACAAACCGGAATTTTTGCGTCGATATGTGACAATGGATGAAACATGGATCCATCACTTCACTCCGGAATCAAAACGATCGTCATCTGAGTGGACAGCAACTGGTGAACCTCGTCCAAAGCGCCCGAAAGCACAACAATCGGCTGGAAAGGTTATGGCCTCGGTATTTTGGGATGTGCGTGGTGTAATATTCATCGACTATCTTGAGAAAGGAAATACCATCAACAGTGAATATTATATAGCGTTATTGGAGTGTTTGAAGGCCGAAATTGCAAAGAAACGACCGCATATGGCAAAGAAAAAAATTTTGTTTCATCAAGACAACGCACCGTGTCACAAATCAATCAAAACAATGGCAAAACTACATGAATTGAACTTCGAATTGCTCCCACATCCACCGTATTCGCCAGATTTGGCTCCCAGCGACTACTGGCTGTTCGCAGACCTGAAAAAAATGCTCGCCGGTAAGAAATTTCGCACGAATGAAGAGGTTATCGCTGAAACTGAGGCCTATTTTGAGGCAAAAGATAAATCGTTCTACAAAAGTGGTATTGAAATGTTAGAGCGGCGCTGGAATGATTGCATTGCTCTTGATGGAGATTACGTTGACGAATAAAGCTAATTTTGAACCAAAAAAACCGTGTTTTCTTTGTTAGGCCCGGGACTTTTCAGCCCATGTGTTATGTAAGCGGGTGCGAGTGAAATAGTGCGTTCGGTCCATGGCAATCTTTTACTGAGCATTAACTGTCTCTTATTCTGTGGTAAACTATTTTCTAGATTTATGAAGAAATTTATTATATAAAATTATTAGGGACTAAAGAATAAATTTTCAAAAAATTATTCAGTAAAATTTTCATGTTAATAAATTATTAAATCAACAATCCAATAGGGTAATCAAATACGTTTTAGAGTTTTGTAAACTTCATTTAAATATTTAATCCAATAAAAATTTCAATATTTTATAAAAAAATTTGTTTACTATAAGGAGGGAATAATTATTTTGATAGTAAGAAATTCAATGAAAAAGGAGTTTGATTATACTTATAGCCATTGTATACAAAGTAAAAAAATAATATTTCAAATATGTATTATTAAATTCAAAAAAATATTCAATTATTTTCATCGTTGTCGTCGATATCTTCATTATCCTCATCACCGCTACTCCAGTCTGTGGATTGGTCGTTATCATTATTGCCTTCTCCGGCAGTTTCTGTAATAATTAAACCAAGTTAACACAATTACGAATAGTCACAAATTTATCTACAATAATTTAATATCATAATTACATACCTGACAAAGTACTTAGAGGATCACTCTACTCTTCTAAACCTTATACTCTTCTAAACCTTCAATATTGGGTAAAATACTACATTTAAATTGGTTTGTATCAGCTGCATGAAGAGGAAGCATTTTTGATCGTACTTGTTTATTTTTTTTTATTACAAAATACACAAACGATCTGAGAGTCATTGGTACGAGCATCACTTTCGGTCGGAATATTTACGTCCTCAGTTGCATCGTTATGTTCACTAATATCTGGTTCACTAATGTCAGGTTTTTTTTGATAAGTTGTAGATTGTAATGCTCCTGATTCAGAAATTAAGGTTGGTTGTGATATTGTTGAAGGTTTTGTAAGTATAGGCGGTAAATGAGATTGTTTTTGAGAAGTTGAAGGTTGCGGTTCTGTTGATTGAGAAGATAAAGTTTGCTCTGATGTTGTTGGAGATTCTGTTGCTAACTCTGTAGTCAACTCAGATATCAACGGCGTGACTGGAGATAAGCTGTCTGTAACTACACTGGTTGATTGTTCTTTTGCACTATTTTTTTTAGAACTTTTAGTTTCAGAAGTGTAATATTTTCTCATAAGTCCTGTGAATGCTTTATGGCATTCACGGTGATAACCACCATCTGTATATTCATCAGGCAAAATAATGTTTTTATATTTGAGGTTGTGTTTTTTTCTGACTGTCAAAATAGTTTGGCATTTTTTTAATGTCTCTTCAGAAAACAATGTTATTTTGCCATCACTTTTTTTACAAACAAAACAAATTAATTTTTTGCCTTCCGTTTCCATGATAACACTTTATTACAACTGGATCACACTACTGATTTGATGTCAAAGAAAAGAGTTAATCATGTTCAGCAGGAACTAAACTGGTAGCCCTTCTTTGTTCAAAAAGCCTTTCCGATAAATAATATGTGGAATTCCAGCATATCTTGTACCATTTTGTTACCCCAACGGATTTGTTCTAATTTCAATCTGGAAGGAGATGAGCGGTTTAAATGAGGTACGATCCTCTTTTCCCACACTTACAACATCCAATACAGATCTTTACACTTTTAAAGAGTCAATTACTACCAGCGGTTGTGTATGTATAAAAACATGATTCATTATTTACTCTTGCGGCTCTTGTAGCTTTTTTAATGTTAGCTTCACTGTCCCTAATAAGTAGATAGACTCTTGTGATATTTTCGCTGATGTGAGTATCTTCTAGACCTCTGATATTAAGCAGAAAATGTTAGCCAGTGTGCTGTTATTTACGTCAGATGTCCATATATCTGTTGTAAAGGAAAAAAATTCAACATCTGATAGTGAATATGCAATTCGAGTCTGTGTACATTTCGGAAATGACGCTTTATCTTGGAATATAATATACACTGGAATATAATAATACACTGAGTCTCATTCCTCATATAACCGAGGTAACGTCTAGGTCTCTGAGGATGCTTGGGTTCATCAGACGTTGCTCATCGGAATTTTCACCCATTACCTCTATAAAAATGCTGTACTGCTTGTTGGTTAGGCCTCTCTTGGAATATTGCTAATATGTGTGGAACCCACCTTTTGCTTGCTAGGGGCTTAGAACTGGTTCAGAGTAAATTTCTACATCATATTAATTATAATTTTTTTAACAATGATTCCTTTAGTTATTCAAAACTGACATCTATATTAAACTTGGATACTAAAATAATAATACGTTTGCTGTACGTATAACAGTTCACGACACAATACAGAATAAAAGACAGATGATGCGCAGTAAAAGATCGCCATTGACTGAACGCACTATTTCACTCGCACCCGCTTACATATATATCCCTCGCGCTCGCACCTACAGTAGACTTTGAATGTGTCTGGCAAGATGAGGGAACTATCGAAAGTGTCTGGCTACTGAGGAAACATCATTTTAAAGTTTCCCAAATAACATATATAAAGTTCAGCTTTTATACTATAACGTAAGTATAATTACAATTAACTATATTTTAAGGGTGTCTGGCAGGGGGTTGCAACCGTACTAAGTGTCTGGCAGTGGACGAGGCGATTTATAAGATTATTACGAATACAATACATAAAAACTGAGCTTTATACTATACTGAATTTGAGGCATAATTTTATACACCTTTACTACCTGTTACCTGCCAAAGACACCGCGACCCAAGTTTTATAGTCGGGGATCGTTCTTACCTGTATTGTGGACATACGTAGAGAAACTTTTAGCTTTTATTATTTACCGAAGGTCTGGCAGTCGCGGGCTCTTAGACTATAAGTAGAATAACAAAAAAATTGCAGCAGCAAGTAAGATAGGGCGTAATCGTGCTCAGGAATAAAAAAATATTTATCGTTTTTTTATTGTTCTAGACTATTTAAAATATAAGATAAGCTCTTCAAAAGCAAATAATAATAAAATTCGTTTGTAAAAAAAATCACAAATTTTAACCTATAAATTAACATGGTAACCAAGGCTAAAAAATACATTTATAGGAGTTTTATAACAATACTTTATTGTATTTTTTACAATGAATATTTATGATCTGGTATTGTCAATATAGAAATAAAATAATAATATACTGAACTATAAAAACACTGAATAAAAAACTAGAGAGGTAATAGTTTGCAAAATGGGTAGGGTTTTTTTATTAATAATCAATAAGGATTTTCCTTAAACCGTCACAATCAATATGTTTTTTATATTATTCCAAGTAATTAAAATAATTATCCAGTATCATGAAATAAATATAATCGAGCAAACGAGTGGTGTTTAAAAATATTATTGCTGACGATTTTCGAATGTCAAATTTGTGAGATATCTTTACTGAGATTAAAGAAAACCCTATGTTCTTGTAGCCAACGTTTTGATTAATACAAAATTTTTTGCTCAGAGTTGAAAAAGCTCGGTTTTCCGAGTCAATAATATTACAGTCCTTGGCCAAATTATTAGACGCACTGTATTTTTTTTTAGTAATTTTATGTTTCTTAAGAGTTTTTATGCAATAATGGTATATTTAAAACTACAATATTATTGATTTTTATTTAAAAGAATTGTTGTAGACTACATATTTGTATTTATTTTTAACATATTTGTTGTTGTGTTGACAAAGTGATACATGAACGTAAACAAGTACAAACCTGTATCAGTCGCGATCGGAATCAAGTCAGGTACGGACGTGTTTCTGTGGCTTTATGGACTGTGATTGTTTGTTTTAACAGTTTTATACTACTCAGTTATTAGTTTATTTTGTATGCAGTGTTTTAAAAAAGTAATTGGACTATTTTCATTATGGGTAGAAAAGGCGATCTTTCACCACGTAAAAAAGCTGAAGTGAAGGCCCTTGTGATTGCGAAAACATTTACAAACCGAGAAATATCACGAAGATTGGAGGTTTCTGAAGCTAGTGTACGACGCATAAAAAAGAAAATTGAGTCAGGGAAGGAATTAAGCCCGAAAAGAAAGAAAAGATGCGGTAGAAAACCAATTTTCACTCCACGGTCAGAGAGAGATGTTTGAAGAAAATTTGTGTAGAAAACAGATTTGCTACCACAAAGGTAATAAAATCACAACTCCAGGATGCTAGCGTAAATGCTTCTGAGCGCACTGTTCGAAGAAAATTGAAAGAATTAGATTTTAAGTCTGTCGCCCCGCCAGGAAGCCCAAGTTAACAGCTGCAATGAAAGCAAAGCGCCTGAAGTGGGCCAAACAATGGCAAGACAAAGATGTGGACTTCTGGAGATCGGTAAGATACAGCAATTTAATCAATAATTGATATATTATTATTATTTTCAGTTAAATAAAGCAAATAAACATGGAAGTTTATATATTTTTCCTATTTTTGACAGGTCTGCTTCAGTGACGAAAGCACATTCGAAATTTTGCAGAATAAAGCTCAGTATGTGCGTCGTCGTCATGGAAAAAAGTTTCATCCGGATTGTGTCGTCCCGACGGTTAAACATCCCACCAAAGTGATGATTTGGTCAGTCATCAGCGGCAAGGGCACTGGACGTCTGTACGTCGTCAAAGGAATAATGAGGCAAGATCAGTACAAAGAAGTATTACAAAATCGGTTGATTCCGCAGCTCAGAGAATGGTTTCCAAATGGGGAACCATTCACTTTCATGCAAGATGGAGCTCCCTGCCACACTGCTCGGTCTGTTAAAGCTTTTTTGGCAGAAAAAAATATCCCTCTGTTGGATTGGCCGGGTAATAGCCCTGATATGAACCCCATTGAAAATGTGTGGGAGCTGATGAAAAGAGAAGTGGCTAAAGTTGTGATTACCAACAAAACCCAGCTCCTAGAAAATTATTCATGTGTGGAATCATCATCCTCAAATGCAGGAGACAGTACAATCTTGCATTGATAGCATGCCGCGCAGAATTAAAGCTTTTGATAGCGGCTAAAGGTGGCTCAACTAAATATTGACTTTTACTAACATTAATTTCACTTTTCTTTAAAACTTAATAAACTTATGCTTTTCTAAATTAATGCTGTTTTATTTATATCAAATAAATAGGTAATTGATTGGATAATATAAAAATAAAAAACAAATCAATTTAAAATAATAAAACGGTACAATATCACTCGGTAATTAATATTTTACATGAAATCTTGCAGTGCGTCTAATAATTTGGCCAGGGACTGTATGTATACAAGTTAATCGGTACCTTTTTTGTCTTAATAAACAGCCTAACAAGGGCCATTTTTTTTTTCAACCTCCGATCATGCCTGTAAACAGCCGATCGGGTGCTAGAAGGCAGGTATGCTCGGAGGGCGACTGCGTATCTTCCCCACTATAACCCCTGCCACTTTCAACGTCATTACGGCATTTTGAGCTGAGTTGCAAGCACGTAAACGTGGCTGCTACGATTGATTCTCCCGTCAAGTGGAGTATTTACACGATCGTAACAGAACACCTACGCTACAAAAAACTATGCGCTCGATGATGTCTGATGACCACAAAGCTCGCCGAATGGCATCAGCGCCGACGTTCCTCACCCGTTATGAGGCTGAAGGTGAAGATTTTTTTGAAATCAATT
Source organism: Pachyrhynchus sulphureomaculatus (assembly GCA_019049505.1). Classification (NCBI taxonomy): domain Eukaryota; kingdom Metazoa; phylum Arthropoda; class Insecta; order Coleoptera; family Curculionidae; genus Pachyrhynchus; species Pachyrhynchus sulphureomaculatus. The sequence continues at coordinate 231,243,959 of CM032447.1, read as the reverse complement.
GTGACTGGAGATGAGATCTTGATTCAGTATGTCACTCCCCGAAACCATACAACAGCCACAACAATCGATGCACTCAAACACACCAAACAAATCGAAAAAAATTCAAACAATCCTTCAACAACAGAAAGGTTATTGCTACTGTGTTTTTGGACCAAAAACGTGTGTTGCTTGTTGAGTTTCTGGAAGATGCCAGGCGATTATTGATGCAGGAGGCGATTAGACAACTTACTAAAGTAATTGCACCCGCCGTTAGCACACCAAAGAATACGTTGATGGCAAAAAATATTCTCAAAACATATTTTTTCAAGAATACGAACGGTCAGGTTTCTTACTTGGCAGACTGTATACTAATAAAAAACAACAGTTACTGTCTGTTAAGATCAGAGATTTTCGTTAAAAATGTATGCCTTTTATGTTTCTGAGTATCTGTTATATCTTATAATATTTATTTTAGTTTAGGGTGAAAACATTTTTTTGAGCTCGGAAAAAATCTTATATAAACGCAAACTTTGGCTAAATAAAGCGAATGAAAAAAAAAATTAACTTACAATGATAACAGAAGCTTTTCTCAAATCCCGATTTTCTTCCTGTAAAGCCTTAACTCTCAACTTGTAAGTTTCAAGTTCCACTTTCAGCACCCTGTTCTGTTGCTGCAAGCTCTCTATTCTTTTTTGTAATTGTTCTCTCGTAATGGGACTGGGAGGCATCATTATAGGGCCTCCATCGATGCTGCTCGAATCGGATTCGCTTGCCGAGTCTGCCATAGTAAACACAGTGGTTTTCTAGGTTATGTTGAAGGCAGATAGATCTAAAAGAAGCCAAAGAATTAGTTATATCCAGAGGTATTCAAATATCTCAGTAAGATCCACAATCTGTACGAGTTCAGTAGCATTGCTTACATTTTTCGAGATATTTAGGCTGGACCTTTCTTACTACATAAAGTCCGTTTGTTTGGAGTTGATAGCACACAACATGGGTTATAAACATTAAAATGTCATAAACCATAAGCGTCCGAAATGTCTCTACCAATTATTTGCATTTTTAGTTTCAATAACCTTTATTTTCTATCTCTATACAACAGTGCGACCTTTTTCTAAAAAAATATTTTATTACGTGGTTTCTAAAACTTACAATAAGCTATATAAATCAACGCATTTCAAAGTTTATTTTAATGAGTAAGTGATGAAACTAAAAATCTTATTTGTATGATAAAGGCCTAAACGAGTACAATTAACAATTCTTAAGAACTAGATATCTACAGTGTTATAAAGCTTAGTGAAAATAGGTACAATAAAATTATTTGGGATTTTAGCAGTTATTGGAATATAATTAACCAAAGTACTTATCGGTAGCTAGGTGCCTAAGTACCTAAGTATGCAATAAAAAAATATTCTGTGTAAGTATAAAAATAAAGCAAAAACCTATAATATGCTTAGTTCAAATCAGAACAGCGATGCCTTCAATTTTCAGTTTTGCCCCGGTCAAACTTCGCGGAGTCTGTAAATCTGCATTTTCCCTGCGTGAAAAAACAATGATACTTAACGTCTACGACGCCCTAGTACAGGGGTCGGCAACCTATGGCACGCGTGCCATCTCTGGCACGCCAAGCAATTTTGAATGGCACGCGTACCTATTCAAAGTTTACACATTAATTCTGTAATATGTGACATGTTTCGAAATTAAGTAAATAATCGAAGACAGTATTACTTTAAAACGATACAAACAAAAACGATATATTATATAGGTCACTAGGTATTATTACCAAAAACTACAAAATATTGGTTTGGCTTTAATTTCGGCAAGTAATAAAGACGGCAAGCCTCAAAATATAAGCCTAGGCAACACAAATAAACGTCCTCAATTCAGATCAAAAGAGCCGCTATAAGGAGGTTTTTGTTTGACTTGACTTCAAGCAACTCTTTTTATATTGCCGAACTTTAGTTTTTGTTAGATTTAACTTCTAGGCGGCCCTTTGATTGCAATGGGCGCGTTGTAGATAATAATTTTTGTTCTAAGAAATTTAATAAACGTAATTATTGGAATTTTCTGGAAAAAATTATTTTTCTATATATAGCAAGCGGCTACACGTTTGGATCATTTAGTACAAAAGTAACATCCGTTCCAGTCAATAGTCGTCGAAAAGTTTTAAAAATTAAAATTACGTTGCGTTATGGCCGCGAAGAAACAGAAGGTAGACGTTCGATCATTTCAAACTTCATGGACAACAGATTACGGTTTTGTACAGCAAAACGATCGGGCCATTTGTGTCCTATGTCGGGAAAGCGTAGTTTTCCGGACATCTAGTGTTCAACGACATTTCCAGATAAAACATGAATCGTCATTTAAAGATAACGCTGATAAAAGGGAGGCAATACAAAGAGCAAGTAAACAATACGAGAAACAGTCAACATTCTTTAGCAAAGTTTTCCAAGGAAAAAAATCAGGTAAACTGAATGCAGTTTCAAAATTGCACAATCGTTGGCACAAAAGGGTTCACTGACGGAGAATTTATGAAGCAAACGTTTTTGAGTACTGGCGAGATTTTATTCGATGACTTGCCCAATAAGGATACAATATTGGCCAGGATTAGGGACATACCGGCATCAGCGCGGACCATCGAGAGACGAATTACCGAAATGACACAAAATGTCCAAAAACAGCAGAGAGACGCTATCAAACGGAGTTTTGTATTTAGTGTAGCATTGGATGAAAGTGTCGATATTAATGACATTGCCCGTCTGGCAATCGTTGCGCGATACTTCAATGATGGCAGTGTGTACGAAGAGCTGATTTGTCTGCTCCCATTGCATGGAACTACAAGAGGAGAGGATATATTTTCAGAATTTGTTAAACATTTTGAAAAGCGGAACATTGATTTAAATAAAATTTTTTGCGTAACGACAGATGGCGCTCCTGCTATGATTGGGAGACAAAAAGGATTTGTTTCCCTTCTTATTGAACGCATGGATCGATCAGTTTTTTGAATTTTCATTGCATAATTCACAGTTTGTGCGCTAAAATCTCCGCTGGAAGTTTAAAATCCGTGATGGATAGGGTGGTTAAAATAGTTAACTACATTGTCGGTCTTTCTTCACTGATCCATAGACAATTTAAGGCGTTTCTGCAGGAATTAGAAAGCGCATATTCAGATATACCATTGCACAATAATGTGCGCTGGCTCAGCCGTGGTAAAGTGCTCTCTAGATTTGTGCAATGTCTGGGAGAAATTAAATCGTTCTTGTTGGAAAAAAAAATCAAGTGGATGCTTATCCTGAGCTAGAAGATAACAACTGGATCTGTATATTAATGTTTCTTACTGATATTACAAACCATCTCAGTGAACTCAACTTTTTGTTGAGTTCACTGAGTCACAAGTTACAAGGTTTCAGGCAAAACAGTTCTGGATTTATACGAATCCTGGAAATCATTCAAATTAAAAATAGATTTATTTATCAGCGATATTACTACAAACACACATAAATATTTTCCAAATTTAAAAAACTTATATATACAGTGTCGACGATGGTGCACTAATAGACGAAATTCTTAAATATATGACTAATTTAAAAGAGGAGTTTATCGAGAGGGGTCAGGATTTTGATAAACATGGTCCTATGTTCGCTTTTTTAATCAAACCAGATTTAACGGATTTTTCCAGCAGTTGCTTTGACATAACTCTTTTCTCATGGATGGACATTAATGATTTTGATCTTCAATACATTGAATTTAAAAGTTTCGAGTTATGGAACACGAAATTTGTAGAATTAAGAAGGGTATTAGAAGGTGACTGCCAGAACCATTCAAACGAGATACTCAGTTGTTGGATGAGTTTACCAGAGAAATTTATTTGTCTTAAGAAAGTAGCGTTTGCCATGCTTACAGCTTTCGAATCGTCCTATATATGTGAACAACTTTTTTCCCATATGAGAGTGATTTTAAACCCGTACCGAAGCAAGCTGACAACATACAACTCGGAAGCATGTGTGACACTGAAAATAACCAGACATGAACCGGATATAAGAAAACTCTCTAAAGAACTTCAAGCATAGGGTTCACACTAGGTCCTAGGACTAGAATAATAAAATTATTTGTTAAATGTTAAAATTTTTTTGTAATTAAAACCTTCTAAAAGCAATATTTTAAGTTAATTTAAGTTAATTTTTGTTAATTTTAGTTGTAGTAAGTACCTATGTCGGCACGCAAAATGTTGTATGGATGAAAACTGGCACCCCTTAGTTAAAAGGTTGCCGACCCCTGCCCTAGTGCGTCAATAGCCAATAAGCCAAGTCCATGAAATTGTGGAAACCTATGCCAACATGAATGGAGTTGGATCAGCAACTATTTATAGATTTCTAAAGGAAAGAAAACGCGGTCCTTTTAACGAACCTCAGAATCACAAAGGAAAGGAGCCCTTAGAGGCTTTAAAAACGCAATAAGAAGAAAAGTACACAATTTTTTTATTAAGAAAGAAATACCCAACTACATAAAGTTTTGCAAGACATCATAGAAGACCTGGACCTACCAGATTTTAAAAATAGAAATTATAGAAAATTTTTCATAACCTGAATTTTCATTGGAAAAAACACAATAGAAAATCTGTTCTTATCGATAAAACAGAAATAATTTGTTGGAGAAGAGAATATCTACGAGCAATCAGAAAATTTCGAGCCGAAGAGAGAAATATTTTTGATTTAGATGAGACTTGGGTTAACGAGGGACAAAAAGTGAAAAAATTTTGGATTGACAAAAACATTATGAGTCCCAAACAAGCTTTTTGGAAGGTTGGTCAACTGGATTACAACTCCCTTCGGAAAAAAAGACTAATTATAGCACATATTGGTAGTAAAAACGGATTTTTCGATGGTGGCTTGTTGGGAATTCGAATCAAAGTAAACTAAAGATTACCATGAGGAGATGACGGCTGATGTTTTTGAGGAGTACTTCCGACAAATGACTGAATGTATACCAGCAGAATCAGTTATAGTATTAGACAATGGCCCATACCATTCTCGATTATTAGAACGACTCCCGACAAATTCATGGAAGAAAGCGGATATTCTTAATGGATAAGAAATAAACATCTCAAACATAAAGATGGTATTTAGTGGAAATTTAAGTAGCGTTTTACTTCTTGCGAAACTTCTAAAGATGGTATGTTAAAAGCGGAACTTCTCAAAATTGGGAAACAAAATAAAGCACAGTTCAAAAAATACGCAGTCGATGAGATGGCAAATGGAACGGAATATCACAGTGCTTAGATTACCTCCATATCATTGCGAATTGAATCCCATAGAGCTAATTTGGGCACAAATGAAAGATTTCGTTGCAAGAGAAAACACCACGTTCAAAGTTGAAGACGTACGGCAATTAGTACTAGCCGGAATAGATAAAATTAAAGAGGATAATTGGAAAAAAATGCCATTCGACATGTTATAGAAGAAAATAAAATGTGAAAACTTGACGAATACATCGAAGAAAACTGTGGAAACAGAATCCTTAATTATCAATTTAAGAGAAGTCGAGTCTTCAGATGATGACTGTTTTTGATTGTAATTAAAGTACTTATATATTGTGAATTTGTATATATACATAGATCTATAGGTTAAAAAAATTTTGGTAATAAACCTTATTCAGTATATATCACTACTACACCAAACACTTTATTTTTGCACTCGACGCTTGTTTCGCTAACCATGTTAGCTTCATCAGGAGCGATGACTGACTAAAGCTAAACTACACATCTACCCTATTTATACTTAGCCTAACCCTTGAACTACTCAGGCGGAACTAATGGCATAGGCAAGGCCATCAGTTCCGGTCAAGTAACCAGTAGAGGGGACTATAAGGAATAGGCCCTCTGTCTTTATTTAAACTACGTTTACATTTTATAATTTCCATATTTTCGTATGCGTTCAACAATCTCCTATCAGATACATTTTTAATTAATATTAGATTATCTAATGTTACAGTATGATCAGCTTCAAGGGCATGTTCGGCAATACTAGACTTTCCTGTTCTACTGTATTTTAAGTGTGCTAAATGTTCTTTAAAACGTGTTTTAATTGACCTTTTAGTTTGCCCAACATACTTTTTGTCACAATCATTACAACTAATTTCATAAATCCCACTTTTCTCACAATTAGGAATCTTATCTTTGGGATTTCCTAAGATATTTCTCAGATTGTCTGATGACTTATAGACTAAGGTGAGGCATACCTTATTAAATACCTTATTGAGTCCCTTGCTATATTTCGGATTATATGGTATGGAGATACACTTGGTGTTATTTTCTTCGCGTGTAAAAAAGGTGAAATTCTGAATATTTAACCTGAACTTATGTCTATTTATTAGCTTGTTTACTAAGTCATCGTCATAACCATTAACTCTAGTTATATTTCTAATTCCCAACTTAATAAACCTTATATTTGTATAACTTTATTTTTAAGATAATTTCATTTATAAAAACTAAAAAGCAGGTTATGCTCGGATGGGTAAGCTACATGCTCGGACGGCTATGCTACCGATGAACCCGCATTTACATTTTATGACTCTATTATATAGTAGAGGTTTTCCGCCTAAAATAGGGTGAACTCTTAAAAATAATTCGAAACAGGTAGCAAAATTCAGTAAAATGCATAAGAAATCTCTTTTTTTTTGGGAGCACCCCAACATGTATTTGCATCTACAATAAGAGAATTCTGCCGGCAACTCCAAACAAATACACTTTAATTTATTTGTTTTTACCTATCTATTGTTAAAATAATTTATAAAACATATTACATGGATTCATGCCTGCTATCATACTCATATGGCATTACTGACTAACACTAACACCTTCTCCAAAAGTTGAATAAATTTATTTTTTTGCATTTGGCATACACTGTCTCAAATGGTACTTATCGAACTACATCGCTTGGACCTGTATTTTAAGGTTACATGAATAGCATCAGCATCGCTTGAAGTGGTGAATTTGCTTCTCTAGCATTGGTTACTTCCACATATAAAAAAGCGGGAAATAATTTGAATTTGGAAACGAATTTTGAGATACTTATTTCAAAGATATATAACTAATTTCTACACCTAACAACATTAAGGCAATCATAGTATAGTTGCACTCAAAATATAGTGCATATACCGCCCTATATCATAAAACTCGAGGTTAATTTTGTTGGTATTAATAACATTGTATGATTTATTTTTGCTAGAACTTTCATACTAAGATAATAAATAATTTACCGATAAAAAATCTTTTAAATATTCAATAAATTTGTTTACGATTTGTCCAGATTATATCTATGCAAAATGGAGGTGAGTGATAAAAAAAATCGCATAAACCTTGACAAGGCTGATGCGGTAAAAAAATGTGATTAAACTGACCTTCATGAATACATAATAAAGAAAGATAGTAGATTGTACATAATTGTCGGATTTGATTATTTTTATAAAAAATTATCATATTTGTGAATAATATATTCTGTTCCAGTCTAGAATTTCTACAATTTAAAAACAATAAATGAATGAAATTTTTACTTTCCTTGCTAATGAAGACAGTAGTATATTCATGAAAATTGCCCCCCGCCCGCGAGATTTTTGCATTTCTCCAGGTTTTAGGGTCTCTAGATTATATAAAAAAAACAACCTATTTTCTAGGCCACAACGGTCTCCCAGGGAGATGAAAAGTTATATTTACTGGTAAAAAAAGGGAGCACTAGCGAGCCCCACGCCACCTGAACCCTGCAGATTGGGAGTTAAAGATCAGGAGACAGCTCTTTAACTAATAATGTGTTGCCCAGCAATTACACCGTGCAAGAGCAAACCCCCCCGAGTGTCTCAA
>CM032447.1:231196775-231236025 GCA_019049505.1 Pachyrhynchus sulphureomaculatus | reverse complement strand
AATTATAAGAGACAGAATGTATCAAGCATTGTTCCATTTAGAAATACCAACAAAACTAATCAGACTAGTTAAAATGACTGTAGAAAAAACGACCAATAAAATAGTGTGGAACGGCCTGGAATCAAAGAATTTTATAGTGGAAACGAGACTACGACAGGGTGACCCACTCTCTGCGACGTTATTTAACTTAGTTTTAGAGAGGATAATAAGAGAGAGCAGCCTAGAGGCTAACGGTACAATTTTTAATAAGGAGCACACCAGTGTATAGCATATGCAGATGACTTGACGTTGATCGCAAAGTCTAGCAGAAAACTGGTAAAGAGAACGAAAAGACTAATAAGAGAAGCAAGTAAGTATGGTTTAGAAATCAACTCTGAGAAAACGAAGTATATGATAGCAGGAAGCACAGAAACTAAGAAAGAAAAAGAACTTAAAGTACTGACCTATGATGGAAGGGAATATAAATTTGAGAGAGTAGATAGATTTATATATTTGGGGGTACTGCTGGAGGAAAACGGGCATAAGGGGAGCGAATTGAAGGCGCGAATAGCAAAGGGCAACCAAAAATGTGGGAGCCTGAACACTCTAATGAAATCAAAGTATGTCTCTAGAAAGACAAAACTGAGGATTTATACATCGGTCATAAGACCTACTGTCACCTATGGATGTGAAAACATGGGTAATGAACAAATTGGAGGAAGGGACGCTAGAGAGGTGGGAAAGAAGGATGTTGAGAGTGATCTATGGAGGAAGAAATACACCGGAAGGCTGGACTAGGCGGACAAATCAGGAACTGGAAGACTTATATGACGGACCTAGAATTACATCTTTTATAAGAGAGCAAAGAATGAGATGGTTAGGACAAGCACAACGTATGACAGGAGAGAGACTGCCGAAAAGGGTGCTGGCGATGAAGCCTGTGGGTGCGAGAAGGAGGGGAAGGCCGAGGAGGCGATGGTTGCAACATGTTGAGGAGGATTTAAGAGCCATAGGGGTCAGAGACTGGAGGACGAAGGCGCAGAACAGAATAGAATGATGGAAGAGGTAAGGAGGGAAGAGGACACAAGTTTTACTAAGCACTAGGCCTTCATGGCCTGTAGTGCTTTTATATTATACATAAATAGTACATTATCGAACAAGAGTGCTGCATAAGCTTCGCGCTTCGAGGCTGGCTTTCTATATAATTGTCTAAAAGATCAAAAACACGCCTACAGAGGATACTAAGTATGTGGGGAAGTTGAGGGCATTCGTTAGCATGTGGGTAAAACGATATTCCCAGTTAAAAGATGTTAATAAAATCTATCAGAATGTGGTTCGAGAGGATTGGATATAACGTATGAAACAATTCGCACTCATCTCCGGGCTAACTATTTGAAGTGGCGGAGTACAATCAAGAAGCCATTGCTGAGCGAAAAACACAGAGAGAAACAACTCGCGTGGGCAGAGAAAAACATACTGGATGATTGCAAAAGTTCGTGCCCGATTAGAAACCAAATTAAATACAATACATTTTCATGAAAAATAGTATTTATTAATCAATAATGTACTCTCCATCATTTTCTATAAGTTTCTCAAGTTTTTGAATTCCTTCTTTGTAAAAACTGCGTGGTTTCTCTTCAAAGAAAGTCGTAGGTAGTTTTTAAACTTCTTCTATAGAATCAAATGTTTTATCATTTAAATTATTTTGCAGAGAACGAAACAGATGAAAATCTGAAGGGGCAAGGTCAGGGGAATTCGGCGGGTGCTGGAGAATTCCCCCTTTTAACTCCCTAAATTTTTGCAGTGTCTGTTGAGCGACATGGAGTCTAGCGTCGTCGTGGTGAAAGATGATGCCTTTTCGATTGACCAAATTTGCACGTTTTGCTTGGATTTCAACACTGAGTCGGGCGAATTGTGCACAATACTTCTCCGCAGTTATTATTTGGCCACGTGGATTCCGCTGCAATCCCACAAGAAACGTAACTCCACTTTTATTGGATGCAATTCAGCCTTTGCCATAGATTCTGCTCCTTCACTTTCATGCTTCCAGTTTTCTTTTTCTTATTATGTTGTTATACACAACCTATTTTTCATCTCCCGTTATGACTTGATCCAAGAAAGGTTCGTTTTGTAGACGGGTGAGGAGAGAAATGGGTGTGAAAACGCGGTTCAGTTAGTTCCGTTCTATCAAAACGTGCAGAACCCCATTTAGTCTCTCACCAATCTCTTCAGTGATAATCCGTGGATCAATAAGTCACGGATAAAGTTATTATCAATGCCGGGAGCTCGCCAGAGCTAAGTTTATAGTTTAGATTGAAGTCACCATTTCGCAATCGACCAAACCACTTTTTAACTGTCTACTGAGCAGGAGCACGATCCAAATAAACGCCTTGTTGCAGTTCCAACACTCACTCCCTTTTTAAATTCATATAGCTTAACGTGACGAAAATGTAACTTTTCATTTTCCATTTTGAATATTAACTTTGCACATAAATTAATTTAAATAAACTTTCTTTAAGGTTATGTTAACTCACAACGCATTTAGATAACTGTCAGTTAATAATGCGATTTTAAAAGAAACATCAGCACAGTCAAAAGTGCATGCTTCTGCCATCTACGAAAATTGGGCACGAATTTTTACAATCACCCAGTAGATCGAGATTGGAACAATGTAACTTTTTCCGATAAAGCTTTATTTTGGGGTTATGTTATCATCCCACAAGCCTAGTCAATTTCCACTAATCGACTTGTTGCAGCGCACCATGAAACACCCTGTAAAGATCCATGTTTGAGGATGTCTCTCGGAGAAAGATTTTGGGAGACTTTTCACCTATACCTACAAGTTGAACGCTGAAACAATGCTCCAAATTTACAAAAAGGCATTAGTACCGACTGTCAAACGATGGTTTGTCGATAAAAATGAGGAGTGGATTCTTCAAGATTAACGACCCCAAACATCTGCGTAAAACGTGTGGCCAGTGCAAAGGAGAATGCGGTATCGTCTCACTAAATTGGTCATCCGAGTCGCTTGATGTAAACCCAATCGAGACCGTGTGATCGTGTATCAAGCAGAAACTTCGTAGTAAAAAAGTGTACACAAAGCTATCCCAACAAATTTGGACAATTTGGATACTTTGCCCCAAGAACACGCGGAAAATCTCGTTGAAAGTATACCCCCAAGATGCCAAGCGATCATCGATGCTAATGGGGACCGAACGAACTACTTTACTCTCGAATGATGTAAAAAACTTTTTAAATAAATACATTTTTTAATCAACAATGTGCGACATTATCTTACTTGACCGACTGTATTATCCCGTCGCTGTAGAACTTGTAAGATCCCTGAGCGATAAACTGAAGTAAGTGACTTTCACGAGCCCGCTTTATACCATTAACAGAGTCTTACAGATACCAAAATAAATAGTAGTCTGACGATACAAACTTTCTTAATCTTTACCGGATCGTCAAAGATATACTACTGTGATCAAAAAATAGTAAGACTTTTAAATTTAAATCGCCGGGGCATTTCCAAATCGGATTAATTTTTTTTTTCGTTAGGTTGGTAGGACCTTAACTGCCATCTGTTTAAGACCATAGCGTCAGTAGTTAATAAGATTCGCTCGCATTCGTTCAACAACGAAAGTGCGTTTTTCGATTTTTAACATCTTCTTCTTCTTCGTACGTTAGGACCATGTCCTGTGTTCACTTCAAAGGTTTCCCAGAAACAATCCGATGATACCATCTTATTGGTGGTCTTTCAAGCGGTCGAGGTGTGTTTGGTCGCTTCTCGTTGGCAACCTTAGCCAACCGGTCATTTGGCATTCTGTCTACATGGTCTCTCCATTCTCTTCTCCTATTCCTTGCCCATCTCACCACATCCTGTATTCATTTCTGTTGTTCTTAGGAGTCGTTTTGTTATTGTGTTCTCCGCTCTGGTTTCTATCGCGTACGTCATGATCGGTCTTACGCATGTTTTGTATATTCTTACTTTGCTCCTGGTGCTCATATATTTGTTTCTCCAAATTATATCTCTTAAGTATCCTGATATTAATGATGCCTTTGTTGTTTGAGTTTTTACTTCCTCCTTAAGGTTTCTGATACTTGTTATGTTTGCCCCTAGATATTTGAAGGACATCACTTGTTCTACACTCTGATCATAAATCGCGAGTTTGCATCTTTTCGGTTCTTTAGATATTGTAAGGGATTTTGTTTCCTTTACAGATATTTGCATTTTTAACATGACTGAAAAATTCAGCAAAGAAGTTGTATTAAATTTTGTTTTAAAAATGGTTTTTTTTCGGCTTCCCAAACGTTCGAATTTGTCTCAAGAGGCCGGAATTATGGGCCGATAACTCTTGGTTTTTTCATCACAATAATGCGCCTTCTCACACAGCATTGGCTCTTCGCGACTTTTTCATCAAAAATTCAACTCATATCATGCCGCAATCGCCCTATTCGCCTGATTTAGCTCCGTCGGACTTCTGGCTATTCCCTAAACTCAAAAAAACCGCTTCGAGGACATCGTTTTGAGTAGATTGAGGAGATTAAAACCGAACTGAAGAAGGCTTTAAAGGCCATTCCAGAAATCGAATTCAACAATTGTTTCGAAGACTGGAAAAAACGTTGGCATAAATGCATTGTATCCAAGGGGGATTACTTTGAAGGGGACGAAATAAATTTGGAAAAATAAATAACTCGTTTGCGTTTTATTTCAAAAGTCTTACTATTTTTTATCACAGTATGTGGTGTGGCGTTGTAATAATGGAAAAAAACGCCTTTTTATTGATCAATTTCGATCGCTTTCTTTCAGCTACTTGCTGAAATCTGGTTAATTGTTGGCAATAGAGATCAAATGAAACGTTTGACAAGGTCGTAGCACCTTATGATACACGATTCCCTTTTAATCCCACCAAACACACACCTTTCTTGGCATTAATCCTGGAAATGCCACCATATGCGCAACTTCACCAAGCTTCGACCATGATTTTTTTCGTCGTAAGTGATCCATTTTTCACCACAATTCAAAAATAGGTCGTTTTCGTTCCGTTTCAACAATGTTTTGGAGATTCGATCAATTAAATTTTCCACCGTTAAATCATGTGGCCAAATCGATCTTTTTTGGTATCTAGCGCGTCCCCCCCCCCCCGACGATCTAAATTGTTTGGTATGGTTGTTTAGTTTCTTAGCGATGTCATGGCTGCTTATATGCTGGTTTTACTCAATTTTTTATCGACTTTTTCAGTGACTGGTCGACCAGACCGAGGTGCATCTTTGACAATCGCAATTTCCGGATCGTACGCCATCAAATCATATCTTGACTGTTCGTTATTTTTGATAAAGCAGCTTAACCATAAACAGTACCAATTTCTTCATTAGCCTTCGGAGCATTTTTGCCTCTATCATAATAATATTGCAATATATAGAGATATTCTAAAACAACTGAAAATAGTCAGCAGTCTACCCACTGTTTTCTTATTCGTCCATCCATCCCGAGACGCGTTTCGCCGTATCACGGCTCATCAGTCGGGCTAGGATCGACAAAAAAAAGAACAGAATTTTAAGTACTTTATTCCGGTACTTACGGAACACAATGGTACGATACATACAATAAAGTACTTAAAATTCTGTTCTATTCTTTGTCGATCCTAGCCCGACTGATGAGCCGTGATACGGCGAAACGCGTCTCAGGATGGTTGGACAAATAAGAGAACGGTGGGTAGACTTCTGAAATATGGGCTTTGCCTATTTTCAGTTGTTTTAAAAACTACTATAAACCACATTGAGGTATGAGGTTGATCCCTCGCAAATCTCGCTGCCTGCGTTTAGTGTTGGCTGTGTGTTAGTCTCCGATTGAGTACTAGGTATGTGTATTTGGTACAATTCGTTGTATCTTACCAATATATAGGGAATTTTCCCAGAAAGTTCACTCACTTTCAAGACTTTAGTAATTTTAGACTGAATCAATAAATGCGACTTTACTTTTAAAGTCATTCAGCGAAAATAAGGCCCAACACTTTTTCGAAAACCTATTATAGCGAATATTCGCCAAAAATTAAAATAAAAAAATTTCCGCCAGAATTTAATTTATAAAAAATTTGAAAAGTTGCTGTTACTTTTCCTGACTCTACTTTAGTTAAAAATTAGCAAACGAGAGTAAAATTCACGATTTGCCTTTATGTAAAACAAGTTTTAGTTAGTTAATTAGTTTCTGACCTGCATTTTTCCTGTCTCAACTGAGTAAGCTTTCTTGACAAATCATTAGTGAGACATTCTTCCCTCTCTCTCATAATGATGTGCCAGGGACTCTTTTTCCTTTTTGAGAGCCTGGATTTTCTTTAGAAGAGTGTTGGAAATGTATTCTTCCTCTTGTTCTGCCTTAGCTTGCTACAATAAAAAAAAAAAAACATTGTGATCATAACCATATTTCAGTATACTACTCAGTATATATCACCACTACACCAAACACTTTATTTTTGCACTCGACGCGCGTTTCGCTAACCATGTTAGCTTCATCAGCAGCGATAATTGTAGTCAATCATCGCTCCTGATGAAGCTAACATGGTTAGCGAAACGCGCGTCGGGTGCAAAAATAAAGTGTTTGGTGTAGTGGTGATATATACTGAGTAGTATCATTGTGCCAAAGATTCCACATTCCCAACTTATATTTCAGTATTTTTAGAATTCGGTAGCAAAATTAAAAAAGGAACACTTATGGGATCACTTCACGAGTCTGCAACAGCCGGTTTTCTCCGGAACTATTCGACATAGAAAGTTGAAATTTGGCACAAATGTAGGAATTGATGGCCTAATTACAGCCGTATACTTTTAAAAGTTAAATTTTGACTTTAGGGGAGCGAAATCGGAAATGAAAAAATTTCAAGGTCATTGAGTGAGGTGTCAAATAAAAGGCTTGTAAAAGCGAGCTCAAAACTATATATGAGCTAAAACTCGCGCAAACTTTTCTTTACATTATATTAAAAAAAAATTGCCAAAAATCGCTGTCCCCCGAGCCTATCTCGAGTACTGATCAAAAAATATAGAAAAAATTCTGGAATATTCTCCACAAGATTGAATTAAAATTATCATGAGTGATAATTTTTTGAGTTTTTAACAATTTACTTTTTAATAATTTATCCACAAGGAACATGTAAACATCTCAATAGGCCACGTCTACCACATTTCACACAATATTTTGGGTATGAGAAAGCTGCCCGCTCGATGAGTGTCGCGTTTGTTAACGCATTCGAATGAACATTTCCCAAGAATATGAACATTCCCCAAGAAAATTTAGACTTATTTAAACATAAACCAGTGAATTTCTTCCACGTTTCATAACAGTACAAACATGGATTCATCATTACACGCCAGAGATCAAAGAGCAGTCGAAACAGTGGCGTACCATCTGCAAGAAAAATTACGGATATGGTTTTTTGAGACTTTCTTGGTGTTATGCTCATAGACTACCTGGAGAAAAGTAGAACCATCGACGGAAAGCATTATGCTCCACTACTGGACCAATTGAAGGGTGTTATCCAGGTGAAACGGTCACATCTCGCAAAAAAGAAAGCGCTTTTTATCACGATAAAACGCCTTCACACACGTCTCGGATTATTGCTGCAAAACTGCACAACCTGCGCCTCGAAGTATTTCCACATCCAGAGTATACGCCAGATTTGGCTCCCAGCCATTGCTTCTCGTTTCCAAACCTGAAAAAATGGCTGGCTAGGCGAAGATTAACTTCGAATGATAAAGATAAAGCTGGGACGAACGCTTATTTTGCAGAGTTGGATAAATCTTATTATAATGTGGGTATTAAGTCCACAAGTGGGTATTAATGCCACTCTAGAAATTTCAAAAAAGTCAAAAATTTTTTTTTGGCTTAAATGATGCTTTAGATTCAAAGAATTTTATGAGAATAAGAAGGTTATAAGTGTGTATTTTATCAAGTGCGCGTAATTGTCTCGCAGCGCTCTCCAAACTCTCCTGGCGAAAAATCATGGTGCTTTTGGCAAAAAGCGAAGACCACCAATTCCTTGGCTACTTATTTGCATAAGCCAACTTTTCCGCGGCTCATTTTCAATTCAATAAAGTCAATTTATGAAGAGCTCAGCGGAGATGAACTCCTTGAAGGCTGCATTTGTGGATTCACGCAAAACAGCAATTAAAATTTCAATGCGACAATCTGATCGACAACTTCTAAATCGTTTCGAGTGGCAAAGTTGTTTTGGATATTGCAGCAAATATAGCTATGTGTTTACAACGATGGTTTTACCAATATAATGAAAATTATGGAACTATTAAACGTGAAAATTGGGTTAAACTATTACAATTTCTGTATGCAGGCTGAGCTTGTCGCATCAAGTATTCAAAGCTATCGCTAGGAGGACATCAATTTATTGCGCAGGCGTCGCCGATTAGAGGTATCTATATAAAAATATAGTACGTAAAACTTTAAAACCCGTTTTCTCAAAACTACATTTTTCAAACTAACCGGAAACATAACTTCTTAAAATTTTAGACGCTTTATTTAAAATTTGAACTGTACCCAATTATCTAGCGAAGCACGTACGGAATTTGCAATTTGTTTTGAAGTTTTTTTTTTATAAACGATTTTTTACCGAAAAATGAATCGCTTTCTTCAAAAAAATCAATATTTTTAAATTTTTCTGTGTCCTTCCCTAGAAAATCTTATGTAGAACTTAAAATTCCTTACACTTTGTTCCAAGTAAAAAATTGAAGGACAAATCCTTCCAGCCACAAAGTACGAGGATGGACTGAAAAGTTCGCGCCCTCGCCAAAAAATAATTATAATATTTTTATTATAGTACCCTCATAAGTTCATACTTTCTTTGGTTGTCACAGTGTAAAATTGTGTTGCTGTAGAATTTGTGGTTTTTAGGTTAAAACGATTTAGTGAGACCGAATGCAGCGTTTTTGGAAAAATGGAAAAAAATTAACAACGTGCGGTCATCAAGTACCTGTTTAAAAAAAGATTAACACCAAAGGAGATCCACGATGATATAAAAACAACACTACGGGAATCTGCTCCGTCATATACCACTGTGAAAAAATGAGAATTTAAACGAGGACGAGAGAGTATCGAAGATGGCCCTCGCTTGGGTGGGCCCACGACGTCTACGACTGAAAAAAACATCGGTAAAGTGTGTGATCTCATATTGAAAGACCGTAGGGAGACTGCAGACACTATAGGCATCATCTGAACAAACACAAAACATCATTGCCAACGAACTCGGATATTCTAAGGTTTCCGTTAGGTGGATCCCCAGATTGCTTTCAGTTGAATAAAAACGAATTCGACTCACGATTTCTCGTGACCGTTTAGAGATGTTTGAGGCTGATTCGCAAGATTTTCTTAACAGGTTTGTGACAATGGACGAAACCTGGGTTCACCACTATACTTCAGAGTCAAAACAACAATCCAAGCAGTGGAAAAAATCTGATGAACCGGCACCAAAGAAAGCGAAGGCAATTGTGTCAGCTGGAAAAGTGATGGGGTCAGTTTTTTGGGATGCTAAAGGTATTATGGTGGACTACTTTCTGAAAGGCGAAATAATAAACTGAACTTACTATAACATACTTTTGCGTCATTTATGTCAAGAAATTAAAGAGAAACACCCAGGATTACCGAGAAAGAAAATTTTGTTCCATCAGGGCAAAGCTCGCGTTCACACGTCTGTTGAGTTTATGGCTCAAATTCGTGATTGTGGTTTCGAATAGCTGCCCCACCCGGCTTATTCTCCTGATTTGGCACCTTCGGACTTTCATCTGTTTCCAAACTTAAAATAACCGGTCAAGTGCAAGTTGAAGTTGCGCAATTAGTGTTCCGTACGTTGATTGCTTTTAAAATAAAAAAAATTGTTACAGATGTATAAAATGATCAGTGACTTCACAAAACACACCCCAAATGAGTTTTCAACAAAGTTTGTTTCCAATCTTTACTGAAATCTGATGACCTTGAAATTTTTGTTTTTTTAAATACCAGAAAAATTATTAAAGGTAATGAACTCGTGATAATTTTCGTTCAATCTACACCTCGTGGAGAATATTCCGGAATTTTTTCAAAATTTTTTGATAAGTACTTTTCGAGATAAGGCGCGGAACAGCGATTTTTCGCGATTTTTTAAAAATAATACAAAGAAAAGTGCGTGCAAGTATTACATTATATATACATTTTTACCTCGTGTTTTCACAAGCTTTCATTTGACACCACACTCCATGACCTAGTAAAAAATTTTTTTTTTCACTTCCGATTTCACCTCCCAAAAGTCAAAATTTAACTCTCAAAACTACATGGCTCTGACGAGGCCATCAATTCGTATATTATTACCAAATTTCAACTTTCTATGTCAAATAGTTTCGGAGAAAATCGGGTGTGACAGACAGACAGAGAGATAGACACCGAAGTGATCTTATAAGTGTTCCGTACGGAACACTAAAAACACCTCGGTGGCCAAAAATTTTCATGAAATGAAGAAGTCGAAGCTGCAGTTAACCAGTTGGAGACCTTGAGAAATCTTTTTTTCAAACAGGTGTGGAAGCTTTGGAAAGCAGGTGGGAGAAGTGCATAGAGCCAGGTGAAGATTACGTCGAAAAATAAAAATATTTTTGTACGTATTTCATTTTATTTTCTTGACTAGGCCGCGAACTTTCTAATTCATCCTCGTACTATTTAAGATGCATCTTCCTTTACTGAGTACTGGTCCGCCATTTTGTAAAAAAAATGTTTAAAAAATTGTAAATGTTCTTTAAAATATGTATAATAAAATCGTTTAAGTAAATGTTGGATTTTGTTCACTAATTAAAAAAAAAAATAACCGGTCAAGTGCAAGTTGAACTTGCACAATTAGTGTTCCGTACGTTGATTGCTTTTAAAATAAAAACTTTTGTTACGGAGATATAAAATGATTAGTGACTTCACAAAACACACCCCAAATGAGTTTTCAACAAAGTTTGTTTAAAATCTTTACTGAAACGTGGAGAATATTCCAGAATTTTTTCAAAATTTTTTGATCAGTACTTTTCGAGATAAGGTGAGGGGACAGCGATTTTTCGCGATTTTTTAAAAATAATACAAAGAAAGGGGTGCGCAAGTATTACATTATATATGTTTTTTACTCGTGTTTTCACACGCTTTCATTTGACACCACACTCAATGACCTACTAAAACATTTTTTTTTTCACTTCCGATTTCACCCCCCCCAAAACTAACCCCTTAAGTCAAAATTTGACTTTCAAAAGTACACGGCTTTGATGGGGCGATCAATTCCTATATATTACCAAATTTCAACTTTCTATGACAAATAGTTTCGGAGAAAATCGGGTGAGACAGACAGACAGACACAGAAGTCATCTTATAAGTGTTCCGTACGGAACACTAAAAATCGTCAAAATCAGGCCCTTTTCTTAGCTCTAGAGTGGCAGTACCCCTTAAAAAGCGGAAAAGTCGTTGGACTAAATGTATTGAGTTTATAAGTTGACTATGTAGAAAAATAATAAATAAGTTAAGTTAAAATAAAAAATTTTATTACGGAGGTATAAAACACATCCCAAATGAGTTTTCAACAAAGTTTTTGGCGATCTTTACTGAAAACTGATAACCTTGAAACTTCTGTGTTTTTTAACCAGATAAATTATTAAAGGTAATCCACTCGTCATAATTTTCGTTCAATCTACACCCTGTAGAGAATATTCTAGAATTTTTTCAAAATTTTTTGATCAGTACTTTTCGAGACAAGGGGGGACAGTGATTTTTTGCACTTTTTTAAAAAATAATACAAAGAGAAGTACGCGCAAGTATTACATTATATATATATATATATATATATATATATATATATATATATATATATATATATATATATATATATAAGTATATGTATATATATATATATATATATATATATATATATATATATATATATATATATATATTTAAATCGTCTTTTTACAAGCTTTCATTTGACACCCTACTCGATGACCTGGTAAAAAACAAATTTTCCCCCTAAGTCAAAATTTAACTTTCAAAACTACACGGCTCTGATGAAGCCATCAATTCCTATATTAGTACCAAATTTCAACTTTCTATGTCAAATATTTTCGGGGAAAAATCGGGTGTGACAGACAGACGGACACCGAAGTCATCTTATAAGTGTTCCGTACGGAACACTAAAAAAATCTCTTTAATGGCTTGTAATATTCTACCTTTCCTTACGATTTTCGCAAATATGCGACCAGTTTTCTTCTAGTCAAAAATATTTTACTTCGGTTTTGAACAAAATTTGGTATATTTGAGTAGGGCAAAAAATAACCTACCAAGTGCAAGTCGGACTTGCGCAATTAGTGTTCCGTACATTGATTGCTCACAAAACACACCCCAAATGAGTTTTCAACAAAGTGTGTTTCCGATCTTTGTTCAAAACTGATAACCCTGAAATTTTTGTTTTTTTTATATACCAGATAAATTATTAAGGGTAATGTACTCGTGATAATTTTCGTTCAATCTACATCCTGTGGAGAATATTCCAGAATGTTTTCAAAATTTGTTTGATCGGTACTTTTCGAG
This sequence comes from Pachyrhynchus sulphureomaculatus, assembly GCA_019049505.1. Lineage (NCBI taxonomy): Eukaryota > Metazoa > Arthropoda > Insecta > Coleoptera > Curculionidae > Pachyrhynchus > Pachyrhynchus sulphureomaculatus. The sequence continues at coordinate 231,223,463 of CM032447.1, read as the reverse complement.
ATAAGAGGAAGACAGAGATTTTTGGCAAATTTTTAAAAATAACACAGCCACACAAAAAAAAAAAAGTTCATTACCACGAACCAAAATGCATGGATCTAGTGTATTTTTCGACGCTCAATTTAAATCCGTAGTTAAAAAAAAGACTTATCACGTCATTTTTTTTGGCCAAAAACATCCCTTTAACTGGGGTAAAACTATAGTACTAATATAATGAATCGTAATAAAGTGTGAAAAAATAGGCTAGAGAAGAGAATATACATTCAAACCACAGCAAGCTACAAAAGCCTGAATATTTTTCGTCGTTATTGAAACTTATGAGATACCTCTGTAGGTGGGGGTGGTTTTTACACACTCTAGGGGTGAGTCTCAACCCATTAAGAGTAATGTCTGGTTGTTACGCTAGATTCAGATATTTTGTAATAAGAGCTACAAGAATTTGTCCTTTGTACATGTTATTTAAACTCACGTGCGTTATTTGAGTTTTAGAGGTAATTTTCACCCCCTATAAGGGTGGATTTTGGATTAATTAATAGAAATATCTTTCTGTAGTTTGAATGCATATTCTCTTCTCTAGACTATAAAATAACTACCATTTTTCACACTTCATTAAGAGTCATTACATTATTACTATAGTTTTACATCATTTGAAGGAATGGTTTTGGACAAAAAAAAAAAAAGGATGATGATGATAAATCTTTTTTTACCAGGTGTACAAGTATGAAATGCGGATTTTTTTTTCTAAAAAAACATGTTAAATTCGGAAGAATGATAAAAAATGCTTTATTCAAAGTATGCTCCATCGCTTGTTATACATTTTTCCCATCTTTCGGGCAATTTGTGAATACCACGCCAGTAAAAATCTTCCCTTTTTGCTGCAAACCATTCATCGAGCCATTTTTTCACATCTTCGTACGAACCGAAGCGCTGCTCAGTAAGTGCGGGACCCATCGATGCAAACAAGTGGTAATCGGAAGGAGCCAAGTCTGGTGAGTAAGCCGCATGGGGTAGAACTTTCCAGCCGAGTGCTTCCAACGTGTCGCGAACTGGTTTTGCCGTATGTGATGGAGCATTGCCATGAAGAAATATGACTTTGTGTTGCCTCTTTCGGTATTCTGGCCTTTTTTTAAGCAGCGAACGGTTCAAATCGGTCAATTGTTGTTGGTAACGTTTAGTATTAACCGTCTCCCCAGGTTTTAACAGCTCATAATAGACCACGCCCCTCTGGCCATACCAAACACAGAGCATCGTCTTTCTGCCAAAGCGATTCGGTCTTGCGGTCGATGTGGCTGGTGCGCCTGGGTCTACCCATGATTTTTTTGCGCTTGGGATTCTCAAAATAAATCCACTTTTCATCCCCTGTAACTATACGATGCAAAAACGACTTCCTTTTGTACCGAGCGAGCAAAATATCACACGTGTTTTTGCGCTTTTCCATTTGCCTGTCGTTCAACTCATGTGGTACCCATCGACCGATCTTCTGAATCTTTCCCATCTCTCGTAGCCGATTGGAAACACTATGCACACACTTTTCCAATTTATCACTCGTGCGCGTCTGACACTTGTTGATGGCACAACAAAATGGCGCAGTGTCAAATCACTAGATCCATGTATTTTGGTTTGTGGTAATGAACTTTTTTTTGTGTGGCTGTGTAATACAAAGAAAGGTGTGCAAAAGTATTACATTATATATATTTTTGATTAAGCTTTCATTTGACACTCCACTCGATCACCTAGTAAAATTTTAACTTTCAAAATTACACGGCTCGAATGGGGGCCATCCAATTTCACCTTTCTATGTCAAATAGTTTCGGAGAAAATCGGGTGTGACAAACGGACAGATAGACAGGCAGACGGACAGACGCCGAAGTGATCTGATAAGTGTTCCGTACGGAATACTAAAAATCGAGAAGTGATCATTTACTTTCAAGTTATACTTTTCTGAAGTAAAGGTATGAAAAACTTCTAACCGTAGCGCGGTTATACCATCTTCCCGTTTTGCCCGCTGGATCTTTAAACTGAGTTTTTTGTATCCTAACTATTCCCTAATAGAGCAAGAGCCCGCGACTGCCAGACCTTCGGTAAATAATAAAAGCTAAAAGTTTCTCTACGTATGTCCACAATACGGGTAAGAACGATCCCCGACTATAAAACTTGAGTCGCGGTGGCTTTGGCAGGTAACAGGTAGTAAAGGTGTGTAAAATTATGCCTCAAATTCAGTATAGTATAAAGCTCAGTTTTTATGTATTGTATTCGTAATAATCTTATAAATCGCCTCGTCCACTGCCAGACACTTAGTACGGTTGCAACCCCCTGCCAGACACCCTTAAAATATAGTTAATTGTAATTATACTTACGTTATAGTATAAAAGCTGAACTTTATATATGTTATTTGGGAAACTATAAAATGATGTTTCCTCAGTAGCCAGACACTTTCGATAGTCAGTCAATCATCGCTCCTGATGAAGCTAACATGGTTAGCGAAACGCGCGTCGAGTGCAAAAATAAAGTGTTTGGTGTAGTGGTGATATATACTGAGTAGTATCATTGTGCCAAGATTCCACATTCCCAACTTTGTCTTCAATATTGGGTAAAATACTACATTTAAATTGGTTTGTATCAGCTGCATGAAGAGGAAGCATTTTTGATCGTACTTGTTTCTTTTTTTTATTACAAAATACACAAACGATCTGAGAGTCATTGGTACGAGCATCACTTTCGGTCGGAATATTTACGTCCTCAGTTGCATCGTTATGTTCACTAATATCTGGTTCACTAATGTCAGGTTTTTTTTTGATAAGTTGTAGATTGTAATGCTCCTGATTCAGAAATTAAGGTTGGTTGTGATATTGTTGAAGGTTTTGTAAGTATAGGCGGTAAATGAGATTGTTTTTGAGAAGTTGAAGGTTGCGGTTCTGTTGATTGAGAAGATAAAGTTTGCTCTGATGTTGTTGGAGATTCTGTTGCTAACTCTGTAGTCAACTCAGATATCAACGGCGTGACTGGAGATAAGCTGTCTGTAACTACACTGGTTGATTGTTCTTTTGCACTATTTTTTTTAGAACTTTTAGGTTCAGAAGTGTAATATTTTCTCATAAGTCCTGTGAATGCTTTATGGCATTCACGGTGATAACCACCATCTGTATATTCATCAGGCAAAATAATGTTTTTATATTTGAGGTTGTGTTTTTTCTGACTGTCAAAATAGTTTGGCATTTTTTTAATGTCTCTTCAGAAAACAATGTTATTTTGCCATCACTTTTTTTACAAACAAAACAAATTAATTTTTTGCCTTCCGTTTCCATGATAACACTTTATTACAACTGGATCACACTTATTTCATAAACTGCACAAATAAATAATAAAACGTTTGCTGTACGTATAACAGTTCACGACACAATACAGAATAAAAGACAGCTGATGCGCAGTAAAAGATCGCCATTGACCGAACGCACTATTTCACTCGCACCCGCTTACATATATATCCCTCCCGCTCGCACCTACAGTAGACTTTGAATGTGTCTGGCAAGATGAGGTAACTATCGAAAGTGTCTGGCTACTGAGGAAACATCATTTTATAGTTTCCCAAATAACATATATAAAGTTCAGCTTTTATACTATAACGTAAGTATAATTACAATTAACTATATTTTAAGGGTGTCTGGCAGGGGGTCGCAACCGTACTAAGTGTCTGACAGTGGACGAGGCGATTTATAAGATTATTACGAATACAATACATAAAAACTGAGCTTTATACTATACTGAATTTGAGGCATAATTTTATACACCTTTACTACCTGTTACCTGCCAAAGACACCGCGACCCAAGTTTTATAGTCGGGGATCGTTCTTACCTGTATTGTGGACATACGTAGAGAAACTTTTAGCTTTTATTATTTACCGAAGGTCTGGCAGTCGAGGGCTCTTAGACTATAAGTAGAACAACAAAAAAATTGCAGCAGCAAGTAAGATAGGGCGTAATCGTGCTCAGGAATAAAAAAATATTAATCGTTTTTTTTTATTGTTCTAGACTATTTAAAATATAAGATAAGCTCTTCAAAAGCAAATAATAATAAAATTCGTTTTTAAAAAAAAATCACAAATTTTAACCTATAAATTAACATGGTAACCAAGGCTAAAAAATACATTTATAGGAGTTTTATAACAATACTTTATTGTATTTTTTACAATGAATATTTTATGATCTGGTATTGTCAATATAGAAATAAAATAATAATATACTGAACTATAAAAACACTGAATAAAAACTATAGAGGTAATAGTTTGCAAAATGGGTAGGGTTTTTATTAATAATCAATAAGGATTTTCCTTAAACCGTCACAATCAATATGTTTTTTATATTATTCCAAGTAATTAAAATAATTATCCAGTATCATGAAATAAATATAGTCGAGCAAACGAATAGTGTTTAAAAATATTATTGCTGACAATTGTCGAAAGTCAAATTTGTGAGATATCTTTACTGAGATTAAAAAAAAAACCCTATGTTCTTGTAGCCAACGTTTTGATTAATACAAAATTTTTGCTCAGGGTTAAAAAAGCTCGGTTTTCCGAGTCAATAATATTATGTATACAAGTTAATCGGTACCTTTTTTGTCTTAATAAACAGCCTAACAAGGGCCATTTTTTTTTCAACCTCCGATCATGCCTGTAAACAGCCGATCGGGTGCTAGAAGGCAGGGATGCTCGGAGGGCGACTGCGTATCTTCCCCACTATAACCCCTGCCACTTACAACGTCATTACGCCATTTTGAGCCGAGTTGCAAGCATGTAAACGTGGCTGCTACGATTGATTCTCCCGTCAAGTGGAGTATTTACACGATCGTAACAGAACACCTACGCTACAAAAAAACTATGCGCTCGATGATGTCTGAAGATCACAAACGATCAGCGCCGACGTTCCTCACCCGTTATGAGGCTGAAGGTGAGGATTTTTTTGAAATCAATTGTGACTGGAGATGAGATCTTGATTCAGTATGTCACTCCTGAAACCATACAACAGTCACAACAATCGATGCACTCAAACACACCAAACAAATCGAAAAAAATTCAAACAATCCTTCAACAACAGAAAGGTTATTGCTACCGTGTTTTGGGACCAAAAACGCGTGTTGCTTGTTGAGTTTCTGGAAGATGCCAGGCGATTATTGATGCAGGAGGCGATTGGAAGTAATTGCGCCGCCGTTAGCACACCAAAGAATACATGATGGCAAAAAAAATTCTTAAAACATATTTTTTCAAGAATACGAGCGGTCAGGTTCTTACTTGGCAGACTGTATACTAATAAAAAACAACAGTTACTGTCTGTTATAATAATAATAATAATAATAAGCATTTATTGTCTAACAGCACTACATCCATTTACAAGACAATTTGACAATAGGTAAAAAAGTATCAGACCTACTTAAGTTATAATAATAATTTTACAAAAATTCAACACACCACAAATACTGCTCAGCCCATTCATCGCACGATAGGAAAAGTATGCTAAATAAAAATTTTGGATCATCTTAATAACCTGTTCTTGAAGAGTCCAAGCAACTGAGGAAGTGTTAAATGGAAAATATCAATGTTTTGGAATGTCTCATTATAAAACGCCATTGCTCGGTAAAGTGATGATTTTAATAGAAAATTATTATGTGGGATACACACACTAAAAGTCGAGGGGGACCTCATTGTACGACCAGGCACATGCAACATGATTTGAGACAATAATTCAGGGCAATCAATAACAGACCTCACAAGTTTTGTCAGAAAACTCGTAAGTAGGTAGTTCCTGCGTCGGAGCAGTGATGGTATCTGAAATCTCTCCAGCAAGCCCTCGTGGTCACAGCCTCTCGGAGGGAAAGAACCATCAACTCTAAATGCTAAAAATTTAAGGAATTTCCTCTGTATGCTTTCTAATTTCTGGATATAACAATTGTATGTTGGGTTCCAGACCACAGATCCATACTCAAATTTTGAGCGGATATAACAGAAGTAAAGTAGTATAAGTGTCTGAATATTTGTAAAGCTTTTAGCATTGCGCAAAACAAATCCCAACGCCTTAAACGCCTCTGAGCAAACGCTGTTGATATGAGTGTCAAAAGCAAGCTTGGTATCATAAGTAATCCCCAAATCCCTAATAACAGAACACCGCCGAAGTTGCGAACCGTTTAACTCGTAATTGTAATGAATACTTGACTTATTGGAAAAGGTCATGGCGTAACATTTTTTGATATTCAGCGACAAGTTGTTACGTTCACACCATAAATTGATTCTTTCTAGATCCGCTTGCAGGTCAACGCAATCCGAGGTGGTGCTTATTATCCGGAAGAGTTTTAGATCATCCGCGAATAGGAGCACTTTACTGGAAATATCAGAGACTATGTCATTAATAAAGAGAGAGAAAATCAGAGGAGCCAAGTTGCTTCCCTGTGGCGCACCACTCATTGCTGAGAAACTTGCAGACTTGTGATCGCGAATTTCGACATACTGAGATCTACCAGTGAGATAGGAAGCAAAAAAAACCGGTCAAGTGCAAGTTGAACTTGCACAATTAGTGTTCCGTACGTTGATTGTTTTTAAAATAAAAATTTTTGTTAGGGTGGTATAAAATGATCAGTGACTTCACAAAACACACCCCAAATGAGTTTTCAACAAAGTTTGTTTCCAATCTTTACTGAAAACTGGTGACCTTGAAATTTTGTTTTTTTTTTATATACTAAATAAGTTATTAAAGGTAATGCACTCCTGATAATTTTCGTTCAATCTATACCCCGTGGAGAATATTCCAGAGTTTTTTCAAAATTTTTTGATCAGTACTTTTCGAGATAAGGTAGGGGACAGCGATTTTTAAAAGTAATACGAAGAAAAGTGTGCGCAAGGATTACATTATATACATATTTTTTACTCGTGTTTTCACAAGCTTTCATTTGACACCACACTCGATGACCTAGTAAAAAAAATTTTTTTTTCACTTCCGATTTCACCCCTCAAAACGAACCCCTTAAGTCAAAATTTATGTTACGGTGGCATAAAATGATTAGTGACTTCACAAAACACACCCCAAATGAGTTTTCAACAAAGTTTGTTTCCAATCTTTACTGAAATCTGATGACCTTGAAATTTTTGTTTTTTTTTTTATATACCGTATCAATTATTAAAGGTAATGCACTCGTGATAATTTTCGTTCAATCTACACCCCGTGAAGAATATTCCAGAATTTTTTCGAAATTTTTTGATAAGTACTTTTCGAGATAAGGCCCGGGACAGCGATTTTTAGCGAATTTTTAAGAATAATACAAAGAAAAGTGCGCGCAAGTATAATATTATATATATATATATATATATATATATATATATATATATATATATATATATATATATATATATATATATATTATTCGTGTTTTCACAAGCTTTCATTTGACACCACACACTCGATGACTTAGTAAAAAAAATTTTTTTTCACTTCCGACTTCACCCCCCAAAACTAACCCCTTAAGTCAAAATTTAATTCTCAAAACTACATGGCTCTGATGAGGCCATCAATTCCTATATTATTACCAAATTTCACCTTTCTATGTCAAATAGTTCCGGAGAAAATCGGGTGTGACAGACAGACAGACAGACACCGAAGTGATCTTATAAGTGTTCCGTACGGAACACTAAAAACTGACCAAGTTGTTATCAAATCCCATAGCATCAATTTTTGCCAGGAATACCCCATGATCCACCCTGTCAAAGGCCTTCGAAAAGTCAGTATAGAGCGTATCAACCTGCTGGCGCCTATGCAAAGCCTCGCTTACGTATTGGGTGAAACAAGTTAGGTTAGTAATAGTGCTTCGTTTACAAATAAAGCTTATTATGTCTTGTTATGTCTTATAATATTTATTTTAGTTTAGGGTGAGGTAACTCGGAAACATTTTTTTGAGCTCTGAAAAAATCTTATATAAACGCAAACTTTGGCTAAATAAAGCGAATGAAAAAGAAAATTAACTTACAATGATAACAGAAGCTTTTCTCAAATCCCGATTTTCTTCCTGTAAAGCCTTAACTCTCAACTTGTAAGTTTCAAGTTCCACTTTCAGCACCCTGTTCTGTTGCTGCAAGCTCTCTATTCTTTTTTGTAATTGTTCTCTCGTAATGGGACTCGGAGGCATCATTATAGGGCCTCCATCGATGCTGCTCGAATCGGATTCGCTTGCCGAGTCTGCCATGGTAAACACAGTGGTTTTCTAGGTTATGTTGAAGGCAGATAGATCTAAAAGAAGCCAAAGAATTAGTTATATCCAGAGGTATTCAAATATCTCAGTAAGATCCACAATCTGTACGAGTTCAGTAGCATTGCTTACATTTTTCGAGATATTTAGGCTGGACCTTTCTTACTACATAAAGTCCGTTTGTTTGGAGTTGATAGCACACAACATGGGTTATAAACATTAAAATGTCATAAACCATAAGCGTCCGAAATGTCTCTACCAATTATTTGCATTTTTAGTTTCAATAACCTTTATTTTCTATCTCTATACAACAGTGCGACATTTTTCTAAAAAATATTTTATTACGTGGTTTCTAAAACTTACAATAAGAAATATAAATCAACGCATTTCAAAGTTTATTTTAATGAGTAAGTGATGAAACTAAAAATCTTATTTGTATGATAAAGGCCTAAACGAGTACAATTAACAATTCTTAAGAACTAGATATCTACAGTGTTATAAAGCTTAGTGAAAATAGGTACAATAAAATTATTTGGGATTTTAGCAGTTATTGGAATATAATTAACCAAAGTACTTATCGGTAGCTAGGTGCCTAAGTACCTAAGTATGCAATAAAAAATATTCTGTGTAAGTATAAAAATAAAGCAAAAAACCTATAATATGCTTAGTTCAAATCAGAACAGCGATGCCTTCAATTTTCAGTTTTGCCCCGGTCAAACTTCGCGGAGTCTGTAAATCTGCATTTTCCCTGCGTGAAAAAACAATGATACTTAACGTCTACGATGCCCTAGTACAGGGGTCGGCAACCTATGGCACGCGTGCCATCTCTGGCACGCCAAGCAATTTTGAATGGCACGCGTACCTATTCAAAGTTTACACATTAATTCTGTAATCTGTGACATGTTTCGAAATTAAGTAAATAATCGAAGACAGTATTACTTTAACGATACAAACAAAAACGATATATTATATAGGTCACTAGGTATTATTACCAAAAACTACAAAATATTGGTTTGGCTTTAATTTCGGCAAGTAATAAAGACGGCAAGCCTCAAAATATAAGCCTAGGCAACACAAATAAACGTCCTCAATTCAGATCAAAAGAGCCGCTATAAGGCGGTTTTTTGTTTGACTTGACTTCAAGCAACTCTTTTTATATTGCCGAACTTTAGTTTTTGTTAGATTTAACTTCTAGGCGGCCCTTTGATTGCAATGGGCGCGTTGTAGATAATAATTTTTGTTCTAAGAAATTTAATAAACGTAATTATTGGAATTTTCTGGAAACATTATTTTTCTATATATAGCAAGCGGCTACACGTTTGGATCATTTAGTACAAAAGTAACATCCGTTCCAGTAAATAGTCGTCGAAAAGTTTAAAAATTAAAATTACGTTGCGTTATGGCCGCGAAGAAACAGAAGGTAGACGTTCGATCATTTCAAACTTCATGGACAACAGATTACGGTTTTGTACAGCAAAACGATCGGGCCATTTGTGTCCTATGGGAAACGTAGTTTTTCCGGACATCTAGTTTCCCCAATAAGAGACCGGGAAAGCGTAGTTTTCCGGACATCTAGTGTTCAACGACATTTCCAGATAAAACATGAATCGTCATTTAAAGATAACGCTGATAAAAGGGAGGCAATACAAAGAGCAAGTAAACAATACGAGAAACAGTCAACATTCTTTAGCAAAGTTTTCCAAGGAAAAAATCAGGTAACTGAATGCAGTTTCAAAATTGCACAATCGTTGGCACAAAAGGGTTCACTGACGGAGAATTTATGAAGCAAACGTTTTTGAGTACTGGCGAGATTTTATTCGATGACTTGCCCAATAAGGATACAATATTGGCCAGGATTAGGAATATATCGGCATCAGCGCGGACCATCGAGAGACGAATTACCGAAATGACACAAAATGTCCAAAAACAGCAGAGAGACGCTATCAAACGGAGTTTTGTATTTAGTGTAGCATTGGATGAAAGTGTCGATATTAATGACATTGCCCGTCTGGCAATCGTTGCGCGATACTTCGATGATGGCAGTGTGTACGAAGAGCTGATTTGTCTGCTCTCATTGCATGGAACTACAAGAGGAGAGGATATATTTTCAGAATTTGTTAAACATTTTTGAAAAGCGGAATTTTTGCGTAACGACAGATGGCGCTCCTGCTATGATTGGGAGACAAAAAGGATTTGTTTCCCTTCTTATTGAACGCATGGGTCGATCAGTTTTGAATTTTCATTGCATAATTCACAGTTTGTGCGCTAAAATCTCCGCTGGAAGTTTAAAATCCGTGATGGATAGGGTGGTTAAAATAGTTAACTACATTGTCGGTCGTTCTTCACTGATCCATAGACAATTTAAGGCGTTTCTGCAGGAATTAGAAAGCGCATATTCAGATATACCATTGCACAATAATGTGCGCTGGCTCAGCCGTGGTAAAGTGCTCTCTAGATTTGTGCAATGTCTGGGAGAAATTAAATCGTTCTTGTTGGAAAAAAAATCAAGTGAATGCTTATCCTGAGCTAGAAGATAACAACTGGATCTGTATATTAATGTTTCTTACTGATATTACAAACCATCTCAGTGAACTCAACTTTTTGTTGAGTTCACTGACTCACAACAAGTTACAAGGTTCAGGTAAAACAGTTCTGGATTTATACGAATCCTGGAAATCATTCAAATTAAAAATAGATTTATTTATCAGCGATATTACTACAAACACACATAAATATTTTCCAAATTTAAAAAACTTATATATCCAGTGTCGACGATGGTGCACTAATAGACGAAATTCTTAAATATATGACTAATTTAAAAGAGGAGTTTATCGAGAGGGGTCAGGATTTTGATAAACATGGTCCTATGTTCGCTTTTTTAATCAAACCAGATTTAACGGATTTTTCCAGCAGTTGCTTTGACATAACTCTTTTCTCATGGATGGACATTAATGATTTTGATCTTCAATACATTGAATTTAAAAGTTTCGAGTTATGGAACACGAAATTTGTAGAATTAAGAAGGGTATTAGAAGGTGACTGCCAGAACCATTCAAACGAGATACTCAGTTGTTGGATGAGTTTACCAGAGAAATTTATTTGTCTTAAGAAAGTAGCGTTTGCCATGCTTACAGCTTTCGAATCGTCCTATATATGTGAACAACTTTTTTCCCATATGAGAGTGATTTTAAACCCGTACCGAAGCAAGCTGACAACATACAACTCGGAAGCATGTGTGACACTGAAAATAACCAGACATGAACCGGATATAAGAAAACTCTCTAAAGAACTTCAAGCATAGGGTTCACACTAGGTCCTAGGACTAGAATAATAAAATTATTTGTTAAATGTTAAAATTTTTTTGTAATTAAACCTTCTAAAAGCAATATTTTAAGTTAATTTAAGTTAATTTTTGTTAATTTTAGTTGTAGTAAGTACCTATGTCGGCACGCAAAATGTTGTATGGATGAAAACTGGCACCAATTAGTTAAAAGGTTGCCGACCCCTGCCCTAGTGCGTCAATAGCCAATAAGCCAAGTCCATGAAATTGTGGAAACCTATGCCAACATGAATGGAGTTGGATCAGCAACGATTTATAGATTTCTAAAGGAAAGAAAACGCGGTCCTTTTAACGAACCTCAGAATCACAAAGGAAAGGAGCCCTTAGAGGCTTTAAAAACGCAATAAGAAGAAAAGTACACAATTTTTTTATTAAGAAAGAAATACCCAACTACATAAAGTTTTGCAAGACATCATAGAAGACCTGGACCTACCAGATTTTAAAAAATAGAAATTATAGAAAATTTTTCATAACCTGAATTTTCATTGGAAAAAACACAATAGAAAATCTGTTCTTATCGATAAAACAGAAATAATTTGTTGGAGAAGAGAATATCTACGAGCAATCAGAAAATTTCGAGCCGAAGAGAGAAATATTTTTGATTTAGATGAGACTTGGGTTAACGAGGGACAAAAAGTGAAAAAATTTTGGATTGACAAAAACATTAAGAGTCCCAAACAAGCTTTTTTGGAAGGTTGGTCAACTGGATTACAACTCCCTTCGGAAAAAGGCTAATTATAGCACATATTGGTAGTAAAAACGGATTTTTTTCGATGGTGACTTGTTGGAATTCGAATCAAAGTAAACTAAAGATTACCATGAGGAGATGACGGCTGATGTTTTTTGAGGAGTACTTCCGACAAATGACTGAATGTATACCAGCAGAATCAGTTATAGTATTAGACAATGGCCCATACCATTCTCGATTATTAGAACGACTCCCGACAAATTCATGGAAGAAAGCGGATATTCTTCAATGGATAAGAAATAAACATCTCAAACATAAAGATGGTATTTAGTGGAAATTTAAGTAGCGTTTTACTTCTTGCAAAACTTCTAAAGATGGTATGTTAAAAGCGGAACTTCTCAAAATTGGGAAACAAAATAAAGCACAGTTCAAAAAATACGCAGTCGATGAGATGGCAAAGGAACGGAATATCACAGTGCTTAGATTACCTCCATATCATTGCGAATTGAATCCCATAGAGCTAATTTGGGCACAAATGAAAGATTTCGTTGCAAGAGAAAAACACCACGTTCAAAGTTGAAGACGTACGGCAATTAGTACTAGCCGGAATAGATAAAATTAAAGAGGATAATTGGAAAAATGCCATTCGACATGTTATAGAAGAAAATAAAATGTGAAAACTTGACGAATACATCGAAGAAACTGTGGAAACAGAATCCTTAATTATCAATTTAAGAGAAGTCGAGTCTTCAGATGATGACTGTTCTTGATTGTAATTAAAGTACTTATATATTGTGAATTTGTATATATACATAGATCTATAGGTTAAAAAATTTTTGGTAATAAACCTTATTCAGTATATATCACCACTACACCAAACACTTTATTTTTGCACTCGACGCTTGTTTCGCTAACCATGTTAGCTTCATCAGGAGCGATGACTGACTAAAGCTAAACTACACATCTACCCTATTTATACTTAGCCTAACCCTTGAACTACTCAGGCGGAACTAATGGCATAGGCAAGGCCATCAGTTCCGGTCAAGTAACCAGTAGAGGGGACTATAAGGAATAGGCCCTCTGTCTTTATTTAAACTACGTTTACATTTTATAATTTCCATATTTTCGTATGCGTTCAACAATCTCCTATCAGATACATTTTTAATTAATCTTAGATTATCTAATGTTACAGTATGATCAGCTTCAAGGGCATGTTCGGCAATACTAGACTTTCCTGTTCTACTGTATTTTAAGTGTGCTAAATGTTCTTTAAAACGTGTTTTAATTGACCTTTTAGTTTGCCCAACATACTTTTTGTCACAATCATTACAACTAATTTCATAAATCCCACTTTTCTCACAATTAGGAATCTTATTTTTGGGATTTCTCAGATTGTCTGATGACTTATAGACTAAGGTGAGGCATACCTTATTAAATACCTTATTGAGTCCCTTGCTATATTTCGGATTATATGGTATGGAGATACACTTGGTGTTATTTTCTTCGCGTGTAAAAAAGGTGACATTCTGAATATTTAACCTGAACTTATGTCTATTTATTAGCTTGTTTACTAAGTCATCGTCATAACCATTAACTCTACTTATATTTCTAATACGGTTCCTTTCGTTATTAAAGTTGACTCTATTCAGAGGAAAAGTAACCAAACGATGAACTAAAAAATGTAATTAGGCTAATTTGTGTTGTTTGCAATGAAATGAATCATTAGGAATATATCTATCATTGCAACACAAATTAGCCTCATTACATTTTTTAGTTCATCGTTTGGTCACTTTTCCTCTGAATAGAGTCAACTTTAATAACGGAATCGTATTAGAAATATAACTAGAGTTAATGGTTCTGACGATGACTTAGTAAACAAGCTAATAAATAGACATAAGTTCAGGTTAAATATTCAGAATTCCACCTTTTTTACACGCGAAGAAAATAACACCAAGTATGTCTCCATACCATATAATCCGAAATATAGCAAGGAACTCAATAAGGTATTTAATAAGATAGGCCTCACCTTAGTCTATAAGTCATCAGACAATCTGAGGAATATCTTAGGAAATCCCAAAGATAAGATTCCTAATTGTGAGAAAAGTGGAATTTATGAAATTAGTTGTAATGATTGTGACAAAAAGTATGTTGGGCAAACTAAAAGGTCAATTAAAAGACGTTTTTTTAGCACACTTAAAATACAGTAGAACAGAAAAGTCTAGCATTGCCGAACATGCCCTTAAAGCTGATCATACTGTAACATTAGATAATCTAAGATTAATTAAAAACGTATCTGATAGGAGATTGTTGAAAGCAAACGAAAGTACGGAAATTATAAAATGTAAAAGTAGTTTAAATAAAGACATAGGGTCTATTCCTTATAGTCCCCTATACTGGTTACTTGACCGGAACTGATGGCCTTGCCTATGCTATTAGTTCCGCCTGAGTAATTCAAGAGTTAGGCTAAGTATAAACAGGGTAGAGCTGTAGTTTAGCTTTAGTCAATCATCGCTCCTGATGAAGCTAACGTGGTTAGCGAAACGCGCGTCGAGTGCAAAAATAAAGTGTTTGGTGTAGTGGTGATATATACTGAGTAGTGTCAGTGTGTCAAAGATACCACATTCCCAACTTAATAAACCTTATATTTGTATAACTTTATTTTTAAGATAATTTCATTTATAAAAACTAAAAGCAGGTTATGCTCGGATGGGTAAGCTACATGCTCGGACGGCTATGCTACCGATGAACCCGCATTTACATTTTATGACTCTATTATATAGTAGAGGTTTTCCGCCTAAAATAGGGTGAACCCTTAAAAATAATTCGAAACAGTAGCAAAATTCAGTAAAATGCATAAGAAATCTCTTTTTTTTGGGAGCACCCCAACATGTATTTGCATCTACAATAAGAGAATTCTGCCGGCAACTCCAAACAAATACACTTTAATTCATTTGTTTTTACCTATCTATTGTTAAAATAATTTATAAACATATTACATGGATTCATGCCTGCTATCATACTCATATGGCATTACTGACTAACACCTTCTCCAAAAGTTGAATAAATTTATTTTTTGCATTTGGCATACACTGTCTCAAATGGTACTTATCGAACTACATCGCTTGGACCTGTATTTTAAGGTTACATGAATAGCATCAGCATCGCTTGAAGTGGTGAATTTGCTTCTCTAGCATTAGTACTTCCACATATAAAAAAGCGGGAAATAATTTGAATTTGGAAACGAATTTTGAGATACTTATTTCAAAGATATATAACTAATTTCTACACCTAACAACATTAAGGCAATCATAGTATAGTTGCACTCAAAATATAGTGCATATGGCCGCCCTATATCATAAAACTGAAGGTTAATTTTGTTGGTATTAATAATATTGTATGATTTATTTTTTGCTAGAACTTTCATACTAAGATAATAAATAATTTATCGATAATAAAACTTTTAAATATTTAATAAAATTGTTTACTATTTGTCCAGATTATATCTATGCAAAATGGAGGTGAGTGATAAAAAAAAAATCGCATAAACCTTGACAAGGCTGATGCGGTAAAAAAATGTGATTAAACTGACCTTCATGAATACATAATAAAGAAAGATAGTAGATTGTACATAATTGTCGGATTTGATTATTTTTATAAAAAATTATCATATTTGTGGATAATATATTCTGTTCCAGTCTAGAATTTCTACAATTTGAAACAATAAATGAATGAAATTTTTACTTTCCTTGCTAATGAAGACAGTAGTATATTCATGAAAATTGCCCCCCGCCGGCGAGATTTTTGCATTTCTCCAGGTTTAGGGTCTCTAGATTATATAAAAAAAACCGGTCAAGTGCAAGTTGAACTTGCACAATTAGTGTTCCGTACGTTGATTATTTTTAAAATAAAAATTTTTGTTAGGGTGGTATAAAATGATCAGTGACTTCACAAAACACACCCCAAATGAGTTTTCAACAAAGTTTGTTTTCAATCTTTACTGAAAACTGGTGACATTGAAATTTTTTTTTTTTATATACCAAATAAATTATTAAAGGTAATGCACTCGTGATAATTTTCGTTCAATCTATACCCCGTGCAGAATATTCCAGAATTTTTTCAAAATTTTTTGATCAGTACTTTTCGAGATAAGGTAGGACACAGCGATTTTTTAAAAGTAATACGAAGAAAAGTGTGCGCAAGTATTACATTATATATATAGATATATATATATATATATATATATATATATATATATATATATATATATATATGTATATATATATTATACTCGTGTTTTCACAAGCTTTCATTTGACACCACACTCGATGACCTAGTAAAAAAAATTTTTTTTCACTTCCGATTTCACCCCTCAAAAACGAACCCCTTAAGTCAAAATTTATGTTACGGTGGTATAAAAGGATCAGTGACTTCACAAAACACATCCCAAATGAGTTTTTAATAAAGTTTGTTTCCAATCTTTACTGAAATCTGATGACCTTGAAATTTTTGTTTTTTTTTTTTATATACCATATAAATTATTAAAGGTAATGCACTCGTGATAATTTTCGTTCAATCTATCGTGGAGAATATTCCAGAATTTTTTCGAAATTTTTTGATAAGTACTTTTCGAGATAAGGCCCGGGACAGCGATTTTTGGCGAATTTTTAAAATAATACAAAGAAAAGTGCGCGCAAGTATAATATTATATATATATTTTTTACTCGTGTTTTCACAAGCTTTCATTTGACACCACACTCGATGACCTAGTAAACAAATTTTTTTTTTCACTTCCGACTTCACCCCCCAAAACTAACCCCTTAAGTCAAAATTTAATTCTCAAAACTACATCGCTCTGATGAGGCCATCAATTCCTATATTATTAGCAAATTTCACCTTTCTATGTCAAATAGTTTCGGAGAAAATCGGGTGTGACAGACAGACAGACAGACAGACAGACAGACATACACCGAAGTGATCTTATAAGTGTTCCGTACGGAACACTAAAAACAGCCTATTTTCTAGGCCACAACGGTCTCCAGGGAGATGAAAAGTTATATTTACTGGTAAAAAAAAGGGAGCACTAGCGAGCCCCACGCCACCTGAACCCTGCAGATTGGGAGTTAAAGATCAGGAGACAGCTCTTTAACTAATAATGTGTTGCCCAGCAATTACACCGAGCAAGAGCAAACCCACCCGAGTTTCTCAATAATTTTGGACTAGGATGATAACAAAGGGATTCAACCTAGAAGGCTGCTGCCCTTTTTAAAGGCTATTGGTTTTCCACAGCCTTAACATAAGACAGATGCACAATAGGCCTTTAAGGCGTCTAAGTTCTGTAGGTATTCAAGTCACCTGTTAGCTGAATCTCAGTCGATCTTAATTATTTACTTATCTATCTAACAGAGTTTCTAATTTTGTCAGTCTGATAAATTAAATATCGATTTTAAATTTCGTGTGTATATATATATATATATATATATATATATATATATATATATATATACCAAAATCTTTATATATATATATATATATATATATATATATATATATATATATATATATATATATATATACCAAAATCTATATATATATATATATATATATATATATATATATATATATATATATATATATATATATATATATACATACACTTCCGTCTGAAAGTATTTGCCCATCTAGAAATTTTAATGTAACTGCCAAAATTTAATACCTAATTAAACCCTTTTATTATATTAGGTAAATTTAATTGTTCTTAGCAAGTGTCCATCATAAAATTGTTTAGATAAGCCTTTTTGGTGAAGTCACAAATTAAAAACCAATTAGAACAAATTTCTAAGTTTGCATAATAATCGTTTTGAGGCGATTTCTGAGAATTCCAGTTGAAGTAAGAACTCATTTCAAGTTTCTAGAGATTATGGAAATTCCTAGTGACATTTTATGACAAAAACTATGCTATAATTGGAAATTAACCATTTGCAAACAGTACTTTGTCATTGATACAGGCTCAATTGTTTTGTGAAAATGCCAAAAACAAAAGAAGTTTTCGTTGAATATCGGGCTCTGATCATTGCGAGACATCAAAGGGGTCACTCGAATCGACAAATCGCGAATGATATGCGGATGCCAAGGAGAAAGGTGGACATCGTAAAAAAATTTTACTGTGGGACATGAAATTCTCAACTAAAAACTTTCAGGAAGGCCTCGAAAAACGACTCCAGCTGAAGAAGAGCTATAACAATGTCCAGCAGACGTAATCCCAACCTAACCGCACCAGAAAGCACGGCTCAAGTAAACCTGGAGCGGCCCATCTCCATCAGCGTGACAACCGTGAAGAACACATTAGCAGAAGGTGGACTACACGGGAAAGTTGTAGTGAGGAAACCACTTCTTAGTGTGAAGTGAATAAACGTAAACGATTAGAATGGGTCCGAGAACATGAAAATTGGACATCAGAACAATGGAATTCCGTCCTTTGGAGCAACGAATCAAAATTCGAAATTTTCGGTTCAAATCGACGAGTTTTACGCGCGGCGGTTAGCTAGAGAGAGGATGTTGGAAGCCTGTTAGTTTCCTACAGTAAAACATGGTGGAGGTTCAGTAATAGTTTGGGGTTGTTTTGACAACGGTAAAGTTGGACAAATCTTTAGGATAGAAGGAATCATGCGAAAAAAACAGTATCAAGAAATTTTGCTAACTCAAATGCTTCCTTCTGGAAGAGATATTTTTCAAGGGAAATTTATTTTTCATCATAACAACGACCTTAAACATTCTGCTAAACAAATTAAGAACTTTTGGACCAATGGAAATCCGATGACGTCCTGGAAGTGATGACTTGGCTTCCACAATCGCCCGACTTGAACCCGATTGAATTGCCGTGGGACCATTTAGACAGGTGTGTTCGAAAACTCAATCCAACATCAAAAAATCACTTGTGGGACCTTTTACAAGCAGAATGGGTTAAAATAACCAAAGAAACTCTGAAGAAACTACTGGACAGAATGACGAAACTCTGTAAAGCGGTAATTAAAAACAAAGGTCACACCCCCTGGCGTAAAGTTAATTGAGCATTTCTGGAAAACATGTTAATAATTATTTTTCCATCCTTGTCCAATACTTTTTCTCTCGAACCAAGTTCTGGTAGGTCATCACCAATTTTTAAGTCAGAGTATCGTTTCACTCGCTTGCTAACGAATGCTCTTGACTTCCCGCTGTAGGCGTAATTTTCGGACCTTATATAAGAACCCAGCCTAGTTAACTATAAATAAGGATAGAAATGAGTCTCTTTCCGCAGAGCATTGTTTGCTTAGGTGCCAACAATAACCTAAAAAAAAAGGAACTTCTTTTACCGAATACAAGTTATAGGCGACACATTCTTATTTGACGACTGTATAAAGAGGTTGTTATGTAATTTAAAACACTGTTTAACTTTAAACCAAAAAGAGGTCACAAGTATTTTAAGGGATTTTATCTATCTGTAATTTTTGAAAAATCGACTTTTTTTTGCTTAAATAACGTATTATAGTCCTAAAAAACATATAGCCTTATTTTCGATTTTTTTTTTTAGCTTCCAGTCGTAGCGCACGAAAAGGCGTTTACTTTGCGAGCAGCCTGTTGGAGTGATTTGGCTTAGTCGATACATTTAATCTATCACTAACGGCTAATACTTTCTTAAATTATGTATAGTTGGCATCATTACGTCTTTATTAATATGTTAACTACCATACATTACCATCCATGCCCCATGTTGTCTTCAGACAGCGTATCATAAAACGCATTTTAATGAAGCTAGACACTAAAAAAGCTTCTGGCGCTGACGGAATACCTGCCATAGTTCTCAAAAACTGTGCGAGGGAACTGACACCAGTTTTCTGTAGACTTTTCAACCTATCCTACAGAAAGGGAATATTTTCTTCCTGCTGGAAGTGTGCCACAGTTCAGCCGATACCTAAAAAAGGCAAGGAGACCTTGCCAAATAACTACCCACCAGTCGCACTGCTTTCAATAATATCGAAAGTCATGGAAAAGGCTATCAATCAACATCTTCTAAAATGTCTTGAAGAATTCAACATTATTAGCGATCACCAATAGGGCTTTCGTAAACAGATCAACAGGAGATCTTCTGACTTATGTAACACATGTTTGGAAAAAACGCAATTGAACACTTTGGAAAATCTCGAGCGGTTGCTCTTGACATATCCAAGGCATTGGCACGATGGACTGTTGGCTAAGCTACGCTCTTATGGTATGTCTGAAAAGTTCTGTTTGTGGCTCTTTCCTTAGTGAGCGTTCTTTACGAGAGGCGGTCGACGGATTTCTTTCTAACACCTCCACTATCAACGCCGGTGTACCCCAATGCTCCATACTATCTCCTACTCTCCTTCTCATTTACACGATCTGCTGGAAAAGACCGGAAATCCAATCTACAGCTTTGCAGATGACAGTACGCTTATCTCTTCATTCACTTTGAACGCTCGGACATCGGCTGCTCAGGCGAGTGTCCGCAGACAGCGGGAAGTTGTTCAAGTTAACAAAGACCTGGGAGAAATTCTATCTTGGGGTGACAGTAACCAAGTGGAATTTAACGCTACAAAAACCCAGGCGGCAGTTTTTTCTAAAAAAGTTAACGTTGCTGAACCCGACATAGTTATGACGGGGCACTCCATTCCTCTAACATCGTCACTCAATTTGTTAGGAGTTAATTTGGGAGCAAATATGTCCTGGCATGAGCATGTTGCAGGCATAGCAAGGAAAGCTTCTCAAAAGTTGGGAATATTATTTCGAACCAGAAAGCTTAACACTCCACAACTGTTAATTCTTTACAAAGCTCGAATTCGACCAACTATGGAATACTGCTCCCATGTTTGAAGGTCCGCTCCCCAAACATACACTGCATTTGATGGATTCTATTCAGAGAAGAGCTGTTCGTCTGATTGGAGATCCGGAACTGACCGGCGGCCTTGATTCGCTGGAACATCGAAGAACGGTTAGCGACTTGAGCCTATTCTATAAGTATTTCGATAGAAAGTGTTCGGAGGATGTGGCCCGTTCCCAGAGCGGTGCATGTTAGAAATACACGTCGCGCTGATACTTCACATCCGTATGAGGTTCAGCTTGTTACTCCTCGTACAACGCTTTTCAAGCAGTCTTTTATATGGAGAACATCATCCCTTTGGAATAATTTGCCCAGGACTGTTTCCCACCGAGTACAATTGACAGCGATTCAAGAGCAACGTGAATCGCTTTTTTTTTTTTCCGCACACGTGCCGCTCCTGTAACGCTTTAGGGACCTCCCTGCAGCACGTGTGCTAGACACATAAAAAAAAAAATCCAGGCAAATATCAAATACGGTTTTCTCGTAACTACGGTTATTAAATCGGCCGGCGGCAGCATAACTCCAACAATTTACAACCGATTAATTTGAGCTTTTAACTATAGCTTTTTTAATAAGATTCTCTGGGGAAGTACAAACGATTATTAGGATTAATCAATTACTTTTTTATAAACAAACTAGCCGTGCCCGCGGCCCCGCTCGCATGGATTTGATTCACTATTATCGTGACTACTTATTCCTTATGGTACCTAACGTAATAAAAGATATCCTATAACCTGGCCAGAGAACATGTATTTTATAAAAAAAAACACGTACCTAAATCGGATAAGTGGTTCTTGAGTGTTAAGCGCCCTAACAGACAGACAGACAGAGAGACGTTGTGTTTTATATAGATTATACCATAGACATAGAGAATGGATTGAGTGTCCCGTATCCCGCTGTAAAGTAAATATGGACGCAAAACTGTGAGAGAGACAAAGCGTATGAGCGGCCAGTAGCTGTCTCTTTCTAGAATGCCGCTAAGCTACGGCGCTCTTGAAAATAATATTTCTAAGTGTTCTATTTGAACTAAAACCGGGTAGGGGCTTTTCTCACCTTGAATTCCGTCTCGGGGTACTGCGCCTTATTTATTACACGCCTACAGAAAGGAGACAGTTATGCCGCACAGTCGCTTTGTCTCTTTCTAGAGAGTGGTCAATTTTGTGAGGTTAATGCTCAGTCCATCCTCTATGTCTATGGATTATATAGATTATTATTAATATATAACCTGGCCAGAGAACATATATATGAATTTAAAAAAAAACATAAATCGGTTAAGTGATTCTCGAGTGATAAGCGCACTAACGGACAAACAGACAGATAGACAGACAGATGTTGCATTTTATATATATTATAGAAGATTATAGATAACCTGGTCAGAAAATAAATGTATGAATTAAAAAACAAACATGTAAATCGGATAAGTGGTTCTCAAGTCGTAAGCGCACTAACGGACAGACAAAGAGACCTTGCATTTTATATATTATATTCTTTGCTACATGATATTGTTCTATATTTAATGGTTTAGGCAGTGATTCCAAGAGAACGCTCTAGAGGCAAACTTTTTTCCGAATTGATTCACTATTATCGTCACTGCCTATTCCTTATGTTACCTAACGTAATAAAATATAGCCTATAACCTGGCCAGAGAACATATGTATGTTTAAAAAAAAAACAGCACGTAAATCGGATAAGTGGTTCTCGTGTGATAAGCGCACTAACAGATAGAGAGATAGACAGACAGACAGAGAGACGTTGCATTTTATATACATATTATAGATAAAAGCCGATTTTTAAGACAAAATGAATTTTTTTTTTCAAATTTCCACAATTTTTTGAAAAATTGATATTTTTCAATAATCGTGTAGCAAAACTAACGTAAATAATAATAAATAATAACCGGTTAAGTGCAAGTTGAACTTGCGCAATTAGTGTTCCGTACGTTGATTGCTTTTAAAATAAAAAAAATTGTTACAGAGGTATAAAATGATCAGTGACTTCACAAAATACACCTCAAATGAGTTTTCAACAAAGTTTGTTTCCAATCTTTACTGAAATCTGATGACCTTGAAATTTTTGTTTTTTTTTAAATACCAGAAAAATTATTAAAGGTAATGCACTCGAGATAATTTTCGTTCAATCTACATCCCGTGGAGAATATTCCAGAATTTTTTCAAAATTTTTTGATAAGTACTTTTCGAGATAAGGCGAGGGACAGCGATTTTTCGCGCTTTTTTAAAAATAATACAAAGAAAAGTGCGCGAAAGTATTACATTATATATATATTTTTTACTCGTGTTTTCACAAGCTTTCATTTGACATCACACTCGATGACCAAGTAAAAAATTTTCACTTCCGATTTCACCCCCCAAAACTAACCCCTTAAGTCAAAATTTAACTCTCAAAACTACATGGCTCTGATGAGGCCATCAATTCCTATATTAGTACCAAATTTCAACTTTCTACGTCAAATAGTTTCGGAGAAAATCGGGTGTGACAGACAGACACCGAAGTGATCTTATAAGTGTTCCGTACGGAACACTAAAAATTGTTTGTTTGCTCTTGATTGAGAATTAAAATTGTTCTACTGCCGGCCGCGGAACACCTCCTTAAAACAGATGCCTCTGTTCAGCGTGTTAGCGCGCCGCCATTTTGTCCAATACCATAAAATAAAAAATTATTTTGTACATTTTAATACGCATATATTAAAACAGATTTTTTTGTTGCTTATATAGTAGAGAGTAAAAAAATTCCCAAAAAGAGCCTGTTTTTTCTGTCTGTTAGATAGATGTAACCTCTTAAGTTAAACTAGATTAGTCTGTTCTAAATAACTGGCAAATGATTTAGTTTATGCAAATAATTATTATATATATTAATTTGCTCACAAAATTCAGTTGGAGCTTTTGGTTCCCTAAAGTGGTTCAAAATATTTTATTCTTGTTATAGGCAATGACCTATAATGAATACTTTACGACTTATAGCTTTCCTATCTTGAAAAAATTGGATAAGTACAAATTGGGCTTGTGTAATTAGTGTTCTGTACCCTTGAAAATAAAATTTTTTTTTTTCGACTTTACAAAACACACCCCAAATGAGTTTTCAACAAAGTTTGTTTCTGACATTTGTTGAAAACTGAAGACCTTGAAATTTTTTTTTATATAGCAGATAAATTATCAAACGTGATAATTTTTGTTCAATCTACACCTTGTGGAGAATATTCCAGAATTTTTTCAAAATTCTTGGATCAGTACTTTTCAAGATGGGGGGGTCCGCGATTTTTGGCAATTTCTTAAAATAATACAAAGAAAAGTCATCATACATATTTTTGAACTCATGTTTTTACTGGCTTTCATTTGACATCCCACTCGATGACCTGGTAAAAAAAAGAGTTTTTTTCACTTCCTATTTCACTACCCAGAACTAACCCCTAAAGTCAAAATTTAACTTTCAAAACTACATGGCTCTGATAGAGCCACTGATTCCTATATTAGTGTCAAATTTTAACTTTCTATGTCACATAGTTTCAGAGAAAATTGGTTGTGACAGACAGACACCGAAGTGATCTTATAAGTGTTACATAAGGGACACCAAAATTGGTTTTGACAGAATTACAAATAATATTTAAGATGGAAAGCTCTTCAATCAATGGCTCATGTTAATTTATTATTATTATCAAATAAAAAATATGATTAACTATTAAAACAATGTGAATATCAAAAATGATTTAAGATCCCTTCCTAGCTTTATTTGAAGATGAAAAGAAGGTTGTTTTATTAAGAACACAAACTCCAACTAGGCTATTTTAAGTCAAAAAATAAGCAGGTATGAGTAATAGCTTGGAGTTTTTTATATGGTTTAATTTTGGGGGAACATAAGCGACTTATTAAATGGACATGCATATTTTGGAAAAATTTATGTTCTCATTAATACTAGATATAATAAAATATGCTGAGCTGTTATCTCTATTCCTCCTTATGATTCCATCAACATTTTTTTAAACAGATTTAAATCCAAATCACAATAAATTATATCTCACATCCCATCTGAAAGAATGTATGTTAACGTTGGTAAGACCGATTGGTTGGTATATAGTAGAGAAACAGATAGATAAACACATTTACACAACAGATGACTCAACTAAAACACTGAGGCCTCTTGAACACCCGTTTTGTTTTATGGTCGTGAAAGGCTAATATTCCTCAAAAAGAACAACAACCTTTCCAGTTGAATCCCCTCAATACATTTCTGTTCCAGAATGACTTGATATGTCAGGTGAGTTCATCTAGTCCATTTATATATATTTTTATATATATTATATTCTTTGCCACATGATATTGTTGCAGTGTATTGCAACAGAACATGCTAGTGGCAAACTTTTTTCCAGTTTGATTCACTATTATCATTACTGCTTATTTCTCATGTTACCTAACGTAATATAATATATCCTATAACCCGGCCAGAGAACCTATGTATGTTTTAAAAAAAACAGCCCATAAATCAGATAAGTGGTTCTCATGTGATAAGCACACTAACAGACAGACAGAGAGACATTGCATTTTAAATATATTATAGATAAAGGCTGATTTTTAGGACCAAAATATATATTTTTTTAATTTCCACAATTTCTTGAAAAATTGATATTTTTCAATAATCACGGGTACTTCTCTAGCAAAACTAATGTAAATAATAAAAAATTTGTTTGCAAATATTAGCCACAACACAATTAGATAAGGAGCTGTAATTTCCTCCTCCCAGCACTATCTGCAGTCTAGATTATATTTTTGACCCCAATATGAGTTAGGTGCTCGATCAGGTGGCAGTGTTCTGTAAGGACTTCTATCACCATCTTCAGGTCTGTCTTGTTGGATTTCAACAAAGACCTGGTATATTTAGGTTTAAGTTACCTTATGTGACTCTGATTATTATCTATAAATTCAACTAGCATTTTGATTAAATGATTAGCTTCAGAAATATTTATTCTCTCTATTGGCAATTACCTATAATGAAAATTTTGTAACTTACAGCTTTTGTCCACTGAAGAAGTAAGTCTTTACAGAATTAAAAATGGGGTTCAGGGTGTAATGCAGTCATTTTGGTTTAGAGACAATCTTATGTTATCTCTTATTATTATCAAGTAGAAAATATGACTAAGCATTACAACGATATGAATATTCCTAAGAATGATAGTATGTTTATTCAAATTTTCATCATAAAATGGTGTTACTTTGTAAGATCCTACATATCTCCCTCAAAAGATTGAAAATGAGGTGTGGTCTATTAAAAACCAGAGCTCCAATTAGGACTATTGTAACTCAAAACCAAATAGATATGAGTAATACCCTGGAGGTTTTTATATGGTTATATTTTTAGGGAGGGTGAGTGACCTCTCAAATGAACATGCACATTTTAGAATGAATTATTCTGAAAGATGATAGAGTAAAACAATGAGAACAATACATGAAAACATCCTATTAACTTTAAACCTCTGCAAGGATAGAAGAAAAATTTACATTCTCATTAAGACTAAATATAAAAAAAATAAACTGGAAAAATATGCTGACCTGTTA
>CM032447.1:231106775-231191775 GCA_019049505.1 Pachyrhynchus sulphureomaculatus | reverse complement strand
TCCGCCACAAAAATAACGACGCGTTAGCGCAGTTTCAGTAATAGTACATTAACACTAATTTTTACTGGTAACTGAAAAAATAAAATAAAAACATACTTTTCTAAAAATATTTTTCCGTCGGTACATTAAAATGTGTATTAATGAAATGAGTATATTTATACAGCTCATAGAATATTCCTCAAGAACACTGTTTTTTTATACTAAGGAAACATATTATACCTTATAATTAATTAATATAGTAAGTAGATCTTCCGCAAGCAAAACAGTGGAGTTATATTTAAACTAATTTTTAAAGATGTTTTTTTTTTTTTTTTTAAAAAAAATAACTTCAGAATTTTTTGGATCTGTTAAGCCAAATTTACATTAAAAAAAAAAAAAAAATGTTTTATTGGCAACAATGACTTTTAATTTTAATATTTTTTTATAGAAAAAAACAAGATATCACTTTAGTAATTAATGGATTTGCTAAATGAAATCAGATAGATAATCAAGCCATAAGTAAAATCCTTAAATTTAAACCATTTATTTTGTTTAATTACTTCTTGGTATTCCCTGCTACATTAAACCAAATAACCTTTTAAAAATTCATAATTACCTAGTTGGTAACAATGATTTTCAAGGTCATATTTTCTTTTTTATATACAAAATGAAATCCGTAATTTTCAAAGCTTAAAAGAAATATTATTTTTCAAATTAATTACAGATTACTATTCTGACTTTAATTTACAAAGTTTATTGAACTGAAAAAACTATAATGTGTTATTTCATGAAACTTATAGTTTTGTCCTATCTTCGAAGTTATCTTGCACATTAAGCTGTGTAAACCCCCATAATACGTGTATTTATCAGTTTGACAATGATTTCATTTTAATTAGTTTTTGACACAAATGGAAATGCTAAAAATTCATCATAAAAATTTACCGGCATAACTATATTTCAGTCAATATACATTTTTTTCGTACGATTGGTACCGGAAAACAACGACTTTTATTTTTCGATTGGCACCGGATCGCTGGACAAAATGGCCGTCAATTACCGATTTGTAAAAGCTATAAAATAAGCAATGTAATTTTTAAATAAATAAATTAAGGTATAAATGTAACATTAACTTCGGAATAATATAGTTTACATCTTTATTTCATTACTTTATTTGCTTTCCAGTCATAACTCCCAAGAACATTTAAAAAGCCAACAAAGAAATTCATTCGACAAACAATAAATCTAAACCGGAAAGGAGGTCCGAAAAAATCCAATAAACAACTTGGTAGCTCCGCCCCGATGAAATAACAGTTACTACAGGGGGTCTCCAAAAAGAAAGATTTATAAATATCGACCAAGTTAATGTACACACAATTCGAATACAAGAATTTCACTGAAAATTTTCATTTTTAAACTTTTATCGGGAATATCGAACACCTATCACATTACATAATAATAAAATTTTATGTCATTATTTTAATAGCATTTATGAAAATATTTTTTGAACAATGATGTAGAGTTCAAAATAAGAATGGTGTGCCCTCGAATTTCCTATTTGGATAGATGACTGGCTCCAAAAAAGATCTGGTTTTTTTTTAATTCAAATTATATTTACAGAACAAAAGGGAGCAAGTATTAAAACAAAAAACAGCGAAGTGCAAGTCGGACTTGCGCATTTAGTGTTCTGTACCGCGATTGCTTTTAAAATAAAAGTTTTTGTTACGGGGATATAAAATGATCAGCGAGCGACCTCACAAAGCACCCCAAATGAGTTTTTAAAAATCAATATCAGGGATTCGAACTCAAACTTGTTCGTTGGCTAAAAAAACTTTCTACAACGTAAACTTCTATATCATCAGGAAAATAGCAAAACACATTGTCTATTAAAATTGATCTATAGTAGAACTAGTACAAGGCTGGATCAAATATAAACGAGACTTTCTGTACTAAGCGCTTAATTATCGTTCGGAGCGAGCCGCCGCTTCTAGCAATGTTGGTTGGGTTTGTCAGGAGTGGGGAGAACGATCAGTTGGCCTCGCCAGGTGCATTCAGTACTCCAGCTTACGACGTCGGAGCGAGATGTGCACCCTTCGACTGCGCAACGCGTCATTATTAAATTACTCACTCGTGAAGGCGTGAAACCGACAGGAAACTCTGCGGAGATTGACGGTACAGTTCGGGGATCAAACACTGTCAAGGCCTCATGTGTTCGCTTGGCATATGGAGTTCATGGGAGGCCATGAAGAGGTCGAAAAAGAGAACCATGATCGTCGTCCACCGACGAGCATTACCGAGAAGAAGATTTGCACCATTCGTGACCTTATCGAGGGCGACAGACGTTTGACGGTTTCCGAAATGTCTTCTAAAGTAAGAATAAGTTATGGGAATACTCAAGCCATCATCATAAAGGACCTATAATTTCGTAAAATATCTGCCGTTTGTAGATCTATGAGCAACTTTCAACACGGTTTGCGGAAAAAGGGGACGCAGTTTTAAATTGCATCGTAACCTGTGATGAAACTTGTGTCCATTACTATACGCTCAAATCAAAACAAGCTAGTATGGAGTGGCGAAAGAAGGATCAGGTAGCCCTAGTGAGCCAAGACTCAGCTGTCAGCTGGCAAGGTGCAACTGTTTTCATTGATCGGCGTGGCGTTTTGCATATTGATTTTCAGCACCAACGTCGCACCATCAATGCGGCGTACTACTGCAACCTTTTGGATGAGGTAAAATTTGCTTATCGCCGCAAAAGATGTGACCAACCGATAAGAAACGTGATTCTTCTCCATGACAATGCTCGACCCCATACTGCAACTCTCACTTGCGAAAAATTCGAGAAAATGGGTTGGACAACACTTGATCACCTTCTCTACAGCCCTGACCAATCGCACTGCGATTTTCATCTCTTTGGGCCACACAAAGAATCACGGGGGGCCAACGATTTGATGACGACAACGCGGTGGAGGGCTTCATGCGCAATTAGTTACCTACACACCGATACGCTGGGAAAAGTGCATTTCCAAAGCAGGAGATTATGCTGAAAAAGGATATGTACTTGATTTATTTGTTATAGTAAATAAAAAAAATTTAAAAAATAAATCTCGTTTATACTTGATACACTCTTGTATCTTTTATGATGCTATTCAAATAGGTGGATAGACTATTATTAATTCATTCCAAAAATTGTATGTTAAAATCTCCCACAATAATTTTCCTAAATCCTTGCTATGCATATGTGTTTATACTTTTATCTATACAGTGAATAACATTTTTAATCAGAGTGAAGACTTGTATACAAGTACGAAACATAAAACAAACGAAGAATATTTCAGGATTCTTTCGACATTTTTTGATTAGTACTCGTTAGAGATAGGGTGGGGAGACAGCGATTTTTGGCAATTTTAAAAAAATAATATAAAAAAAAGTTTGCGCGAGTATTAAATCATATACATTTTTGTACTAGTGTTTTCACAAGCTTTCATTTAATACCCCACGCGAGGACCTTAATTTTTTTTTTTCATTTTCGATTTCACCCCCTAAAAGTGATCAGTTCCTATATTTGTGACAAATTTCAACTTTCTATGTCAAAGAGTCTCAGGGAAAATCCACTGTGACAGACTGACAAACAGATGTAAGTGTTCCGTTTTTCAATTTTAACACGGAACATTAAAAAAGAAATCTTACCATTTAGAGTTGGTAAAGCTATCTCTGGTAGTACGTTAGTGTCTGTGCCTGATTCTTCCATTAAATGTTTTATAAGTTTGGCAATATCTTCACGTTTTTTAGTCACAACAATTTCTTCAAACCAATTATTAATTCCTTTGATCGGAATATTGTAATCCTTTATCGGATCCTAAAATTTTAAACAAAAAAAATAAACATTTTTCCAAATTTTTAAAACTGAATCATAAATTATTATCTTGGGATATGGAACTTTTTGGAGTGTTGTTGTTTTAACTTATGTGTAGTGTTGGCATCATTTAACTGATATCATTCGATTATTTAATCGTCGCCTGGGCCTTAATCTACTTTTCAACATAATTTTCACCTATATTTAGGCACTTGTCGTAACGTAAGACCATGTTCTGTATTCCATCCTTAAATAAATCTGCCGCCTGGCTTACTAACCACTGCAGCACGGCAATATTCCGAATTTTTCACTCCATCAACTGAAAAGCGCACGGCATCTCCTACCAGGTGTACAAGTATGAAATGCGGATTTTTTTTTCTAAAAAAAACATGTTAAATTCGGAAGAATGATAAAAAGTGCTTTATTCAAAGTATGCTCCATCGCTTGTTATACATTTTTCCCATCTTTCAGGCAATTTGTGAATACCACGCAAGTAAAAATCTTCCCCTTTTGCTGTGAACCATTCATCGAGCCATTTTTTTCACATCTTCGTACGAACCAAAGCGCTGCTCAGCAAGTGTCCCATCGATGCAAACAAGTGGTAATCGGAAGGAGCCAAGTCTGGTGAGTAAGCCGCATGGGGTAGAACTTCCCAGCCGAGTGCTTCCGACGTGCCGCGAACTGGTTTTGCCGTATGTGATGGAGGATTGTCATCAAGAAAAATGACTTTATGTTGCCTCTTTCATTATTCTGCCTTTTTTCAAGCAGCGAACGGTTCAAATCGGTCAATTCTTGTTGGTAACGTTTAGTATTAACTGTTTCCCCCCAGGCTTTAATAGCTCATAATAGACCACGCCCCTCTGGTCCCACCAAATGCAGAGCATCGTCTTTCTGCCAAAGCGATTCGGTCTTGCGCTCCATGTGGATGATGCGCCTGGGTCTACTCATGATTTTTTGCGCTTGGGATTCTCAAAATAAGCCCACTTCTCATCCCCTGTAACTATACGATGCAAAAACGACTTCCTTTTGTACCGAGCGAGCAAAATGTCACACGTGTTTTTGCGCTTTTCCATTTGCCTGTCGTTCAACTCATGTGGTACCCATCTTCCGGTCTTCTGAATCTTTCCCATCTCTCGTAGCCGATTGGAAACAGCTTGTTGAACCCCCATTGCTCGGCGAGTTGTTTTTGTGTTTGCGAATCATCTTCGTCCAACAATGATTGCAATTCCACATCTTCGTGTTTTTTTGGCGGTTTTCCACGTTCCTTGTCTGCACCACTTTTGAAACGTCCGAAACCATCGTTCACACGTATCTTGCGATGGAGCATGTTCACCATAAGCTTCTCGAAGTAATCGGTATGATTCAACAACAGTTTTCTTCAAATGAAAACAAAAAATTAATGCTGTCCGCAAATGCTCTTTGTTCGGTATAAAATTCGACATATTGAACACAACACACAACACTATGCACACACTTTTCCAATTTATCACTCGTGCACGTCTGACACTTGTTGATGACACAACAAAATGGCGCAGTGTCAAATCTTTATAGCACAAACTGCATTGGTGCACCATCTGTTGTCTGAAATCCGCATTTCATACTTGTACACCTGGTAATTCCTGCGAACGGGGCCACATTTTAACTCATGCTGCTCAAAATCAGCTTGTTTCTGTCCTATCTAATAAACAGTTATGTATACCTACTTAAGCCAAAGAAATCCCAAGGTTATACCATGTGTTTGCAACCGAAAATTAACGAAGAAAACGAACTATTCAGAAATAAATTGATTTTTATACGAATTCGAATGACATGTGAAAAATCATTCAATACTCAAAATATATTAAAAGCTGTTAACTTAGTATTTCAAGTAAATAATTCGTCAGTTTTTTTCCAACACTATTAGCACTTCCAGTCATTTCATACTTACCTACCGAAACGTCTATCTTTATTATCTTCATAATAAAAATTTAGAAAATCGAAAAATATATATTAAACTCACATTAAAGAAGTGTTCGACATACTGTAATAAGTACAGTCCGCAGTCTGTAAAGTTGTTTTGTTGAGGGCACTTTGCAGGAGGCACCCTTTATGACATCTCTATTATAAACTCTTTCAGAGTCCATTTTCGATTTATATTCCATAGTAAGATAGTCGCGCAGTGTGGCTACTACGCGTGATCTGCTAGGGCCGGCAAGCGAGTCGAATATAAGAATGCATGGTCTGAAATAAATTTAAAATAAAAATATATTAAATTTTTTCAAAAAAATATATCCAATAAATCCAAAAACCTAATTAATCCGCTTCAATATTTGCCTAGTACAATTAATACAGAAATATTTCTATTATTTACGAATAAACATTTTTTTGTCAAACTTTTTTTTATAAATTGTACATCTTTGTTTTAAAGTACTCTTGTATAGTCGTATATTTTAAGCAGCATTTACAAAGGACATGAAAGAATGAAAACTATAATAGTATGTTGGCAACACTGAACAATTAATTTTCATTCTTGTGAAACACTGTTAATACTGCATATCTTAGACTGGCAACATTGACTTTCAAGGTCACATGGTAAAAAAAATTTAGAAATTTTTAATTGAAATTAACCCAATAATTACTTCTCATGCTCTTTCTACATCTTTACATCATTTATAAGAAAATTTATTTCACTAATAAGCACTAAAAATTTCATGTCATCGAAATGTTGAAATTGGGCAGCATTTCATTTTACAATATTTATAGTTATTGTAAAGAAATCTTGCCGTATTAATAAAATTTTAACTAGATCTTTCTTATTATTAAAATACCCTCGTATACTAATGCTCCGTTTACATAAAACACAAGTTTGCGAAATATTAAAAAATATGTTGGCAACAGTGATCGTTTTATTTTTGTTCTAGTTAAATACTGTCATACTTTAATTTTATGCTATTGGTAACACTGATTTTCAAGGTCACAAGAAGAAATAACCCAGTAATTACTACTAAAATTTATTTTTTTTTTTTCCTAACAAAATACGCATTTTAACTACAACATCAAATCTATTTAAAATTTTGCCTATAATTAAACAATTTTAAATAATTATTACAACTAGAACTGCGGAAACTACGAAATTTAAAACTACAGATTATGTCGGAATAAACTATTAATTTACCTATTCATGATCCACTGTAAGAGTTTTTAAAAATATGCAACACCAGATTGCAACAAATTTTAAGGTGATGCATTGCAAAAGAAATCTTTCTGATCAATATTTCAAAAAACACTCGTAAGTACTGACTCAAAAATACGAATAATTATGTATATGTGAAAACTATTGCACAATTAAGTATATAAAATATTATAAATAATTGGACGAACTGCCATAAAACTGCTTTTATTAGCGCCGGTAATACCATTTTTATTATTGTTCTCTTACTTGATCTCACCCAACAAAATTAAATTAATTAAAAAATGTAAAACTTACTGTTTTATGGGTATTTTTCCATTCCCGCTCTTCCCTTTAACTGGTACAGGTGGGGCTGCGACTACTGGAGCAGCGACGGCAGCTGCAGCCGCTGCAGCGGATCCATCTGAATCATCCGACTCCAGGTCAGAATCGTCACTTTCGGCCTCGTCCTTGTCACTTAACATTGGATCATCACAGGGAATTGGTTTTTCTTTCTTCGCTTTTAGTTCAAATAAAAGAATTAATAAAATGTTTAGTCAAAGGGTATCCTGACTTTTTGGAGTAGAAATGCCGTACTTCGAAAAAGTTTTTTTATTATTTCAACTTGTTCTTTGGGTAAAAAAAAAGTTTTGGCATTTTTTTAGCCCCCTTCCAACTTCCCCCCCCCCCCCTTAACACCCCCAAAAATCTCATTTTTACATTTATTTAGTATTCTCCGGTTTTTCTTAACGAATCATCGCAAAACAAATTGTGATGGTAGGGGAGCATCAGGGCAACAACTAAGTAACATTTTTGGTGTCACGTGACCTCACCACCCTTTAAAAAAAAAAATAAAATAAATCGAAAATTTTAAAAATTGACGAATTGTTACTAGGTGACTAAATTTGTTTTTTTTTAATCACATCCCCCAGAATTTTTTTTTTCTCGCGGTGCGCCACCCTTAAAAATTGGATTATGCTGAATGTTAGCAATTTTTTTGCCATTTTAACGTGCAGTTGTATTAAAAAATTGTTAGCATCAAATTCGGATTCTACGGAAAATTTTACAAAAGAAACTCGTATCTCTATGCATCCTAATTTTTTTTTTTTTAGTGAAAGGAAAATTGATTCGAATTATTGAGGAGAGTAAATTGACTATTTTTCCCTTTTTTTGGCCATTTTAACGTACCACTGCATTCAGAAAGTACATTTACCCTTAGTTTTGGATTCTATGAAAAATTTTACTCAAGAAACTGATTTCTATATGTATTGTGGACATAACGGGTAATTAAATTGCAATTTGCAGGCCATTTTTAGCTCTAAATTGATTATTTATCGCTTTTTTTGGCCATTTTAACGTAATTCCTTTCAAAATAATACTTTCGGCGTCAGATTTGGATTCTAGGGGAAATTTTAAACAAACTCATATCTGTATGTATATCAATATTTTTATTTAGTCAAAGGATAAGTTATTTGTATTTTTTAAATTCAATTTTTAATGGTGACGTACCCCGAGGAAAAAAAATTTTCTAAGAGAGTTAGATTGGGGAAAAAAAATGTGATTTTTTTCAAAAACCCAAATTTAGTTATCTATTAACAGTTCAATTTTTAAATTTTTTGATTTCTTTATTTTTTTTAGAAGGCTGGTTAGGTCACGTGACACCAAAAATGTTACTCAGTTGTTGCCCTGATGTTCCACTACCATTACAATTTTTTTTGCGATGATTCGTTAAAAAAAAAAAAACCGGAGAAAACTAAATAAATGTAAAAAATGGGGTTTTTGGGGGGTTTTAAGGGAGAGAGAGTGGGAGGAGCTAAAAAAATGCCAAAAATTCTTTTTTTACTCAAGGAACAAGTGAAAATAATAATAAAAAAACTTTTTTGAAGTAGGACATTTCGACCCCAAAAACTATGAATTAAATTTGATAATTAAAATTGACAATTGGAAAAAATCTTAAGTAAGTTTTGTAAAATTAATTCGTTGAAATTTAAAACGTCAATATGTTTAGAAAACAAAAATTTCCTTATTAAGCTAATATATCTAAAAATATAAAATAAGATATTATAAAAACATGTATTATTTTTCTCCTAAATCTTGTCACATGTCATGAACTTGAATAGTTTTACTGTAGATTACTTTCAATACCTTAGTGTTAACTCAAACCAAAGCTTCTCACGACTTTATTATACAGAATGTTTAATTTGATATATACAGGTTAGTTACAGATTTTTTTATTGTTTTAGCAAAGATTGTTATAAATTTTACAGTACTTACATTTCTTTTTTGGAGTCTTAACAATTTTAGGAGGTGGCTTATATGGTTTTCCATCAAAGGTCTGCGGGCCCCTAAAGCCGGGGAAACAAATAATAGCCAGGAACCAATGGGCATTCTCATTGATTGGTACTACAATAAAGTCCTTATCGAAGAGATTTATTCTCTTAGTCCAATTTTTTACCCTATGGTGACGTTTTTCTGCTGCAGATAAGGTAGGGTCAGATTCATAAGGATGAGATTTTCTAAAAAATTTTTGTTTTAATATTAATATTTTTACTTCCATCACCAAGGAAAGTATTGCTTTCATGAAAGAATATCATATGAGATTTTTGCATTTCTTGATATCTATCTCTATATCTCAAAATAAACTCGGCCATATGCAAGCAGAACTTGTGCAATTAGTGATTGCATACAGTGATTGCTTTTAAGATAAAAAATTTTTGTTACAGAAATATAAAATGATCAGGGGCTTCACAAAACACATCCCCAAATAAGTTTTTCCGATCTTTGTTTTTATATACCAGATAAATTATCCAAGGTAATATACTCATACTAATTTTCATTCAATCTACACCTTACAGAGAATGTTCCAGAATTTTTTCAAAATTTTCTGATTAGAATTCTCAGAGATAAGGGAGGATAACGATTTTTGGGAATTTTTTCCAAATAATATAAAGAAAAATGTGCGCAAGTATTACATCACATATATTTTTGAACTCGTGTTTTCACAAGCTCTGATTGGGATCAATCCCTATATTTGTGACATATTTCAACTCACTATGTCAAATAGTTTTTGAGAAAATCGAGTGTGACAGACAGACAGCCGGACGGACACCGAAATGATCCCATAAATGTTCCATATGGAACACTAAACACATGTCTATTAATAAGTTCTACAATAATTCTCAAATGTAATGAATATCTGGTATACATATTGTATTTCAAGTAGATGAGGAACCTAGGATGTTTTTTATATCCCAAGTCTAGGTTCAATTTTTAAGATGACAGATACTCCTTGTCAAGCCCATTAAAAAACTCTGTGTTGATTAATGATAACAGAAAAAAAAAAAAAGGGGGTAGTGGATGATAATTTTGATGGATGTCAACAGTATTCTAAAAACCTTTTTCTGGGTTTTTAGTTTGGCAGAATGAATACATTTTAAGGATAATTAATTATTTGACACATATAATACAGTGACAAAAGGTTAGCTGCAAATATTTTGGGTAAAACTTCATTACGTGGGCTTTTCAGAAAAAGAGGTTTTTTTTTTTTCTTGGTATAGGCTTAAAATGGTCTAATTTTGAAGGATTTATGAGAAAATATCAGGGGGAAGCCATTTTTGCACTTTTTTTTGGTAAATAAAAATTAACCTATAACACTGACGACTGAAACACTGATCGATACTGTCAGTTGTTTTCGAAAGAATAGACTCCGTTCACACTAATGCGTGAAATGTAGGGGTCAGCCTAATCTTTTCAAACAAACAGTTATAACCTAATCTTATCACAAAATTGTTTATTGTCTTTATTTTTGGTAAAATTTCGGTATACAGGCTTTTCAGAAATTTTTGTTCTTAAATAGGCTTAAAATGGCCTAAATTTGAAAAATTTATGATAAAAAATCGGGAAGTAACCGTTTTTGTTAACCTGAACTAACCGAAACTGGCCTGAATTAAATAATGAGCAATTACAAAATACTTTAAATAATGAAATTAGACCATTTTAGGCCTATTCCAAAAAAAAAACCTTGTGATTTGTTCTTTTCGTGTTGTTTTCCGCAAAGAAAATTTCACTGTAAATGTAGCATAATCATCTCTCGCGCGCGTGCGCATAAAGGAACAGCGTTCTCCCAAGCAGTTTCGATCAGTAGCTGTTAATAGCATAGTAGACTTTAGTACGCTCAAGTATCAATATTTATATGCAAAAAACGTGTGAAAATGGACTCCCCTGATATTTTCTTGTAAGTCTTTCAAAATTAGACCATTTTAAGCACATTCCAAAAAAAAACCCCATGTAATGAAGTTTTACCATATTTTATTATAGACTTTTGAGAGTTCGTGGAATCAAAGAATTTTTCATTATTTCCATTCGTAATTAAAACAGTATGTAGAGGGTACTGTAATATACATAAGAACAGCTTATTTCAGTTTAGTTTAATCATAAAGATTAATAATTAAATTGTAGTTATAATTTTATTTTGCATTTTAACAATTATATAAATCACCAAACACTCAAGTTTGCAAATGAATTTCATTCCATTTGACTTCCATTTTATTATGTCTGTATGTTGATGTTTTAATTTCTTTGTGTGCATACCTGGCAGCCTTTGTTGGTTTTGTAGTTAACCTCTTGTAGAAAAAAGTGGAAAAAATATGAACTTTTTTCTGTTGTTCGCTTGGTAAATTTTCCCATAAGTATTTCAGGTAAAAATCTATGATTTTGTCATTTAAAAATTGATCCACAGCCAAACAAACGTAGTCTTCTGTGTTTATACTCAATCTACCTTGACCTTCCTTAGGGTACAACAGAATTTGTTTAATTTCGCTGAACGATCTAAAAAAAAAATGATGCAATTAATAAAACACATATTCTAATACTATGTTTCATATAAAAAAAAAACTTACTGATGACCATCTTTATGCTCGTAAACGACGGTCATTTTATTAAAATTTAGGGGAAAAAAATGCTTTCACGTCAACATGTTTGCTTTACTTTAACCTCAAAGATATTTTGACTGACAATGTTACCAACGTAAGAAACGAAACTTGCCGCAATGTTGCCAAATGTAAGTTATTAATTTGACGACATTGCTAATGCTAAATGAAAATACAGCAAACAACTGTTACCAATAGTCCAAATGATCATTAAATAAGTACCAATATTATAAAAAAATAAACTATTGTATTTTAAAATAAATAAAACGGGCAAGTGCAAGTTGAACTTGCGCAATTAGTGTTCCGTACGTTGATTGCTTTTCGAATAAAAAATTTTGTTACAGAGGTATAAAATGATCAGTGACTTCACAAAACACACCCCAAATGAGTTTTCAACAAAGTTTGTTTCCAATCTTTAGTGAACTCTGATGACCTTGAAATTTTTGTTTTTTTATATACCAGATAAATTATTAAAGGTAATGCACTCGTGATAATTTTCCTTCAATCTACACCCCGTGGAGAATATTCCAGAATTTTTTCAAAATTTTTTGATAAGTACTTTGCGAGATAAGGCGGGTGGACAGCGATTTTTCGCGATATTTTTAAAATACTACAAAGAAAAGTCCGCGCAAGTATTACATTATATATATATTTTTTACTCGTGTTTTCACAAGCTTTCATTTGACACCACACTCGATTACCTAGTAAAAAAAATTTTTTTTCACTTCCGATTTCACCCCCCAAAACTAACCCCATAAGTCAAAATTTAACTTTCAAAACTACATGGCTCTGATGAGGCCATCAATTCCTATATTATTACCAAATTTCAACGTTCTATGACAAATAGTTTCGGAGAAAATCGGGTGTGACAGACGGACAGACACCGAAGTGATCTTATAAGTGTTCCGTACGGAACACTAATAAGAGCCTTAAAACTATTTATTCTATGAAGTCGCTACATTGTTTCCTTCTTAATTTGTCAGAGGGAGCCGAGAATCTATTATTTGTATGGTAAAAATTATCCGCAGGACAAAACTGATTTAAATCAGCAATCACAACATATGAAGATACGTTGCGAATTATTTAAAAGAAAAAAAGGATAAAGGACTTTTTTCTCACGACTCTGTTATACATTTTAAAAATTTCTATGTACGTACCCAATATTTGATGATGAATCTTTTGGACAAGTCTTGATTAATATGTCATTTGCTTCCTTGGCGGTCAGTTCGTCCATAATGTTGTAGGGACTAACGCCATAAATTTGATTGAATAACTGTTTGTGATCTTCACAAAAATCTTCAGGAAGAAGAGTAATTTTTCTAACCAAATAGAATAAAAAATGTTAACTTTTACATTTCTACTTAAACTAACTACATTATAGACGTATTTTGGCGTTATATACTGACGGACATCTTATGTCAAATCCCTATGAAGAGAAAAGACAAACATATGACGTAAAAAAATCTGATGACCTAGTCTATGCTGAAATTTGTTGAACGTTCTTAACGTAATTTGTTTGGTGTACGTGATAAAATATATAATTCATTAAATAGTTCCACTTAAACAGCTTCTGGTAACGAGAGGTAGACGGAAAGGTAGAATAAGGTTTTACGCGAAGAATTTAAAAAGTATGAAGGTTGTATGGTAAGTACCTGGCCTTGGCCAAAGAGGGCGCTACTACTAATTAAAAAATTGTATTTTTCGTAAACGTAACCTCTCACAAGAATCTTGTCAAATTTTCAAGTCGCTGCGTGATTTAGTTTGTGAGTGGTAGCCATTTAAATAGAACAACTTTTGTAATTTTATAACAATGGAAAAATTGACAATATTTGTTTTTGAAAAAGATAACAAATGATGAGATAAAAGCGAAACTCTACGAAGTTTATGGGAACTCAGTACCTTCGTTATCGACCATAAAATATCGGATAGCTGTATTCAAACGCGGCCGTATAAGCAATTTTGATGAAGAAAGTCCAGGTCGTCCAAATAAGGTCACCACATCAGAAATGATTGAAAAAATCCACGATATTGTTATAAATGATCGGAGAGTGAAAGTGTGGGAGACTGCTGAGACCTTGGGCATCTCAACTGAACATTTTAGCAACTCATTTGGAAATGAGAAAACTTTCCGCAAGATGGGTGCCGCGATTGCTCACAATTGACACGTGTGTCCTTCAAAAGAATGTTTGGCGATATTAAATCGCGATCGGCCGATTTTTGGCGTCCATTCATAACTGTTGACGAAACATGGATTCATTACAGCACGCCAGAGACCAAAGAACAATCCAAACTGTAGGTTTTCGTGGCGAATCGGCGCTAAAGAAGGTCAAGGCGACTTTCTCAGCCAACAAAGTCATGGCCATAATGTGTTGAGATGCACGCGGTATAAGCCACGTCGATTACCTTGAAAAGGGCAAAACGATTAATGGAGAGTGTTATGTCAACTTATTGGATCGTTTCAACCATGCTGTGAAAGAAAAACGTTCGCATTTGGCGAAGAAAAAATACTCTTTTATCAAGGCAATGCACGCGAGCACCTTTGTGTCATCACCATGCCAAGATTCCATGAGTTAGGATACGAATTGCTCCGCGTCCACCATATTGCCAGATTTAGCCCCCAGCGATTTTCTCTATTTCCTAATATGACAAAATGGCTCGGTGGAAAACAATTTGGCTCAGACGAGGTGAGGGCTGAAACAAACGCCTATTTTGAAGGGTTGGACAAAATCGTATTTTTTCGACTAAGTGTACCCGAGCTAAAAACAGACTATGTTGAAAAATAAAATAAATTTTACAGATAAAAATGTTATTTTCTTGTCAAGGCTAGGTACTTGTCACACAACTCTCAAATATATAT
This sequence comes from Pachyrhynchus sulphureomaculatus, assembly GCA_019049505.1. NCBI lineage: Eukaryota > Metazoa > Arthropoda > Insecta > Coleoptera > Curculionidae > Pachyrhynchus > Pachyrhynchus sulphureomaculatus. The sequence goes on along the minus strand of CM032447.1, from coordinate 231,177,013 downwards.
ATATATATATATATATATATATATATATATATATATATATATATATATATATATATATATATATATATATATATATATATATATATATATATATATATATATATATAATATATATATATATAAATATATATATATATATATATATATATATATATATATATATATATATATATATATATATATATATATAATATATATATATATAATATATATATATATAATATATATATATATATATATATATATATATATATATATATATATATATATATATATATATATATATATATATATATCACAGCCTTGGCCAAAAGTATTAGGCACTAATTCTTTTAACAATGCTATAGGAGGCGCTGTCAAAAGCTAATTTAAACAATAGATAATCTCTTTTACAGGTCCATAAAACACCTGGCCCACAAAATTGCGATAATGAGGGTTTTTGAAAAATATTTTTAATGTTTTATCAGTCTCTTTTTACTACTTGTAGTGTCAAGAAGCATCTGTGCGTGTTTTATTTGTGAACTGGACATTCTTATATTTGGGAAATGCCTAAGAAAAGTGAGCATGGTATCGAAAAACAAATTAAAAGTCAAACCCTACATGAACAAGGCAAGTCCCAAGTAGAAATAGCCAAGTTAGTGAAATGTTCTCGGTGCGCAGTGCAATGTGCTATTACAAGCTTTGTGGAGACTGGCTCCCATGCCAACAAAATGAGAACGGGCAGAAAACGTACGACTAATGAGCGACAGGACAGAAAACTCATCCGCGAGCCTATTAAAAATCAAAAAAAAAAAACATGATCTGAGCTCACTGCAACTCTGTCGGAAGAGATTGGGATGCCGATTAGTATTCGAACGGCAAGGAGAAGATTGACAGAAGCTGGATTAAGAGGGTGCAAAGCTAGAAAGAAGCCTTGGCTTTCAGAGACCAATAGGAAGAAATGCTTAGAGTGGAGTCTGAAGTACCAACATTTTAGCGAAGAGGATTGGTCTAAGGTTGTATGGTCCGAGGGATCCAACTTTGAGGTAAATTTTTATATGATTTATTTTAACAAATAACTACATACAATTACTCTTGATTTAATACGTTTTAGTCAAAATAATAACTAATTTTTTTATTGAGTATTTTTTCTATTCTTACAGTTACTCGGAACATCAGGTGTGACATTCGTGAGGCGGCGTGTCGGCAAGGAATACCATCCAGATTGCGTGGTATCTACTGTAAAACACAGAGGAGGCAGCATTATGATCTGGGGCTGCACGGCTGCTGAACGGTGTCGGTGAAATGTTCGTTTGTGAAGGCCGCATGAACAGCCAAGAGTACATAAATGTACTAGAAACTGTACTGATGCCCTCGCTAACGCGCATTTTTGGCCACACTAATTTAGACGACATCAAATTCCAGCAAGATAATGCACCTTGTCATAAATCAGCGGCTACGATGCGCTGGTTTAGAGACAATAACATTGTCTTGTTGGATTGGCCGGCGCAGTCTCCAGATCTAAACCCTATCGAGCATCTTTGGGGTATTCTCAAGCGCAAGATACGGGAGCATAGCATAACATCAAAAGCAGCGCTAAAAAGCGCTTTGATGGACTAGTGGGATCCCATAAGTACAACTGAATGTACTAGGCTTGTACGCAGCATGCCCCAAAGAATTGCTGCTGTAATTAAAGCTAAGGGTGCACACACTAAATATTAGTTTATTTCATAATTTTACCTCAATATACGATTTTATAAAACATACGAATTTAATTTTTTATCCTGAAACCCAAGAAATTAAGTAAACTGTAGGGTGCCTAATACTTTTGGCCAAGGCTGTATATATATACATATATATATATATATATATATATATATATATATATATATATATATATATATATATATATATAATTTGGAGATCTAGTGGAGTTGCAGCCTGTTATGAGGGCCTATTACAACTCTTTGTCTATTATCTAAGCTTTCGAAACAAGATTTATTTCTTTTTCCAAGATATCTGAAAAAATAGTTAAAGGCAATGTCAGACAATTTCTTGTTATAAAATAAGAAAATTGTGACTTACAAGCGTGAGTATCAATTCATAAAGTTAATGGACATCACTCCCGACTATTTAATATCTACGGTTTTGAAATTATACATTGTAAAGAGAACTACTAATATTATCATTACCTGGAGCATGCGCAGTATTAACGCGAAGGAATTGCAAGGTTAGGTTAGTATTCATCTTCTATAAATTTTTTTCATTCATTTCATGATTAAGCACCCCCATTATTATTATTTGATGGGTCAACACAAGTTTCTAAATTAAAGTTGTATCTAGCAGGTTTCTATTACTTCCTTCAATATTTCTAAGGTAATACGAATGTGCGATAAATATAATTTCATTTGAAATTAGAACTACACACACTGTAATGCCATTGTGTCAAAGATTGCAAAATCCCAACATAATCTGAACCCTAATTATCTGTTGTCAGTATTATTTGCAATCAAAGATTATCATTTCAATTTCACTGTATTCTTGGTGGTTTATATACCTAAGTAGGAAAAAAAAACAGACCCTACCATAATAGCGATAAGAATAACAAACTTCAAATAACCTCTCTTATAAGTTCCTAAATAAGGGAAACCATTATCCTTAATAAACGTTTTTCTTATTTTGATTCAATACTGCGCAAGCTCCAAATGGTGAGCGCATGCTTCAAATAACAATAACATCTGAGTCCTTATATTTAATTTCTTCCCTTTACTTCAGCGCAAGCTATAAACGGTGGGCCCATGCTTCAAATAAAGATATAGGTAGTGGCCTACCAAAGTAAGCGTTGCATATCTTTTAAGACCTTTAAGATTATTGCTTACTTTTATTTCCATTTTTTTATCTGACGCAATTTTTAATCTAACCTCCATATGTAAAAACACTTTACCAAAACTGAAAGTGCAATGTAACAACAATATTACCAATCTTATAACAATTTGTGAAAGAATATAAAAAATGAACTCTGCCAATCGATTATACGAGATTTAATAATTTCCGGTCCGAAAATCAATTCCAGTTGAACAGGAAATTGGAAAATTGACAGAGGGAGCAAAAAAACTATCATGAGTATTACTTTCTAGATGTCGGTATTTCGGAAACTATTTAAGTATAGGCTGTGCTTCGTGTCTCATCTAAACAAATGTATTTTTCTGTTTCTTTAGCCCATGCTTATTTATATTGTAATTAGCCGTGCCTTCGCTCACTATTATCGTCACCGTTTATTCCTTATGTTACCTAACGTAATAAAATATATCCTTAACCTGGCGAGAGAACATATGTATGAAAAAAATACGTAAATCAGATTAGTGGTTCTCGAGTGATAAGCCCACTAACGGTCAGACAGAGAGACGCATTTTATATATATTATATTCTTTGCTATATAATATTGTTCCATATTTAACTGTTTAGGCAGCTTATTGCAAGAGAGCGCGCTAGCGGCGAACTTTTTTCAGACTTAATTTACTATTGTCATTACTGCTTTTTCCTTATGTTACCTAACATAATAAAACATATCCTATAACCTGGTCAGAGAACATATATATGAATAAAAAAAAACACGTAAATGGGATAAGTGGTTCCCGAGTAACGGACAGACCGACAGAGAGTCGCTGCATTTTATATATATTATAGATGCATTAACAAAGACATACCTATACGAATCCTCTTTCTCATCAACAGGATCGTAATACAAGCCCGACTCCTTCTTCATATTGAGCAGATCTCGTATCATCGGAGCTGCGGCCCCGACGTTTAAATAATAAAAAATTACCGGCAGCGATTTGTTGAAACATATGAGCACTTTAACAATATCACCTCTATCTATCCTTACAGTTTGAATTTCCGATTTGTTTTCGATTACTGGGGCTTTGATGACGACACATTTTGGGTCAATAATTACCTAAAATCATAATAAAAGCAAATAAGATGAACGAATTCATAAGTAGTTTCCATAGAATAATCTAGGGTTAATTTAGGAGAAAGTTTAAGTCCTTTTTATTCAACGAAAATAGAAAAAAAATTCAAAGCTAACAGTAATTTAGGAAAATGCTTTCTTCTAAATAAAATAGATCTTAATAATCTACTCATTGAAAAGTCCAAAAAGTAATAGTTCGGGAGCTCACGACTAAAATGTGACCTCATCGAAGAGTGGCAGATAATAACATCACTTTGTTAATTATGCCTCCCTTGGTGCCTCCAGGTAGTTTGAAGCTTCAAGTCTGGTTCCTGTTCCTAAAAATGTCCTTGAAAGCTGCAAGAAAGAGTTGGTGAACGAACCCATCGGTGAGTGGCAGATATTCTGCGTGCAGCTTCATTTCTGTGAAATACGACTGAAAAATGAATATCTGCCATGGATATTGGGTCAATCCAAAGTTATAACGGTCCAAAGTTGCAGAAAAATGGTCCCACCTGAACCCATAGAGGAGCGAATGAAATTTGTTTTAGTATGTAAATAGTTCTGCATTGTTTTCGTACTGACTGATATTTTGATTGATGTAGTGACATTGTATTGTTTCTGCTATTTATCTTGAAACTCATATGACTCATATTTTATTTTATTTTTATATTATATTTTTTTATTTTTGCATTGATGTAAATGACTAACTCATATTTCATGTTATTAGGTTAGATTAGATAACTTTGTAGACAAAGGAACAATCTTTTTTTACGATAAAGCTTTATTTGATTTGAATTGATTTGATATGTTCGTTGAGGTTTGTAGATATTAAAAATATCATGATCTGCCATGGAGTCAGGTTCTGTACTAAAATAAATTAAATTTTTTGCTGCAATAATGCATAAGTATTTTTGAAACGCGCGCGCCTATCCTGCAATGCACGCGTCCGTCTTGTAATTTGTTCTTCGCTCAAATACTATACACATGAGCTCCACCTAAGTTTTTTAGATGAATTTTGACCTGTTGCCTGGATTTCTAGTCAATTTTTTCAATTTATTAAAATTAAGAGCTAATTAGTTTATTTAGATGCAATTAAATAAAAATATTTGTGTTAAATTCTGAAAGAAAAATTAATATAATCCTAATAAATTGTTAGTAATAATAAAATGATTTGAGTTTTTGAAAAAATGAACATAAAATTTAAATTAAGCGAGTTTAATAATATTGTATTAAGTTATAGAAAAAAAATATATTTATTTATAACAAAAAATTAGTATATTTTTAGCAAAAATGGATTAGAAATTTGACAGAAAAAATCAACTTGTTTATACCAAAGTTCTGCTGATAAAAGCAGGGACTGGAGTTCATGGCAGATATTCGGATTTTAATCTCGTATTATAGTATTCATTCATTTATCTGCCACTCTAGAATGAGTTAAGATGGGTCTAAAAACTCTACAGGTTCAAAAATTCGTAGAAATCTACGGCAGATAATAGTTTTTCACTTTTTTTTTAACTAACTATATCTCGAATATTTGCCACTCAGCGATGAATTCATTTTTTTAACCCATTCTTTTTCAAGAAAAAAAGGGTTTACTCCCACAGGGACCGATCTCCGTGGCAGATATTAAGGCTATAGTATCCTCACAGCATATAAAACTTAAATACAAAACATCTGTCACTCCGCGATGGATTCACCTATCCTCAGTTTTTTGCAACTTCTCTCCTCCGTAACCACGGCTGAAACCGGAATTTGGATCTATAAGTTGCCTTTTGGTTCACTTTGTCACATTTAATAAGTTAATATTTTTATCTGCCGCTCTTCGACGATTCCAAAATCTTGGTTGTGAGCTCCCGGACTATAACGAACATTTTTAACTATACAAATGAAAGGAAATGAAAAGTCCCGGGACCTTTGAAGAAAAAACAATGTTTTTGCAAAAACTAGAGTTTATTCTTGAACATAGTGTTTCCTCCAAGAGCCATTTTCCAACACTTGGATACCTTTCATATAGTACGATTTGTCGAGCTCTCTTAAACAAGCCAAGGTTTACCATTCGACTTCTTCATTTCAGCCAAATCTCTTTTCCCAGGGTCATTTTTCAATTTTTCAAATTTGGAAAGAGGTAATAATCACTGAGAAACAGATCTGGTGCATATGGCGGATGAGGAAGAAATTCATAGCCCAATTGGTCCAATTTTATCATCGATTTTTTGAAGTTGTGAGCTGATGCACTATCTTGGTAAAACAACACTTTTTTCTTCGGTAAATACGCCCCTTTTTTCTTGATTTCACTGTTCAAACGGTCCAACAAACCAACGTAATAGTCTCCCGTGATTGTTAGCCGCCTCATCTCAAGACCGTCGATCAGTATTATTCCATACGCATACCAAAAAATACTTTTCAACACCTTTCCAGTTGATGTTTGTGTTTTTGGACGCGTCGGTAGGCTTTCATGCGGTTCCAACCACACTGCGGACTGCCTGTTGGACTCAGGCGTGTAGTGGTGGATCCATGTTTCGTCCATTATTACGAATCGACGCAAAAACTCCTTTGGATTACGCCGAAATAGCGCCAAATACCGTTCTGAATCTACGACACATTGCCGTTTTTGATCAATCGTCAGAGCGCGGGACTCCCATCGGGCACATCGCTTTTCATATACAAATATTCATGCAAAATATGGCTCACGCGTTCTGTTGATGTTTTCACGATGTCATCTCTCCCACTTTCACTTTGCGGTCATTCAGAACAATACGGTGGAAGTATTTCTGGAGTGACTGCCTCATTTGGGCTTCTAGAACGTAGTGCATCATCGGTGCTTGTACGAGTGCATTTAAGTTCACTAAATCATCGACGGAGATGTGCCATAACTCTTGTTAAGCCATTCTGGGGTTCTGGCTTTATTTTTTCCCATCAAAAAGCTATGTTTAATCAACACATGAAATTTTTTTCGTTCCACCGTTTTACAAAAACCAAAAATAGCATCACTTAAACAGTTGTAACTTGCAAACTAAAAGACAAATCTCATGAAAATTTTACATGAATCTTCTGAAAGTTGACACTTTCTGTTTGTGTTCTCGGAAAGTCTCGGGACTTTTCACGCCATGTAAGTAAAACTTCGACCAGAAGAAAATAACAAAAATTCCGAGTGAAGGTGTAATTAGGACCAACGATCACAGGGTTCAGACCTGCCTTACCAACTAAGTGGCGGTAACATTCTACAGCAACCCACTGGTCGTGTACCTTCAGTTAAGGGGCCTAACCTGAATTACTCAATTTTACTGCAGAGGACTGCAAAGGCAGCCGAAGGGAAGCAGAGGGAGCAAAGTAAAATGCTGGTGCTTTTTACTCAGAGAAATCGATCACAAAATCTATTTTGCTTCTTTCTTAAAAAGTCATCTTCATCTTGATGTACGTAGTTTCTTTGTTGAGTTTGTATGGATTTGGATGAGATTTTGAACCCTTTTTCTGGATAGTTTAGAGCATGAAATGACGCTACACAAAACTGCTTCAATATTTTTAAAAATATTATTGATTATAAGAACGAAAAGGGTCAAAACCCAGAATTTCAGGGTTAGAGCCTCGTTCTATAAACGGGACGCCTCAACCTCAACCACAGCAACATGTTTTCAACCGAAATACGTACACCACAAATCTCAACATCGTTTTCGCACATTATTATTTCCAAAATAAAATGGAAGCTCTGACGGTCTTAGATAGATGAGAAATCTTAGCTCTTGGTACTAGACGGTGTCAATTTGGAGTAACTTTATGACGTTTTGCCTACGATTGCATGAGGCATCTTCAGGGCACTTTGCTCTTCGACATTAGAACACTGAGTAAGCTTGAAGAATTAGAATTAAAGATCATGAAAAATGTGTTAAAAAGAAACAAATTGCACGATCAGCTGTAGCTGGACATCGACACTCTACAGGTCATACCATCAATGTAAGAAAAATCAAAGTTTTTGCTTCTGTCTCCAATTTCTACAAACGAAAATTTGGGGAATCAATCGAAATTTACAAACACTCAAATAACATTAATAGAGATTCGTGTTAACGTCTGCTTTACACGTGGGAAACGATCGTTGCATCTTTGTTACAGTTCCGTGAACCCTAGTCGGGTATAAGTCTGCGTCATCGAGCTTATTCAGTGTCTTAATATCGCATAGTAAAAATACCTGGAGATGCCTAGTATCATCGTAGGCGAAACTTCGGAAAGTTAAGAAAAATTGATACAGTCTAATTCCAAGAATCGCGGTTTTTCATTAGTAATTTTGATTATTTCTCGGTAATTTCTGCTCAAAAATAGAAAATTTTATATTAAATATGAAGTTAAAACCATGTTCATGATAAATATCAACCCACAAAAGGATTCAAAATTGTTTAACTTTAATTTCTATCCCTTTTTATCACGTTAACATTAAGTATTCAGCTTAGGTAAAGTCCCCTAATCGATTGAAATAAAAAAGACCAAAATGTATTAAACAAAATAACTATAAATAAAAACTTACATCACTGACTGGCACAAACCGATATGACCCTATCCTAACGGTGCGACAGACAAGATTGACCTTGACTACATCTAGATGATCATTGGACACTAAAAAATATTAAAATGATACTATTTTTACCCATAATATATATGAGTGTACAGTGCTGACAAAAAAATCTTTACACTTGTGCGGCAAAAAAAACTTTACATGTAAAATCCGCGTCATGATTTCATTTGCCGTTCCCACTATAAAAATGAGAAAGGAGCCTAGTGATGACATGTATTAGCGCGCCACAGGCGACCTTCTTCCACCCAGCCAACACAGCCCCGTGGATTTTACACTGAGGTCGACAGGTATTTTTATCATTTCTTAAAAGTTTGAGGTCTAACATCTTTAGTCCCACTGCATAAATGGGTCGGAAAAAGCTTAAAATAGAAGAGAGATCCCGTGCCATAACTCTGCTAGAGAAGGGGTATTCAGTGATTTCTGTAGCCAGAGGTCTGGGCGTCTCTAGGGAGACAATTTATCAACTGAAACAGTCAGCGGCGTGATTGCCTTTTGGGACGGTACTTCAGAGAAAATCAGGCTCTGGAGCACCGAAGAAGACTTCATCAAGGATTGATAAGCTTCTAAAGCGTGAGGTGATGTCTGAATGCTTCTATAACAAACGTTGAACTCAAGAACAAGTACCCTACGCTCCTCCAGAATGTCACAACTAGGACAGTTCGTCACCGCCTGCAGAAGGACCTGGGTCTACCAAGTCGCCGTGCCGCAAAGAAGCCCCTGCTCACAGCAGCAATGAAGAAGGCTTGACTTCTGTAAAAAATATCAAGACTGGACACCTGAAAAGTGGAAGAAAGTGATGTTTAGTGATGAGAGCTTTCAGATTGGTCAGGAAAGGCTCAAAGATTGTGCGTTGTCCAAGTAATACGTCAAGGTATGACCCTAAATATATGGTTAAGACTGTTAAACACCCTGACAGTGTGATGGTGTGGGGTGCATTCAGTGGTAGCAAGGGCAGGGATGGTTTGTACTTTCTTCCCAATAATGTAACTATGAAAGCAAGCAATTATATTAATGATTTGGAAATCATTTGCTTATTTTTTGGGTCATTCATCAGTGTGACTATTTTATGCATGATGGCGCCCCTGCTCACAAGGCCAAGGTCGTGAAAAAGGTTCTCAATGACTGTAACATTAATATTTTAGAGTGACCAGGTATTTCCTCTTACCTTAATCCCACAGAAAATGCCTGGAATTTCATGAAGAACGAGATTTAAGAGACACGACCCAGCAACATCAACCATGAACTTCACGTACTTCACCAACCTTGCTGAAGGGTGAAAAAATGTTAAGGGTAACATGACAAAATACTAATTGTTACAAAATATCCACAATAAAACAACTGAAGGTTAGGATTTTGTGGTTTTGTTGATCTTGTAAGGATTTTTTTCCGGCATTGTATATATATATATATATATATATATATATATATATATATATATATATATATATATATATATATATATACATATATATATATATATATATATATATATATATATATATATATATATATATATATATATACATATATATATATATATATATATATATATATATATATATATATATATATATTAGTATTTTTTACTCGTGTTTTCACAAGCTTTCATTTGACACCATGCCCGATGACCTAGTAAAAATTTTTTTTTCACCTCCGATTTCACCCTCCAAAACTAACCCCTTAAGTCAAAATTTAACTTATAATATGTATATATATATATATATATATATATATATATATATATATATATATAATATATATATATATATATATATATATATATATATAAATATATATATATATATATATAATATATATATATATATATATATATATATATATATATATATATATATATATATATATATATATATATATATATATATATATAGAGGGGGAAGTAGTCTTGACCAGCTAGTAAAATTTGAAACTCTTGGGGTAAGCAGTCATGAGATAACGAATAATTTTTAAATACAATCCACCTTAGAAGCACACAGTTGCTCGTATCCCATATAACAAAATGGAATAAACTAAAAAGGTATTTTTCGTCGAAATTTTCTCATATTTTCCTGATAAATACTAATAAAAATGTGGATTTTTGCTGAAAGAAATTATCCTAAAAATCACCACCTAGCAGTAAGTAGTTTTGGTGTTATTAATTTAGGTTGTTTTCTGTTGTAAACCTTAGAAGCTGATAGTCTATCGTATTTGTAGCCCTGAAGAAGAAAATAGAGTATTTTCGAAAGTTTGGCGTAGCTAAAAAGATATTAAAAAACTTTTTAGCCCTATTCCCATGATCGCTTGTCTGAAGAATATATATATATATATATATATATATATATATATATATATATATATATATATATATATATATATATATACAGTCGACACTCTATATAGTGAAAGACCAAAATGTTGACCGAAATTTCACTATAGAAAGTTTTTCACTACATAAAGAAAAAATCCGTATATATTGCTATGTATGTAAAATATTCTAGGTCTTGAAAAAATTGCACTATAAAGAGTTTTTTACTATATAGAGTTTCACTATAAACAGTGTCGACTATATATATATATATATATATATATATATATATATATATATATATATATATATATATAATTTTTGTAGTTTTAATCCTAAACATTGGTATAATTGAACGGTATATTATTTTTGTTTCCTTATTGGGAGCAAATTCAAACTCTCGTTTTAACTACTGAAACGGGTAAGTACAATACCTTCTTCAATAGAAAAAATTTAAAATTGTAACATTTGCGGAAGTAGGGTTTTGTTCACGACAAATAACGAAGAGGATAAAGTGCCCCCAAATCTACTGTGGTAAGAGTTTTAAAGAAAAATCTTAGGACGCGAGCGGAAGAACGGTACTGGAAGGAAAAGAAAGACAGATGAGCGATTACACCGCTTGATGATGCGACTGTCTTTAGAAGATAACTTCAATACTGCTAAGGAAAAATCAAGAGATTTAGCAGATAGGAATTTAGCTAAACTGTCGGCCGATGATTAAGGAAAAAAGATTATGGGTAAAAAACGAGCTAAAAAATCATTTCTCAACATTTCCTTCAATCGCGCCTAAATTGGGCGAAACGATATGAAACGTGAACACCTCAGAAGATTGGAGAAAAATGATGTTTTCAGATGAAAGCAAATTTACATCTTTAGTTCTGATGGTGCTCCATATATAAGACATCGTGCAAAAGATAGATTTCATGAATCATGCACAGTAAAAACAGTGAAACATGCGGCAAGTGTGAGGATCTGGAGATGTTTTTCCTACTTTGGGATCATCCAAATAAACTTTATAGATGGCACTGTTAATGCAGAAAAATACAGAACAATTTTAGAAAAGAGTTCGACTTCCTCAAAGAGAAACCATCTTTAAGACAGTGAAGACTTCGTTTTTCAAGATGATTCTGCTCCATGCCACAGAGTCAAATCTGTAACTATTATATTTATTGACTGAATCTAATCCTAAACCTAAGCTATGACAATCTAGACTTACATTTTCTTACATGTTTCTTGATTTCTGTCAAAGACGGTTCCTTTGTAACTGGACTAATAGAAATTGAAGCGCCCAAATTCTTAAGTAGCTGTTCGCTAACCTAAGAAAGTAATCAAGAGATTAGATAAGGTACGTAATTCTGTCATGGATTTATCAAAATATTAAATTCGAAAAAAATCAGTAGATATTTACGCATCGATTTACAGCTGTCTTATATAAAGGGTTTTTCAAATTCAGTGGCCCATTTAAGCTATATAGAAAACGACAGAAAATATTATTCTGGCTGCAATTTGTAAACTTTTAAAATATTTTGAGAAGATAGAAAAACATCTAATACTATAATTAATCAAGTTGTGGGGTAATTCAGTACCTATCACACCGACCACCTTATGCTCACACCTGAATAATTCCAACTTACTATACGCAGAACGTTTTTCACTTCATTATAAAGGTCATCAAGCCCCCATACGAGCTTCCTTGTCTTCTCTTTTTAAAATACTGCCGATTTAAAGACCTCATGCTTAAGTTCTCCTAGCGCCTCGGAGGAAATACAGTGACGTTTCTTAGTCCTTCAAACGAAACTCATCCCGTAAGGGCTGTCCGCACGTGCTGTTTAGATCTGCCTAAAGCTGCATCGGCTGCGAGTCTGACGAGCTCGTCTCACGTCTCACCGTTGTGCACCCTCGTCGACAACTTGTTCAGGACATCTCTATAGTCTTCAATGAGTACTCTATAGGTTTGAAACAATGCCAAGTTTGTTTAGGGCTTGGGAATTACTTTTAGTGCCGCCTGACTATCTGAACAGATATACACCGCGTGCTCGTTCATCTTCGGCCATTCGCAACCGATTAGTGGAACATACCAGAGCGTCTCGAAAGAGGTTTGTTTCCCACTGTTCTCTACTAGAGGTCGTGAGAGTGAATTACCTCTTAAATCTTAGATAATTTATTTGACCTCGTGAAAGGGAAATCTCCTACTCTGCTTTGTAGGCGGTTTTGATATTCCCTAGGTCATTGATCCTTTTCTAATAGCCCGCATCGGCACTTGGGCTAGTATTGCAACTTTTTTTTAATCTAAATTGGGACACTCGGCAGATATGTTTAAGCCAGAAAACCTCTCAATTCTCACCAACCTAGCGCGCACAGTAACCTTCTTGGTTCCAAGCCACCAGATTAACGAGTCGTAGGTAACTCTTGATCTTATTATCGTCGAAAAGAGTGATTGCATGGCGCGGGAATTTATTCCCCAGTATGAACACTCCAAACAGCAGAACTGCCAGAAACTGCCCGTCTAACAATAGCGACGTGTGTTCTCCAGATAAAAGGTCACCGAATTTGAAACACCTTAAATATAAAATGATTTCATAAATCTACAGAAAAACTATTAAAAAATAATGTCTCGAAGTTATAGAGAAAAATCGAAGATTTTCATGTGAACGTAAAGCAATTGTAGATCTGTGTATTGGAGATGTTGAGAAGAGAATGGGTACGCGACTCCACAATGCAGAAAATAACACAAGGCCATGTGTCACTAGTTCACCAGCTATTCGCAAAACCCGCCATGTACAAAGCTAAACCATTCATCATAATAAGTAATCTGAAAACCTCTATGTTGTACTGCCCATAAAACAGCGTTATTCGATGTTGATTTCAGAAACAAGTAATTTCAGTAGTAGGAATGTCTCTCCTGTAAAATGCGTGTTCCAGCGGATTTTTATGCACACCGACGATATGAAGATCTCTCCAATGATGATTTATTATCACGTTGTGGACACACGTGGCGGATACATACAAAATGCAAATGAAAATTTTATAGTTCGTCAAGAAAAAAATGTGTCGCCTGTAGCTTGTAGTGTAAAAGAAATTCCTTTTTTTTAAGTTATTTTTGGCACCCCTGCAAAGAATACTTTGTGGAAAGAGATTTATTTCAAACCTTATTTATGGTAAAATAGTACATTATCGAACATGAGTGCTGGATACGCCTCGAGGCTGTGTTCCTATGTAATCATCCAAAAGGTCCGACAATGACGTCTACAGCGGCTGCTAAGTATACGGACAAGTCGAGGATATTCGCGAGCAAGTGGTTGATGCCCTCATTTCAAAAATGTTGATCTAGCATTACCAGGTTCGAGAGGAAACGTGTCGGACAATGATAAACAAAAAAGATTATTAACATGTTTTCCCCAAATATTCAATTAACTTTGTGCAAAAGAGTAAAAATTAAAGCAACGCACTCATCTCCAGGCTAATGATTTGAGGTGACGGAGTACAGGCAAGAAACCATTGCTGAGCGAAAAATACAGAAACGCCTTATGTGGGCAAAAAAAAACATAAATCGAGACTGGAGCAACGTAATTTTTGCCGATGAAGCGTTACTTTGGGATTATGTTATCACCCAACGAGCCTGGTCAAAACTTTTATTACTAAATACCCGATTAACTTCATTCAAAATTGTTTGGCTAACCATCATCACTGAACCTAAAAAATTTATAAAAACTTTTTTTTTGTACTAACAAAAAAAAATTAATCGTGGAAAATTAATTTTTTTTTTCAAGGGTCATCAAATTTACATATTTATATTTTTTTAAATAATTTTTTTTTTAGGTTCATTTGGGCTTCAATTTAATAATAATTTTAAAATTTTCTTTATTTTCTGTTGTAAATTTAAAATTCAAGCTTCTACTACTTTTTTCTCTACAAACAAACGACTGTGAGGACCAGGCCCGGACGATCACCTCTTATGATACCGTTTATTATTATAATTATTGTCTAATCTTTTTTACATCCTCAGATATTCTATAAAAAAATTATAAAAACTAACTTTTTTTAACTCGATGAAGTAGGTTCCCCCCTTAAGTGTAACATATTTAAATCTTATCTATCCTAAACTTCCTCTTACCAATTTAGCGGGTTTCTTCTCGTCTTCCTCTTCATCAGAACTGATAACGACAGATTCGTGTTCAACTGGTTTAGACTTAGTAACTTTCTTCTTTACAGGTGAAGAGACTGATGTTTTTCCAGCTAATAAAATTTGTTAAAAAATGATCATAAAACACATTAAGAATACGATTAGTTTTATCTAAAAAAGAAAACAAATTCGATGCGATAAATCCTGTGGCTCCGACCCACACAGGCTGCTACGCGATGTGGTCCGAAAATAATGATCACGCCTCACGTTCGTTCGGTTGGTGACCATCGAACAAATTCATGTGCCTGAGCAATCTGAGCGACCCAAGGATAAAAGTCCTCGACATTTTCATTGTTAAAAAAATCAACCGAGGCACAGCAAAACTCCGATGACTAGGACGACCATTGCTACTGAACGTCGAGGGAACAAAGCGCGAAGCTCGTCTTTGTTCAGAATGTTTCACCTCTTCCTTGATTGCTATATTTGTTGCTGCAGGTGCCGAAAATTCAATTACAAAAATTTTCTTTGCTGTTTTATCGAGAACTACTATATCAGTTTTGTTGGCTTCCAAAAGCTTTGCGGTCGAAAAGGCAAAATTCCAGCAAATACGGCACCTGTCACATTCTACAACCGACTCGATCTTTCCCGGAAGATGCGACAGTCTGAGAACGTCATCAATACGAATGTCTAAGATGGTAATATAAGACCCGCAATGCTGCATTGTGACAATGGATGTAAGATGATATAGCGTGAACAGAACACGCTGAAAGTAAATGCATCAGTGACTATGGTTCTTCATTGCTTGCCCTACACTTAATGTCATCTAGTTTGGTATTAATCACACCATCCCGATAAGCTAGTAAACGCCCTCCGTTATTATTATTATGTGCATCTAGCCCCGTTAAAAACCTTTAATCAAATGAATAAAAAGTACAACAAAAATTGTTATTTTCTTCATGCCTACCTGAATCTGGTTTTTGTGGATTATTTGTTTTCATAGACGTTGAAGTAGACACGTGCGTATTGTGATTGGATATAAGTTTAGCCATTTCAGAACCTACCGCCTTATGAATGTCAATTTTTATCGGGGAATCAATAGATCTTACATTGTCGGGAAGTTTTCTCAAACATCTAAAATAAATGGATAAAGATACATAAGTAAATGTTATCGGAAAATGAAAGTATCAAAATATTTTTATACTTTCCTACAAAAATGTAGGAATAGAGTAAAACTAACATTGCCAAAAAAAATCTACACTTATTTGTATCACTTACCTAGTACACCTATTAAAATCTTCCCCGGTATACCCACAAGCCAAACATACAGCCAGCTTTCCGGGTATCAATTTAGGCGGCACCTCTTTGGGCGGCTCAGGCGTCGGAGGTTTGGGCGGCTCGGGCTGCGCCTGTACTGGGTGATCCAGAGGCGGCATCTGGTCATGGGACATAGTTTTAGGTTGGTAGGTTTGCCTGTTATTTTGTGGTGGTATTTGTCGAGTAGGCGGGGGATGGCCGGAAATTTGTTGTGGTGGCTGACTAGGTGGGTGGGATTCAGGTGATGGAGCTTCTTGAGGCTCCTCCTTAAAGGAAAAATTTAATCAATCTCTCGACTGTCACACAAATTCGATAAGAAAGGAAGTTCTTTAATTGAAGTAAAGTCCATTTTAGTGTTCCGTACGGAACACTTATAAGTTGACTTCGGTGTCTTGTTTGTCTGTCCGTCTGTCACACCCGATTTTCTCCGAAAATATTTGTCATAGAAAGGTGAAATTTGGTAACAATATAGGAATTGTTGACCTCATCATCAGAGCCGTGTGGTTTTCAAAGTTAAATTTTGACTTAATGGGTTAGTTTTGGAGGGTGAAATCCGAGGTGAAAAAAAAAAAATTTTTACTAGGTCAGGAGCGTGGTGTCGAATGAAAGCTTGTGAAAACACGAGTAAAAAAATACTATATATATACGAGGCTGGTTTGAAAAGTCCGTGCAAAGTCCGAGAGATGGCACCACCGGCGCGTATCGAGGTCATGTTTAGTTAGTAGCATCTCTTGAATGAACGCACACCAAGTTTCAGCCATATTGGTCTATTTCTTTGTGTTTGGCATTCGTGTGAATCAAGGAAGTCGAGTGATTTTCAAGAAATGGACGAAAAAGAACTTCGTGTGGTGATTAAACATTACTTTATGAAAGGCAAAACCCCTCAGGAGACTAAAGAGAAGCTTGATAAACATTATGGTGACTCTGCACCTTCGATTAGAACAGTTTATAAGTGGTTTCAAAATTTTCGGA
Organism: Pachyrhynchus sulphureomaculatus; assembly: GCA_019049505.1. Classification (NCBI taxonomy): domain Eukaryota; kingdom Metazoa; phylum Arthropoda; class Insecta; order Coleoptera; family Curculionidae; genus Pachyrhynchus; species Pachyrhynchus sulphureomaculatus. The sequence continues at coordinate 231,159,804 of CM032447.1, read as the reverse complement.
CTGGCCATATGGGCACAAGTGACGCTGAACGTTCTGGACGGCCTGTGGAGGTTACGACTCCAGAAATCATTGATCAAATCCATGATATGGTGATGGATGACAGAAGAGTTAAGTGCGTGAGATTGCTAGTGCTGTGGGCATCTCGACTGAACGGGTACATAATATTTTGCATAAACATTTGGACATGAGAAAGCTATCCGTAAGATGGGTGCCGCGATTGCTCACGCTTGACCAAAAACGGAATCGTGTGAAGTGTTGCAAGGATGGTTTGCAGCTGTTCCAGAAGAATCCGGAGGACTTTAAGCATCGTTTCGTCACTGTGGATGAAACATGGATACATCACTATACTCCTGAGACCAAACAACAATCTAAACAATGGGTTACCAAGGGGGAATCTGCACCAAAAAGGCGAAGACCGTTCCTTCGGCCGGAAAGGTTATGGCGACTGTCTTTTGGGATTCGCAAGGGATAATCTTCATCGACTATCTGGAAAAGGGTAAAAAACTATTACAGGTGAATATTATTCATCGTTATTGGACCGTTTGAAAACCGAGCTGCAAGAAAAACGCCCGCGATTGTCCCACAAGAAAGTCCTTTTCCATCACGACAACGCACCAGCACACACCTCAGCAGTTGTGGTCGCAAAATTAATGGAAATAGGATTCCAACTCGTTTCACATCCCCCCTATTCTCCAGACTTGGCTCCCTCGGACTACTATTTGCTCCCCAATTTGAAGAAATGGCTGGCGGGACAAAGATTTTATTCAAACGAGGAGGTGATTGCAGACACTAATGGATATTTTGCAGACTTAGACAAATCCTATTATTCGGAAGGGATCAACAAACTAGAACATCGTTGGACGAAGTGTATAAGCCTAAAAGGAGACTATGTCGAAAAATTAAATAGGTTTACCCCAAACACATAAGTAGTTTTTATTTTTGCACGGACTTTTCAAACCAGCCTCATATATATATATATATATATATATATATATATATATATATATATATATATATATATATATATATATATATATATATATATATTTATAATGTACAACACTTTTCTTTGTATTATCTTTAAAAAATCGCGAAAAATCGCTGTCCCCCTTTTCTCGAAAAATACTGATCAAAAAACTTTGAACAAATTCTGGAATATTCTCCACGGGGTCTAGATTGAACGAAAATTGTCACTAGTGCATTACCTTTAATAATTTATCTGGTATATAAAAAAAATAAAATAAAATAAAAATTCAAGGTCATCAGTTTTCAGTAAAGACTGAAAACAAACTTTGTTGAAAACTCATTTGGGGTGTGTTTTGTGAAGTCACTGATCATTTTATACCTCCTTAATAAAATTTTTTATTTTAAAAGCGATCAACGTACGGAACACTAATTGCGCAAGTTCAACTTGCACTTGACCGGTTATTTGAAATATATTTTGTATATTGGTAAAAGGATTTTTACTACAAAACAAAACCATGTTGTAAAATAAAGAAATATTACAAAATCTCTAGGAGTTAAGTTGGTCTAAACCATCGTTTCTCAACCCTGGGGGTCGCGTTTAGGTATAACGGGGGTCACAATCTGTCCAAAAAATAAGACTTGTATACGAAACATGCTCTTATTGAATAAAGTATAAAGTATTTTAAATTATCAAGTGTTACAAAATTAAATATTACCTTACCAAGTAATAACAACATAACGAAATAAACTAATAGTTAAAGTTGCTTGAAATATTTAATCATTAATTATTAATGCGACGGTTGGCTTTGTTTTTCATTTAAGTTTTTCTATACGTGGATCGTCATTGCAAACACACATAAGTAAATTATTTTCAAGTGATAATAGACGATTTCTATATTTAGTTTTTAAAGCCACTGTTGACGAGAAGCCTTTTTCGCATAAGTAAGAAGTAGCAAAGGGTATGTTTTCAAAGATTCCGTTACTGGGCTTTCGTATTCTCTCGTCGTGCAAGCCAAAACTTATCTAAATCTTGACATAAAAATTCTAGTTGTAACGTTTTGTCAGCCAATATTTCAATTAGTTGGTTGTGAATCTCGATAGGTAATTTAGCAGCTGAAACAACATTTTCGTTGAAAATCCATCTTTTCAAGAAATCATCGTTGTCATCAGGAAAATATTCCAATAACTGAATTTTCAATTCGCATAAATGCGTTTTCATGCTCTCCAACACGCGATCAATAACAGAATTTTTGTCAATATAATTAGAAGTTGCAATGAATGCGTCAAAATTGCGTTTTTCAAGACGAATAATCCAAATACCAAACTTCTTGATAAAGGCATTGACTTTGTCCGTCATTAGTAAAGTGTTTTTGTTAAGACCTTGTAAGCTCATATTCAAGTCATTCAAATGTGAAAAAATATCATTCAAGTAAGTCAACAGTAATAAAGATTCTTTATCTTGTAAAAATTCTGAAAAAGTAACACTTTTATCTGTAAAAAATATTTTCAATCCATCTCGCCATTCAAAAACGTTCGTTAGAACTTTTCCTCGCGACAACCATCTAACTTCAGTATGGAAAAGCAGTGAATTGTTCTTGGTCCTCATTACTTCGCACAATGTGGAAAGCAATCTAGTCTGGAACAGTCGGCTTTTAATAAAATTAACAATTTTTACAGCTTCAGACAGAACATTTTTTTAATTATCTGGCATCTTTTTTGTGGCAAGCGCATTTCTGTGAAGAAAGCAGTGCGTCCATTCCATCTGTGGCATAATCTCTTTTAATTTGACTATCACGCCACTGTTCTTACCCGTTATCGCTCTCTTACCTTCAGTACATGACGTAATGCATTTATTCCAGTCCAAGTTTTCGTTTTGTGTTGCATCAGTAAAAACTTTAAAAAGTCTTTCGCCAGTGTATTGAATTGCAAAATAGCATATTTTCTTTAATTGACCCCTCGCATTCGTATCGGACGAAACATAAAAATTGAGCCAAATTCTACTCATCAAACTAAATTTTCAATTATTTGATTTTAGACATCGATGGCCATTTCATTAATACGTCTCGATATTGTGTCATTTGAAAGTAGTATAGTTTTCAATTTTTTTGCTTCTTCACATTGACCATATCAATAGTAGCGGCAATGGCAGATTTTCCGCAATCGTATGGGGCTTAGACTTAATTCTACTAAATAGAATGCTTGAAGTGCTGCAGCCTCACTGTGGCTTAATTTATTGATAGAAATTTGCTCATTTTTCAAGACAAGTGATTTAAGCTTGAAGAATTCTAATGGTTTACTTCGTAAAGACAGTCGTTCTGTTTCCAGATGCCGGAATAATTTTTAAGGCTTCATACTTTCCACGGACAGAACTTGATAAGAAACAACACATTGGGGCTTGTCATCCAAAGTAATAAATCCATATCTCAAATATGTATCGTTGTGTAACCGGGTCTTTTTCTACACTGTTTCACCAGATGTAGATGTTGCATTTCGTTTTGTCACAAATTTGTCCATTTTAATTTTTTTTTTTTTCAATATTATTACCCAATTCGATCTTACGCCACATACATTATCGATTTATTTAACACTGTATAAGGAAAAAAAAATCGTTCTACTTGTTTCCGTCCCATTCCTTCTTTTTATAACCAGAGCGGGATAACTTGCACGAACCTGTCCTACCGAATCAAAGCGCACGTGACGAAAGAGCCCCTCGCGCAGCCTCTCAATAATATGAGACAAGAACAAGTATGTCTTGTGGTTTGAACTTGTTTGTCGGTATTTGTGGCAAGTGTAAACATTCTCTGCCAGTTAGTAACGTAAAACTTTGATAACAATAAAAATATTATATTGGGAGGGTCGCAAGGTACTTAATTTTTTGGCTATTTAGGGCGTCGCGACACTAAAAAGGCTGAGGCACACACGATGGTCTAAATACATTGATCATGGCATAAATCATTTGATTTCGGTGTATTCTTAATTAATTTGGAAGGAAATTGTTGCTGGAGGAAGTTGTAAAAAAATCAATAAAGTTCTACTGGTCCAAAGGTGCGTACATTTTATAAAATTCAAGAGTCATGTCATTCTCACTTAAAAAAAATACAAATTGTTGACTCTTATATTGATATACATTCTACACTAAAGAAGAAGAAAATTTTTGAGATATTGTTGAGGATTGTGGTCACTATCGCTTGTACAGTGTTGTCGTCTAGCTTTCCTTTCACCGGCAAATGAAATCGGAAGAAGAAAAAGAGGCCAAAAGATATTGTAGAGTGTAAAGCTTTCTAGAACGAAATAATATTCCCAGGTTTAAAAAGGTCACTTTGCTATATATGCACTCTGTTCGTGCAATTCTCTCTCTCACTACCTTTTACGATTTTCTCTGACGAAATTAAGCACTTTTTGAACGTTAACTTGGCCTAATCCAATTTTTAGAAAACCCGACTTTTCGTCGTCAAGCGTCTCACGATCATTGTGAAAGGCACTCATAAGCATATGCTTTTTGATGCATTTGATGCTTTTGGGTTACCAGGTTTAACACAAAATGTAACATCAGCTCTTTTTAACTCATTATTCGACCACTCGTTAAAGCACGTTGTCACTCTTACCCCTGTAACATAGTTTAAATCAGTGTGAAGTTTGTCATTTTCGGTAATAAACAGATACAGAACAGTTACCGCAATTCTTTTCTTCTATTAAAAAAAAGTTCGTTTTTTTGGACAGACAGTATATAGTCGTTTTTAGCCGACTTTAAATGTAATTTTTTTAGTATTGAACATCTTTTATACTTACTTCAGGAGAAACATAGGCGATATTCGAGACATTGCCTACAGTCACAATATAATTGATACCATTCGAATTGGCTTCGGTAACTTGTATATTCGTTTCGGGAGTAAAGGGAACGTTAACCTGTTCTAATATTTCTTGGATAGTGCATGCCTCCTTCGGTAGAGTGAAGGTTATCAGGCGCTGTTCTCCGTTTTCGAGCAGTACTAACATTCTAATGGAGTCGGAAAATTCCTCAGCTATAGGAGTGCTCTCTGTAAAATAGAAAAAAATTCTAAATATTTTTTATGAGCACTTTTCTCATTAATGAAGGTGGAAAAAAAGCATTGAGATTGGCAGGTTTACGCTAAGGAATAACCCAAACATCCTACTACCTATATTTTCAAAAAATGAAATACGAGGGTGGATTAAAAAGTCTCGTAAAAAACAAGGTAAATGATATCTTCTTGCAAAGGCAAAAATTTATTTGTCAACATAAGCTCCATTGAATTAAATATATTTAATCCGGCGATTTTCCAATTTTTTAATTCTTTTAGAACAAAAAATACAGCACGGCCCATGGTACCGTGGCGTAGTACTTGCTTGCGGTGCAGAAGGTCTCGGGTTCAATCCCGGCAATTCGATATACATTTATTTAAGTATATATGGCCTGGCCACGTACATAGGTAGTAGTTGTTTGCGGAAACGCAATAATGTCCGTGGCAGCACTACCGCGTTGTCTAAAACAGTGCCGTGAAATGAAAAAAAAAGGGTAAAATCCCTATTCAGGCGGGGAGGTGAACGATTAAAAAAAAAAGATGAAAATTTCTTCCCCCAAGCCAATTTTAGGAAACAAAAAAAAAACATTTGGGGCGAAATTTTGGCAATAGGGTGGGCGAGGAACTATTTCGAAGAACAGATCGTGCACTTTTGCTATTGCAACAGCCGATGTGTGAGCAAGCGCATTGATGTGGTTAAGAGCACTTTTTTGCGTGTTAATCTTGGTAGTTTCTGCTTCAACTCACTGTGGTAACGGTCCAATAACGGTGCGTAATAAGAGCCAGTCACTGTTATACCCTTTTCGAAATAGTCAATCAAGATCATGCCCTGCGAGTCCCAAAAAACAGTTGTCACCATTTTTCCCGCCAATAAAACTGTTTTCGCTTTTTTTGGTAGACTTTCACCCTTGCCAATCCACTGTTTTAAATGTCGCGCGTTGTATCTCTCAAGAGACTTTGAACACAATGCCGCCTAACAAAATTTCCCGCTATTTCGTGGAAATTTATCAGACTCATCAATCCACCCTTGTACCTTAAGATGAGATATTAATTACAAAAAACATTGAAATTTAACATTCAAAATAAGCTTTTTTCCCACCCAGAAACAAGGAAAAAGTCAAATAGCGATTTTTATTCAGGAGTAACTTTCCGACGTTTCGTCTATGCTCGCATGGTGCATCTTCAGGTTAGTTCAGGTTTTTTCGAGATTAGAACACTGAATCTTCATGTCATTCAGTGTTTTAATCTCGAAACGTACCGATACCTGAAGATGCCTCGTGCAATTATTGGAAAGTTACTTAAAATTGTCACGGTCTAATCTCAAGAACCACGATTTCTCACCTATACTCTACGTATTTGAAAGTGATAGCACTAAATCTTCTAGAATTATGCAAATTAGCACTAAGTAGTAGTAAGGGCCCCAGAGTTTTACCTACATTTTACCTGAACTACAGCAGGTCCACAATTTTATTGGAATACCATCTGGCATCGGTTTAATATTCGCAATCTCTTACGTTTGAATACATTAGAAAAACGAGACTTTTTTTGTTGTTTAGGGCTAAATAGTCTGAAATACCTCTGGCTAGTGGTGGTTCGCCTGGACGTATACGTATTATTTGCGAATAGTATGAATGAAACAGTTTTATAATGTTTAAACATTTATTAGAAAAAATTTTTATAATGAAACATTATTAAGTAAAAAATATACAAATGAGGAAGTCGAAGAACAATGAAAAAAGTATTACCACTTGCTTAAAAAACTATCATTGTGCGACGCATTTGAATTAACGTGTATAATTAAAGGTTGAACGATGGCATCCACTGCCACGTCCACAGTCCACATTTTACCTTCCACCTTCGATAGATGCTCGACGTATTTTCGCCAATTTTCTGTGGAAAGATTAGATATGGCATTCTGAAAAAGATTTTGTACGTTCGCTAATTTATAGGTCGTATTGGTCCTAGCGACTTCATCTTTAACCTGTGCCCATATAAATTCTATCAGATTGAGCTCGCAATGATATGGTAGCAGGCGATAAACAGTAATATTATATGTCATTTCATCGATGGCGAACCTTGTGTACTTGTCTTTATTTCTGAGAACTTCAAGATTTACAAGTTCTAATAATTCTCTCTAACCGAAATGAAACGCTTTTCTCGGTCACTCAAGATTGGAAGTCCTTTTTCAGCCAACCCAAGGTTGGAACTCGGTATCATTTTTTAGAATGATAGCTTGCGTTATCCATTACAATAACAGAACCGTCTGGTATTAAGTCTATCATCTGTGAAAACCAATCTTCAAATACATCGGAATTCATATCTTCGTGATAATCTCGGGTTTTCTTGGATACGAATGTTGAAAGACTTCCGTCTACAAAACCATTTTCGCGCGTAATAATTAACCTACGTAATTTACCAGATGGCGGTTTAAGACCAGTAGAGATGCTTTCATTGAATGCTTGGCGAGTATTTTTGATATTCCCATCTTGCTAAAATTTCTTGACTGTGTACCCTTCATTTATCCACGTCTCATCCAAGTAATATATCATTTTTCCTTCATAACAAGCTTTTCTAATTTTCCTTAAATACTCTCTTCTTCAGTGTACAATTTCTCCACTTTCTAGAAATAAAGATTTTTTTTCACACCTTTTCATACCTTTTAAAATAGTCCATAGTTTTACTCTACTCATTTTCGGTATTTCTGGGTGGCTTGTCGCAGCCAGACTCATATCCAAAGTTGAAATCCTTTTTTCCATAAAAAAGTCATGAACAATACGCCTTAGTGCTATTTTGTGTTGTCTGTCAGCTGAAGTTCTTTTCTGCATGGTCTCTTCTTTTGGAGAGTCTATACCCCCTTCTTTTCTTCTCTTAAAATTCTGTAAACTGTGGCTTTACCAACTCCGGTCATTAAAGAACATTTTGTCACACAATCATCCTCACTTAAATCACAATTTTGATCGTTTTTAACGTAGTCAAATACATTTTTAATTATACGCTTTTCATTATGGGTTAGCCGCCTGAACTTTTGGCGTTTCGCTGGAGAAGACATTTTGTTAACACACTAACTGACTTGTCACTAACTGGCTTAACACTTGGGCATGCTGCTCTAAATATGTATTAAAAGGGCAGCAGGAAGATATGTAAATAAAATGATTTGATCGGCAATAAAATTTCGTTACAAAAGAGCATTGTTACCTGAATAATACCTGGGAATAGATAACACGCCTCTGTTATAGGCCCGCCAATCAGTCCACTGACATTTTTATTACTACCTATGTCAAATAAATACAGTATAACCAAAACCTTGAAAGCTTCCACTCAAAATATTTAGTCTGTTAATTACATGCCAGAACATACAGCCTTGGCCAAAAATATTAGGCACCCCTAATAAACACGTGAAAAAGACTAACAATATTATAGGCGGCGCTATCAAAAGCTAACTTAAACAATAGACAATCTCTTTTACAGATCCATAAAACACCTGGCCCACAAAATTGCGATAATGAGGTTTTTTGAAAAATATTTTTAATGTTTTATCAGGCTCTTTTTACTACTTGTAGTGTCAAGAAGCTTCCGTGCGTGTTTTATTTGTGAACTGGACATTCTTATATTTGAGAAATGCCTAAGTAAAGTGAGCTTGGTATCAAAAAACGAATTAAAATTCAAACCCTACATGAACAAGGCAAGTCCCAAGTACAAATAGCCAAGTTAGTAAAATGTTCTCAGTGCGCAGTGCAATGTGCTATTAAAAGGATTGTGGAGACTGGCTCCCATGCCAACAAAATGAGAACGGGCAGAAAACGTAAGACTAATGAGCGATAGGACAGAAAACTCAGACCAATAGGAAGAAACGCTTAGAGTGGGCTCTGAAGCACCAACATTTTAGCGAAGAGAATTGGTCTAATGTATGATCCGATAAATCCAACTTTGAGGTAAGTTTTTATATGATTTATTTTAACAAATAACTACATACAATTACTCTTGATTTAATCCGTTGTAGTCAAAATAATAACTAGTTTTTAAATTGAATATTTTTTCTATTCTTACAGCTATTCGGAACGTCAGGTGTGACATTCGTGAGGCGGCGCCGGCGTGTCGGCGAGGAATACCATGCAGATTGCGTGGTACCTACTGTAAAACACGGTGAAGGCAGCATTATGATCTGGGGCTACATGGCTGCTAAAGGTGTCGGCGAAATGTTGGTTTGTGAAGGCAGCATGAACAGCCATAAGTACATAAATGTACTGGAAACTGTACTGATGCCTTCGCTAACGCGCATTTTTGGCGACACTAATTTAGACGACATCAAATTCCAGCAAGATAATGCACCTTGTCATAAATCAGCGGCTACGATGCGCTGGTTTAGAGACAATAACATTGTCTTGTTGGATTGGCCGGCGCAGTCTCTAGATCTAAACCCTATCGAGCATCTTTGGGGTATTCTGAAGCGCAAGGTACGGGAACATAGCATGACATCAAAAGCAGCGCTAAAAAGCGCTTTGATCGATGAGTGAGATGCCATAAGTACAACTGAATGTACTAGGCTTGTACGCAGCATGCTCCAAAGAATTGCTGCGGTAATTAAAGTTAAGGGCGGACACACCAAATATTAATTTATTTCATAATTTTACCTCAATATATGATTTTAAAAAACATACGAATTTAATTTTTTACCCTGAAACACAGGAAATGGAGTAAATTGTAGGGTGCCTAATACTTTTGGCCAAGGCTGTATACTATTTCTGTTAAGATACAAAATAATGAAAAAATACCAAGAATCCTGAAAAGGTCTCGTAACGTAATAGATATTGGATATTCCACTTCCATTGAGATTATTTATTGTTTAGAGATTATAAATACACCGGATTAACGCTATATAGTAGGAACGCGAAATATTATCAACTCGCGCCGATAGGTAGCGATGAGTATTCCTTAAGGACACTGCGTGACAGTTATAGACAGATCAATTTCTTAGCGTTCTATACGGAACACCAGAAATTGATTTGAAAATATTAATATTTTCAATTAATACTCTCTAGCACAAACAAATTAGCAATTCGGTAAACGTGTTACCGGTTTTCCTAGAAAGTCGCTAAACAGTCTCTATGGGTTTGTGGACAACAAAGTAAGTCTTTTAAACTGGGCTTACAGCAGCCACAGATACAAATTGTATTATACTGATCATTTACGCTAGAACTGTAATAAGTTCCTTGACTTTTGTTCTCCTCTCTGTCGATCCTAACTTGGCTGATGAGTGGTGATATGACGAAATGCGTCCCGAGATGTATTGACAGATAAGAAAATAGTAAATACCTGCAGAAATATGGAGTTTGTTCAATTTTAGTAGTTGATATTGAAATTTTTACCAAGAGAAATTTGAAGCGGATGGAGAAAAGCTGGGAATAAACTTCCAACCATTTTATTTTATTTCTTGTTAGGTAATATTACTGTACTTCACTAAATCCAGGAAAATAAAAGATTATTTTTAATAATAACCTACACAAACGTGGAGAATCGTCGACTAGAACTAGCCTGAAATAAAAATATTTACATGACATGGCACCAACATTTACCCTTACACCCCTAAGACACCATAACCAACATTTACCAAAACCCAATTAATATAAATATTGGTCGAATAATATCAACCCTAGCCCTACCTGGAAACATACCTATAATCTGTTGGATCTGACTCGACGGAATATAAGCAGGCAGAGGTCGTTGCTGTCTTGGTCTATTAGCAGTGGGTGGGGTTATCAGATAATTTATTTGTGATTGGTTGACAACGTTCTGCTGCAGTTGTTGTGGCTGTTGCTGTGGTGCCGGGGGTGGAGCCTGGGAGAGTTGCTGTTGTCCTGGCTGGGCTTGGGCATGCGGTTGTGGTGGGGATTGCTGGTGTTGAGTTGATTGTTGTTGTTGGGCCATGCGTTGTTGCATCATTTGTTGCTGAAATTCGAAAAGTTTATTGTGGATTCATACAAGTGAGAGTTATTGAATATTTTAAAATATCATTAATTAGAGAAAAACGTAAATATAATAATTTCTTAATGAGACTTTCAAACCACAGTAGTAATTTGTATGATGTACAATAAATAAAAAATTTTTCCAGTTTAATATTATAAATCATAAATTTACCTGATTTGCAAATCTAGGCTGTTGTTGCTGCTGGTTCATTGCGAATCTGGGACCCGCAGGAGGACCGATTATTCTTGCAGGAGTAAAAGGCTGCGGGGTAGCTGGGAGCCTCTGCGGCCTTTGCCTAACCGCACCAGGTGTCCTAGTACCTAAAGTGGACGCTGCAGGCTTTGCCCTAATATTAGAAAAAAAATTACGACAACAACCAGCATAAGAAATAATCGAAACAATGATCAAATTCTAAATTGGCGTAAACTTGTTATTGAAAATAAAATGAATATTTTTAAAAATAATATACCTTGATGCTCGGGGTTTCTTTAGAGGCATTGTAGGATTCACTGTGGGAGTAATGTGAGGACTTTGATTTACATTCGCTTGCTGTTGTGGAACAGTACTAATTGGATGCTGTTGTTGCTGAGGCTGGGTCTGTTGCTAAAAATGTAAACATATCGTAATAAATCTTAAGAGAACAGACACTTTCTCAAGTCGAAAAAACCGACTTTTTATAAAGTATCCTATTGGAAAGTATTATATTTCAATAATATTCTCTGAAAATTTCACAGGAAAATTTTAGATACTTTCGAAGTTATAGATAGTTATAGCGCCTGCCGCGCGGTGTGCCAACTTACCTTGCGGCCATTTACAAAAAAAAAACGAATGAATAGAAGAGTAACATAAGTCAAAAAAGTATTAACGCAAACAAGGAAGCAAGCTAAAAAAGAAAATCCAACGCCGAAAAAAAGGAGATCTGAACCTAAAAAAAATTAGCTACCTAATAAATTAAAGCAGGATGTATTTCTATACTATGGCTTTTTTATGGGTCTAGCACATGTGCTGCAGGGAAGTCCCTAAAGCGCTCCAGGAGCAGCATGTGTGCGAAAAAAGCGATTCACATTGTTCTCGAATCGCTGTAAATTGTACTCGGTGGGAAACACAGTCCTGGGCAAATTATTCCAAAGGGTTGATGTTCTCCATATAAAAGACTGCTTGAAAAGCGTTGTACGCGGAGTAACAAGCTGAACCTCATACGGATGTGAAGCACCAGCGCGACGTGTATTTCTAACATGCACCGCTTTGGGGGGAATTAAGCGGGCCACATCCTTCGAACACTTTCCATGAAAATACTTGTAGAACAGACTCAAGTCGCCAACCATTCTTCGATGTTCCAGCGAATCAAGGCCGCCGGTCGATTCCGGGTTTCCAATCAGACGGACAGCTCTTCTCTGAACAGAATCCAACAAATGCAGTGTATGTTTGGGAGCGGAGCCCCAAACGTGGGAGCAGTATTTCATAGTTGGTCGAATTTGAGCTTTGTAAAGAATTAACAGTTGTTATGGAGTGTAAAGCTTTCTGGTTCGAAATAATATTCCCAACTTGTGAAAAGCTCTCCTTGCTATGCCTGCAACATGTTCATGCCAGGACATATTTGCTCCCAAACTAACGCCCAACAAATTGAGCGACGATGCTAGGAGAATGGAGTGCCTCGACATAACTATATCGGGTTGAGCAACGTTAACTTTTTTAGAAAAAACTGCCGCCCAGGTTTTTGTAGCCTTAAATTCCACTTGGTTACTGTCACCCCAAGATAGAATTTCTTCCAGGTCTTTGTTAAGTTGAACGACCTCCTGCTGTCTGCGGTTATTCGCCTGAGCAGCCGATATCCGAGCGTTCAAGGTGAATGAAGAGACAAGCGTACTGTCATCTGCAAAGCTGTAGATTGGATTCCCGGTCTTTTCCAGCAGATCGTTAATGTAAATGAGAAAGAGAGTAGGAGACAGTATGGAGCCCTGGGGCACACCGGCGTTGATAGTGAAGGTGTGTGAAAGAAATCCGTCGACCGCCACTCGTAAAGAACGCTCTCTGAGGAAACATGAGAGCCACAAACAGAACCTTTCAGACATACCATAAGAGCGTAGCTTAGCCAACAGTCCATCGTGCCAAACACGATCGAATGCCTTGGATATGTCAAGAGCAACCGCTCGAAATTCTCCAAAGTGTTTAATTGCGTTGTTCCAAACGTGTTACATAAGTCAGAAGATCTCCTGTTGATCTATGTTTACGAAAACCATATTGGTGATCGCTAATAATATTGAATCGTTCAAGATATTTTAGAAGATGCTCATTGATAACCTTTTCCATGACTTTCGATATTATTGAAAGCAGTGCGACTGGTCGGTAGTTATTTGGCAAGGTCTTCTTGCCTTTTTTAGGTACCGGCTGAACCGTGGCACATTTCCAGCAGGACGGAAATATTCCCTTTCTGTAGGATAGGTTAAAAAGTGTACAGAAAACTGGTGTTAGTTCCCTTGCATAGTTTTTGAGAACTATGGCAGGTATTCCGTCAGCGCCAGAAGCCTTTTTGGTGTCTAGCTTCATTAAAATAGGCTTTATGATGCGCTGTCCGAAGACAACATCGGACATTTTTGACCGCAATATGCGAATAGTAGGTGGTGGTGTTTTTTCGTGTTTTGTGTTAGCTATTCGACGTCACCTAGATTCAGTGAAAGAAACGAAAAAAGAAATTTGGTCCACATTTTAGCAGATTTCACCCGACGAAAGGCCACAATATACATAATGCCCTTTTCAAGCTGAATCGTGGTGCAAGTGGCGAAAGCATGAGGCTGCATGTACTTTGAGTGATTTCAAACACTCACCTCCTCTGGATGATGATATTCAAGTTCTCAAATCTATTTATGAAGATTTGACATCAGACATCAGGTGTTTGATTGAATAATGATGAATCATTCAATTGTGTTTGGCACTTAGCCCCAAAACATATTTTTTTGTGGCAAAAAGAACAATGAAATTACTACATACACACCGATGCCGCTAGAGAGGCCAGAATCGCACGGAGAGACGAAAGAACACTTGAGGATGAGGCGTATGAGAGAAGTCGGAAGGAATTTTATACGCAGAAGGCGTAGCCCATCGAACGTAAGTAGATCTTATATGTAAAAATTCGTTTGTCAAAACTTTAAACGCGTTTTTCTCAAGACAACGTTTGGCAACAATCGGCGTGCATGATAACTGAAAAACTATTTAACCGATCGATCTGAAATTTTAATATGTTCTTCTACACAACAATAGCCCCAGTACAAACTAGAATAAAAAGATTGGTTCTTTCTTTTCCCTCAATTTTTAATGTTTTTTTTTGTGGAGTCTTGCTCGGACAAAATAATCGTAGTCTATACTAGGGCCATAGTCATACTTTTTCTACGGACATTTTTTTCAGACGTTCCAGCGAGGCGCAATCGTACACGCCCGCAGATCAAAATTTTCAAAATGGCTTCCATAAGGCTGCAAAAAACCACTATAAAAAAATGATAAAAAAATTATGTAAAAACTTTGTTCTTGTGTCTGAAGACTTAAAATATATGTCAGAAAAATTAGACTCAAAAAATGTTTTATTATTAATTTATCAGTCCCATAAATGATGACTGGGATGGGGTTAGGGAGAGGTAGTCAGTGGTGTCAGCAAGGTAAAAAATTGGTTGGAAACATAAATTATCTCTTAATTAAAACCAATTATATTGCATTTTCATTAACTGTTATAAATAGGCCAAATTTCTCAAGTATTCAAATAAAAAATAACATTAAAATAAATGAGGTGACTAATACAAAATATCTTGGTATTGTAATAGATCAATTGCTGAAGTGGCAGCCACATATCGATTACCTATCAATCAGATTACGAAAATTAATACACAAATTTTATATAATAAGGAATATTTTAAATACAAAACTACTTATACTTATATATAAATCGCTGGTAGAATTTCTGAATATGGTATTTTGGTGTGGGGAGGACTGTATGAATCTGTATTGCATGGATTGAATATAGTACAGAAGTGTATATTAAAAATAATCTATAAAAAACACAGAATATATCCTATTGCCCTCGTCTTTACACAAGAAGCATGTAGTATTAGAACAATGTATCTCACAACAGTTTGCAGCTTTCTACATATTCATAAAGAACGGAATAAATTTGTTAATCATACTCACAAAACACGTTTTAGAGAAAATAAAAATTTAATACTGCCCAGGAATAACAAGAACATAGATCAAAAATGTATCAATTATTTAGGTCCGAGAAGCTACAACCTTCTACCGAATTCGATAAGACTAGTAAAAAACTGCAAAAAATTTCACGAATTATGTAAAGCATATATTATAATTTTTGAGTCTTTGTTGGATTGAAAGCCATGAACCATGTATTGTATCTGTTATTGTATTTGTATCTGTATTGTTATCCGCCAAAAAAAGAAAAAAATAACTAATCCACAAAGAAAGTTATTAGTAAACTACCTAGACAAATACAGGTGCCCTGGCACCTAGGTGTCATTAATTTGTGATATTATTTTTTTAAAAACCGTCTT
This sequence comes from Pachyrhynchus sulphureomaculatus, assembly GCA_019049505.1. Classification (NCBI taxonomy): domain Eukaryota; kingdom Metazoa; phylum Arthropoda; class Insecta; order Coleoptera; family Curculionidae; genus Pachyrhynchus; species Pachyrhynchus sulphureomaculatus. The sequence continues at coordinate 231,144,284 of CM032447.1, read as the reverse complement.
GAAGTGTAGCCTGCAAAATAACTGCTTCTTCATTAATAAAATTATTGTGATATTTTAGTCACCGTTATTGTAAATAGTTTTTAGTGGTTAAAATTGTTCATTGTTCATGTTAGGCTTAAGGTTTGTGAAAAAAAATGTTCTCAATTAATTAATAATAATTAATAATAATAATAATAATAATAATAATAAGAATAAGAAGAGCAGAAGGGATGCATGAAAAATAGTCGAGGATGCAAAGAGCAGCTGATCATAGATAGCGTGATTATGGGACAAACCAGAAAAGAACACAGAAACCTTCACATTGGTTACATAGATTATAAAAAAGCCTTCGACTCCATCCCCCACAGCTGGTTAATCAGAGCCCTAGAAATCTATAAAATCAACCAACACCTCAGGCAATTTCTTGCGCAAATTATGAAAACATGGAAAACCAAAATACGCCTAGAAACACAAACCGAATGCATCCAAACAAAGGAGCAGACGGGGTATATTTCAGGGAGACTCGCTCAGCGTTTTATGGTTTTGCCTCTGTCTCAATCCACTCTCAAATATACTAAACAGAACAGAGCATGGCTTCAACATCAGACACCAAAAAGTGAATCAACATAAAATAAGCCACCTCCTATATATGGATGACATAAAACTCTACGCTGCCACAAAAACACAGCTGAAAGAACTCCTCAAAATCACAGAAATATTCACCTTAGATGTCAATATGGAATTTGGTATAAGTAAATGCAAAATGCTCCATATCAACAAAGGCCAGTGGAAGGGCCACCATGAAACAGAAACTATCAACAATGAAACACTCGATAACATGTTCAACAAAGAAACAAACAAAATATCTAGGCTTCCAACAAAGCACCAAACTCAACCACACTCACATCAAAATAGAGCTCAGAACCGAATTCAAAAACAGACTCACGAAACTTTTACAAACAAAACTCAACTCCAACTATCTCACTAAAGCCATCAACACGTTCGCTATACCTATACTCACATATTCATTTGGTATCATCAAATGGTCACAAATAGACATAGAAAACGTTCACATCCTTATATGTTCTCAATTCACTAAATACAGGAAATTACACCCCAACACATGCAAAGAAAGACTTACCATCGAGAGGAAGGCAGAAGGAAGAGGAATCATAGACATCAGATCACTACACACAAAACAAATACAAGCACTAAGGAAATTCTTTCACAGCAAGCAAACCAGCCTCCACACAGCGAGAGTGAAAGCAGACAAAAACTACACCCCACTCGATTTATCCCGGGTACACCACCCAGCAGACACACACAATCACACCCAATTACAACAGGAAAAGATGAAAACGTGGTCAGAAAAAACACTCCACGGAAAACACAGATACCACATAAAACAAAAGACCACGTAAATAAAAAACAATCATACACCTGGTTACAGGATGGGCAGCTATTCCTGGAAACAGAAGGCTTCTTACTTGCCATCCAGGATAAAGTCCTATTAACCAGGAACTACCAAAAGCATATCATCAAAGACCCAACTATTACAGAAGACAGATGCCAGAAATGCCACCTGCAGAAAGAAACGATCGAACACATAACAAGCGGATGTAAAATATCAGCTAGAACGGAATACACAGCCGGACATGACTCAGAGGCAAAAGTAGTTCACAAAGCACTAGTCACAACATACAAACTCATAGAAAACACAGATCCCTACTACAAATACACACCAACATCCATACTCGAAAATAAAGATTACAAACTGGGGACATCAGTATCCATACAGATAAAACAGTCTCCGCCAATAGACCCGATATTACTTTTCAGCGCAAAAAAGAAAGTCACCTATCTAATTGACATTGCTGTCCCCAACAACACAAACGTCCAAACGAAATACACAGAAAAAATTTCCAAATACACAGACCACGGAAATAAAAAGGCTATGGAAACAAGAAAAAGTCATCATTATATCAGCCACAGGCCTTACACCAATAACATTCACACCACACTTAGTACAATTAGGACTCAACACAAACATATACAAAAACATTCAGAAGTCAGTGATTTTGAAAACATGTAACATTGTCAGGTCATTCCTTAATACACAATGGTAATGCGTTTGTGCTGACTTGGTTTGCGCCCGTCAGCCAAACATGGAACCACATTGACCAAATGTGAGAAAGAAAAACAATAATTAATAATAATTAATAATAAAAATTATTAAAATTTTCGACCGAGAAAGTGTAATGTTCCCTTAAATAATGTGTTCTAAATAACGAGTCCTAAATACACAAGGTTTTAATTGTAAAGAAATAAAAGTATTTAAAGTTTAGACCATTACCTGTTGCTGTATTGGCGATTGTTGCTGCTGGATTTGCTGTTGAACCTGTTGTTGTGCAGCTTGCTGTTGCTGAACTTGATGTACCACTTCGTCGATCGTCTGTGTAATTGTACATGGTTGAGCCTGAGATGGCTGTTGTTGCTGATTGGGTGTTGAGGTAACTTTTAAGCTGTTAGGGAGCCTTAGCGAAAAAAATATTAAGGTTATATGTATGTACATTAGTAATTAGAACTTGGCTGTTATCTTACCTGGCCAAAATAGGATTTTTTCCGATCTGTTGCCTCTGTTCCAGAAATTTTTTGTATGAATGCATAGGATTCGGTGAACTACTCATAGAAGCGTCGTGATCGTCCAATTCTTCCTGTAACAACAAAATTTACATGGGTAATTCTGTATTATTAAACAATTATAAATTTTCAATGGGTCATTAAAAAATGCTTACAAAACAATAAGTTGACGCTAATAAACAAAAACATTCGCTGATTCGAGTAAAAGCGTTTAACTCTGATTCATTCCAGACAGAATATTTTTTTTTTAGTTTTTATTATATCTTTATTATATATTTACAAAAGTTTTAGACCAGTTTAAATAAATTAAATCACAGAAAGCATGCATAGCCCTATAAGGAACAAGAAAATTCTCAAATCACCACAGGAACGACATGTGTGCAAAAGTAGCAATTCACATTAGTCTTGAATCGCTTCTATGTAAGTAAGTGGCCAAAAAATACTAGTGGCTTTTTAATTTAATGGTAGTAGAAGTAACAGCAATTGTGAAGCTCTGGAAAAACTGTAATATACCTATGTCCTAAATAGCCGATACCCTTCCAACATTCATAATCCCGCACCCGTGCATACGCCACCATAGCATCCCTATTGGGGGACTGAGTAGACCGAGCAGAGCGTCTAATGCAGACGTGGGCGTAGTCATCGTTGGTCCTAAAATACCAAAGCCTTTGAATTTTCTCTAACTTAGTTTGCATCGCAATTCTCTCAATTTCTGGCCACCAGAACACTGAATCGTGATTGACCTTCAGCAGGACTACTATCTTGTAGAGCCATGATTCGGGGATCCAGCGAACCACACCACGCGGCGTAGCAACCAGAATATTGCAGACGACTTTCTGACGACAGCGGCGAGGCGAGCTCCCCAGGTCAATCTGTAATCTAGAATAGCATCTAAATATTTAATGTTGACCACCTGAATGGTTTCCGATCTATCCTCCCATGGTAATAAATTAAGTAACCAACAAAAATTAAAAAAAGATGTGATGTGTATTAATACAACTTACAACTTCATTTTTTCCTGAAAAAGGTTGAAATTCTGACAAAGGTTTCCTAATTTGCTTTCCAATAGAGACCGACTGTTGGACCGGATCGCTTATTTCATGCTATTAAAGAAAATAACTGAAATTATTGTAATGGTAAAAAAAGATTTTCAAAAAAACGGTCAAATCTAAGGAAAAAATAGAAAAATTAGCAAAGTTGTTAGTAATTTCTCACTATCCTACATATCGTCCTTCTTATGTAAAAAAAATATTGTTTCGACGCTCCTTCTACTATTACAGGAGAAAACTTCAAAAAACTTTACATCTTAAGATTAAAACGAGCGTCCGCGTTCTAATCTTAAAGAGCAAAAATTTCTCCACATGCTTTCTACAATCGTAGGCGAAACGTCGACTCATTTGCCACTGTCAAATTATAAGTGCCCATGATTTCCCATCTCAACAAAGCAGTGAAAGCTTCTATTCCTCACCCCACTTACATGTTCGTTGTTCTTAAGCTGTTGTTGCTGTCGCTGAAACTCGCTCAGTCCCTTTTGAACTTGGCCGGTCATTATCTGACTGCCAGATTGAGGTTGCTGAATAACTTGCTGCGACTGTGGTTGCTGTTGTTGAGCAATCTGCTGCTGAGGTTGTTGCACCATTTGAGGAGACTGTTGCTGCTGTTGTTGTTGTTGCTGCTGCTGTTGTTGCCTTTGTTGCAGAACATTTAATTGTCGGTTAATCATTTGGGCCATCTGAGCCTTAGCGTTTGTTACCGGTCTTTGCTGGGGCTAGAAATAAAATATGTTTACAGGTCATAATCTGATTTACATTGGTGAAGTGTGGGATATCATAGTTGTTTATATACTGGTGATAATATAGACTTCCATACCCATGCCACTCATAGAATCCATGGTAATGCCGCAAGAAAAATGAATGGCTACCAGGTATTTTGTAGCACAGACTACTCTGGATACTGTAGCAGTGTTATCACTTATATGTAATAATTTGAATAGTTGGTTACATTTAAATAATTAAAATATAAATTTACAAAATATTCATTAATGACAAATAACACGTAGGCTGAAAAGTTTTTGGTCTGACACATAAATGTCGCCCTTTTCAAAAAATCCATATGATTTTTAGGAAATACCAACCTTTAAACGATACGTGGCAAAATTTCATGACATTTCGACAATTAATTTACATGTTACAGTGGTTTTAGTTACGCTACTTTGGATATTTTCAAAACAATGGAAAAATTCGAATTTCGCGGGTTGATTAAAGACTGTTTCTTGATGGGAAAAAGAACCGTTCAAGCAAAGCAAGGGCTTGATAAGTGTTACGGGAATTCTGCCCCTGGAAAATCACTCATCACTTACTGGTATGCTGAATTTAAACGTGATCGTACAAATAGAAATGACGCTGAACGCACTGGACGCGCAAATGAGGTGGTTACACCAAAAAACATCAAATAAATCCACAAAATTTTCGATGACTGTAAAGTGAAATTGCGTGAGATAGCGGACACCCTAAAGTTATCAAAAGAACGTGATAGTCATATGTTGCATGAACATTTTGGGCATGAGAAAGCTCTGTTCGAAATGGGTACCGCGTTTGCTCACAGTGGACCAAAAACAACAACGTGTTGATTCTGAGCGGTATTTGGACCTGTTTAAGCGTAATAAAAAGGATTTTTTCGTGCCATCTGTGACAATGGATGAAACATATATCCACCACTACACGGCAGCCAGCTGAGTAGACAGCAACCAGTGAGGGCCGCCCGAAGCGATCAAAGACACAACAGTCGGCTGGGAAGGTTTTGGCCTCTGTATTTTGGGATGCGAATGGAATAATTTTCATCGATTATGCTGAGAAGGGAAAAACCAACAATACCGAATATTATATAAAGTTATTGGTATGTTCGAAGGCAGAAATCGCAAAGAAACGGCCCCAAATGAACAAGAAAAAAGTGCTCTTTCATTAAGACAATGCACCGTGTCATAAGACAATGGTTATGATGGCAAAATTGCATGAATTGAAGTTCGAATGGCTTCCTCACCGTATTCTCCAGATTTGGCCCCCTAGTGACTATTATCTATTTACAGGCCTTAAAAAAATACTCGGAGGTAAGAAATTTGGCTCCAATGAAGAAGTTATCGTCGAAACTGAGGCCTATTTTGAAAGCAAAGACAAATCCTCCTACAAGAAAGGTATAGAAATGTTAGAAAACCGTCAACCGGATTGTATCGCCCTTGAAGTAGACTATATTGATGAATAAAGTAGAATTTTGCAAAAAAAAAATGTTTTAAATGGCTAGACCAAAAACTTTTCAGTTCACGTGCTATATTAATATATTTATTTTCCTTTCTATATGCTAAAAGAATGCATTGCAAGTCGGTGAATTAAGGAATTTTTTAAATTTTAGAGGTCTGACAACACTATAAATTGGATCAGTTCGTTACTAATGGATGAAATCATCAAATTTTGAGTGCACGTCAGAGGATTGATCGTGTTTTAATGTGACGCGGAGACGTGGTTATCACGCATGGACAGTTATATCAAAACAATTGTTTCAGCCGATATTCGGTGGAAATCCATAATAATTATTATGTGAAATGTGAACAAATAATAAAACAATTAGTAACAATAATAAAATTAAAACTGATAATCTTAAAAAATCAGGAGTTTATCAACTAAATTGCGAGATTGTGACAAAACATACACAGGCCAGATTGGTAGATATTGTGGTAAAAGACTAAATGAACACTATAAATGTTTTATCAAAGGAAAAACGGAATCCAATTATGCAAAACATCTAATCAAGAATGGTCACACCTTTACTACCTGTTTTTTTTTTTCCAAAATATTTGAATCAGTCATGAAAAATCAAATGACTGTATACTTTGAGCACAACAACCTGTTTATGCAGAGTCAGTTTGGTTTTAGAACTAAAAAATCTACTGCCCTGGCAATAAATCGGCTTACCGAGTATGTGGCGGAGGGCCTTGAGTTGGGATTGGATACCTATGCTTCGTTCTTTGACTTATCAAAGGCTTTTGACTGTGTTTCTTCAGAGATCCTTCTCTCGAAACTGTCATACTACAACTTTGATCCTTGTAGCATAGACCTTGTTAGGTCATATCTTTCTAATCGCTCTCAATATGTGAGCTTTAACATGGAGGTCTCTGGCAGACAGATTATCAAACAAGGGGTTCCCCAGGGGTCAGTCTTGGGACCATTACTGTTTTTAATTTATATAAATGATTTGCCAAATTACACTGATGACCCAAATTTAATCCTATTTGCAGATGATACCACCAGTCTGCAGCACTATCATCCTGGAGATCCAATACAGCAGACTGTTTCCGACATGCAGCATAACATAGGGGGTTGGTTCTTGGCAAATAGGCTCACCCTAAACCGTGATAAAACACTGCGTCTGAGGTTTACCCTAAGAAATTCTCCATCTGATCTATCTACAAATGACTTTGTTAAATTTCTGGGTGTGTGTTCCTAGACCCTGGGCTCTCATGGGAGAAGCATGTCTCTGAACTGGCGTCTAAACTTTCCAGAATGATTTTCCTTATTCGAAGTTTGGCTAGAAATGTATCTCAAGAGGTTCTCTTAATCGCTTATCATGCATATTTTGCATCTAACATGTCTTATGCTCTTGTGAACTGGGGACACTCATCGCATGGGCAAAGAATTTTCTCACTTCAGCGACGCTGTATTCGCGTCATTGTGGGACTGGGATATCGCGACTGTCGTCGCTATTTCTCTGAATTGGGGATATTGACCTTCCCCTGTGTATACATATTCCAGTGCTTAACATACATTAAACAAAATGTGTGGCAATTCACTACCCATGAAAATCTTCATAATTACCCCACTAGAGGTAACCAAAATATAATTCCTGGCTTCCACAGAATAGCTCGGACTCGCAGAGGCACCGACTACTATGGGGTCAGTTTCTTTAATGCCTTACCGGTGGCTGTTAGGGAGCTGTCGGACGAGAGCTTTGTCAGGAAGGTAAAATCCTACCTGATTGCAAGATCATTTTACTCACTTGATGAGTTTTTGAATCATAATTTTAATGACTTTTAACTATGTAATTAATGTGTCTTACCTTTATTTTGTTCTTTTGATATCTTTAATTGTTCATTGATTTGTAGTTACATGTTTTTGATATTTTAATATTTTAGCATTTTAACAATTCTTTTGACTTGTGACGTATAAAAGCACATTGTGTACTTATTACTAATAAATATTTGATTTGATTTGATTAATAATAATTTCAAAATTCTACACAATGAGAACAAAAACCGGAGATTAAACCTAATTGAGTCTCTAGAGATAAATAAACTTAAAAATTCCAACCGTCTATTGAACGATCAGGTAGACCTTAATAATTCACCTTTGTTAAATATTTTCTATTAATATTTAATTAGCTAATAGTAAAAATAAATTTTCTATCTTGCTTCTACTTATGTATTAACACCTTTACTCTTTAATGTTCAGTAATTCAGAATGTAACGCCTGAAGAAGCTACCGTAATAACGAAACATGTTATGGTGTATTACAAACATAGTGGAAAGTTTGTGTAAATAATTGTTTTATTATTTGTTCACATTTCACATAATAATTAATAGTTATATCAAAACTGACAGAATTAACAATGAGCTTATTGTACTGAACTCTGAACTTATCAGTAAGAAAAAGGAAATTTAATAAGTGTTTCGGTTAATAATGTCGATTTTGCTAAGAGATGGCGTTACTAATTCCCTTATTGGTATAGACTAGTGACATCTATGGCGTTTTGGAAGGTAAACATACACCATCAAAAGTCAGTTCGTTATTAATTGTCATTGTGCGAAAAACATAGTTCTTCATAGCTCTGAGTATGTCGGGTTTCGTATCAGAAAAGGACGTTTTGCGGGGCAGTTTAATGAACTTTTTTCATTTGAAGAAAACGGCTGCTGAAAGTTATCGATCGATTGTTGGTTGAAGCTTATGATGAAAATGCACTAACCCAAAAAACTTAGGCAGACCCAGGCCAGCCTTCGACGTCACAACCAGTGCGCAATATACAGGGAAGGAAAGCTTTGCTGTGTATTTGGTGGGACAGTAGGAGAGAGCTGTGTATTACGAACTGCTGAAACCTGTTGAAATAATTTCTGGCGATCGATACCAACAACAATTGATAAAGTTGAACCGAGCACTGAAGGACAAACGACCAGAATACGCCCAAAGACACGATAAAGTCATTTTTCAACATAACAATGCTCGGCCCCATGTTGCAAAATGTGTTAAAAACTATTTAGAAAATATCAAATGGGACGTTCTACTCCACCCGCCGTATTCACCGGACTTAGCTCCTTCAGACTACAACTTATTTCGATCCATGCAGCACAGACTTTCAGAACAATACTTACATTCTTATGAAGAAGTGAAAATTTGGCTTGATGAATGGTTGACCTCAAAAGATGAAAAGTTCTTTTGATGCGGAATCCATTCTTTGACAGAAAGATGGGAAAAAGTCATAGCTAACTATGGCCAATACTTTGATTATTAAGGTAATTAATTCATTTTGTGATGGAAATAAATGCTTAAACGAGAAAAAATCGACATTAGTAACCGAAACACCTATTACAATCCATATAGTAATGTAACACTAACTGCGCCCTTCAGACAATACAATTAAAATACAAGGATACAGTAGAGTATCGGGAGATAAGTGAACCCCGAATTTACATTGTTACTTTATTCCACAATAACTTCCCCGTACAAAAATATGACTTGCAATACACAAATTTTAAAAACTCTAATATTATACCTGTTGCCCAGGTTGCCGAATTTGTTGAATTGGAGTTCTAAGCCTCATTTGAACTTGAGGTGACATAGTTCTCATCGGAACAGGTGTTGGCTGAGATGGTCTAACCTGTTGCGGTAAACCTTGCCTCATTGGCGTTCCCACCGTTCTACTCTGAGGATTGACCTAAAAAAGGAGCATGTTGAAAATATAGTTTTTACCAAATTAAACAAAGAGACTGAACTTTATGTTGGTTGTTTTACAAATTAATACAAGTTTTCATAAAATCAAAACTGTCGCTGAAGTATTGGCCTAGGCCTATACATTTTCCTGTGAAGTCATTAGCCATTCAAAATTAACAAATATTCAACTTTAATCTCACTTTCGAGAAATAAAGGAGGGTGTTTCTTGTTCTACCCAACTTTGAAGGAAAACTGGGATAGCTTTAAAAAAATTTCTTTTTCTTCATTTTTTCTACAACTGTCGGCTACACTAATACATTTAGTTCATCGTTTCACGAGTCGTCTCATTCCATCCAAAAATAATTCTTCTTTGCATCTCGAAAAATGACGCTACAGTGGCTTCTTTTAACTCATTATGTGAGGACAATTTCGGCCCTCCGAGATCATCCTTTACATGTTTAAACCAAATAAATCACAGGGCCCTAGATCAGGACTATATCGACTCTTTAACTTGGTGAATCCACAGCATTCGGTAATGGCCTGAACTATGTGAGCCTTGTGGACCACGAAGTGGACCTGCAACAGCGAAGTTTTGGTCCTTGAATTCGGACCATTTTCCCTAATGCCTCCTTCCGGTTTTGAATTATCCTTCCGTTGGTTGTTTGGTTGATCACAACGGGAGTAAGCGATTGCGTGTGTTTGTGTACACCAGACTCTTGACTTATTGGATATATGAGCGTCGTCTCTTCAAGACGGTTTATTAACTTCCTTCCAAGCCCTTCATGTGGTAATTTATCGTAGATCTCCGAACAGTTTATGTCTGTTCCAAATTAAAGCCGTACATTCACATAAGCTGTACACAGAAGTTTCTTCCTCTTCATCACATGAGTCTGCCTGTCATAGGACCATTGTCAATACCAATTTCCTGTAAATGTTCTTCAGATGACAATGGCCAGTGAACATTCCCATCACTAGTTTGATCAGGGCCCTTCCTAAACAAAGGACGTCAGTTGTTTCTTTGAAGGCCGCCAATTACGTCCCTCATATGTCTATGGTTAGATGTTAGGAGCCAACGATGAAGATGACCGACTATTGATTTTACCACCTGTTAGATATAGATATACATATATATATATATATATATATATATATATATATATATATATATATATATATATATATATATATATATATATATATGTATCAAACGTTGGTTCTGGACCCCTGTATGGTTATTTTTCATTATATTTTATCCCCGAATGTCCTGAAACCTACTGTAGTTCAATCTTACTGTTCCTGGAGAATAGTTCTAACACGTCACGTTTTCACTCCCTTGTGATTTTAGAATCCTTCCGTAACTCCCTCTAATAATTGATTTGGTCGCCAGGGGTTTTGAGCTCTCATTAAATGTTAACAGGCTGCATTTTAGCACACAGGTAGTTTTTTTAGACGCAGAATACGATAAACAAAAGTTTGCTAAAGGGTGATGTACGCTAAGCCAACAAAATCCAAAATAAAATAAAAAATTCGGTTTCTCGGTAATATAGTGAAGTCTGCTTATAACGAACCTGTTTATAGCGAATTTCCGGTTAAAACGAACTATTTTATAATGCACGAAAAAACTTCCATAAGATCAATGTAAATTTTTATCGGTTATAACAAACCCGGTTATAACGAACTTCCAGATAAAGTAAACCAAATTTGAATGTTTTGTGTCCGTTTATAACGAATTTGCCACTCCCTGTGCTCGATGTCGCTCGACTTGATCTAGGGAATTTACCGAAACTCGCTGGGAACTCCTATTCTATTTGTTTCCGTAGCGTCACTAGTTCGAGCAGTACTATTTTCAATTCACTTGTGTTATGAGGTTCTAATACATATATGATCAAAGTAGCAACGTGAATGTTTAAGTTTTCATTACACAAAAATGTAAAGCGTTTACTTTAAAAGACAAACACGATATTATAAGGAAAATAGAAAATGGAGTTAAACAAAGTAATGTTTACAAACAATTGAATTTAATCTACGATTTCTAGCATATGGAAGAAGAGGCAAGGAATCTTATCAACCTATGATAAGAGAAACTTTAGTTGTAAAAAAGTAAGAAAATTTATATATGGCCAAGTCGATAAAGGGCTCCTTAAATGGTTTAGTCAAAAACGACATGAACATGTTCCTATTACCGGGTATACTTTACAAGAGAAGGCTAGTGAATTGGGAATGAAAATAGAGAACACCGAGTTTAACTGTTCTAGAAGTTGGATTGAACGGTTTAAATAGCGACATAATTTTAGTGGGGGGTAAGATAGTAGGAAAAACTGTGGATATGACTGTTGTTTATCAGTGATTGGCCATTATATGATCGGAAATTCGAGAAAGTGAACATTTTTAATGCGGATGAAACCGGTTTGTTTTACAAGATGACGCCTGATAAGACATTAAAATTTGTCGGAGAGAATCGTGCTGGTGAAAAATTATCAAAAGTAAGGATTACTGTGTTGGTAACTGCAAATATGTCTGGAACAGCGAAAAGAAAATTGTTGGTGATAGGGAAGTCCGCCAATCCCAGGTTTTTTAAAAACAAACCTCTCTTGGAGGCTATAAACTTTATCCTTATGGCTTGGCAAAGAGTCAGTAGAGAAACCATTGCAAACTGTTTTAAGCATGACGGATTTTTAAGAAAGGAAAGTAGATATGACTCAGATGATGAGCTACCGTTGCCTCAGTGGATTGAAAAACATCGAGAAGACTCTACTGATTGTCTAGAATTTGTTTATGATGCTGACATTCAACAAAGTACAGTCGAAATCGAGGGACAAAAGATGTTTAATCACTTTAATTTTGAAGAATATGTACGTGCTGATAATGAATTAATGACGAGAGAAATAATAACTGATGATCAAATCGTGACATCAGTGACTTCTGGAAAGATTTTAAGCGATAATGGGACGAAGATGAGCTTGGAGAAGGAGATAATATTTATGTTCCATCCATTTGGGAAATGACTAAGAAAATGACTGACAATTTTTTGAAATCTCGTGAAGTTCCTGAACATATATGGAGTAGTTTTTATGAGCTTGACAATTATATAAACACCATTTCTTTTTCAAGTAAAATTGTACAAACGAAAATTACTGATTTTTATTGTATAAACTACGTATTTTAATGTTTTCGTTTATACTTATACATATGTGTACCAACGTACATAATAATAACTTTACTGTGACTTGTTTTATTTTCCTTTGAACCTTTTCTTTTAATTTAATAATTATTATTATTCATTTTTCTAAGCATTAGGCCTAAGTTAAATAAAAAAGTAGTGAAAAATGATATTAGATTTTGTTTACTCTTTGTAACGAACTTCGGATATAGCGAACCATTTTTAGTAATTGTTTGGAGCTCGTTATAAACGGACTTCACTGTATCTCAAAAAATAAAAAAAATATCGAAAAATTAATAGTACCACGTGAAAGAGTGAAAAATTTTACAAAAAATAGTATATGGATTCTTTCCAGATCCAGATAGGTGATTCAGAAAGTGTAGCGCGCCAACAGATTAATTTGAAAGTCTACGAGCACCGCTCGAAGCGTAATCGATATTACTTGTTTCCAGAGTGTAAAAAAAAAATTAAAAGATAACTTTTTGTAATTTTGCTCTTAAAGAGTGTTCACGATAAACGTATTTTTGGCTTATTACACTTAAACTTAAAAGAAAAAAACCGGTCAAGTGCAAGTTGAACTTGCACAATTAGTGTTCCATACGTTAATTGATTTTAAAATAAAAAATTTTGTTACGGTGGTATAAAATGATCAGTGACTTCACAAAACACACCACAAATGAGTTTTCAACGAAGTTGGTTTCCAATCTTTAGTGAAAACTGATGACCTTGAAATTTTTGTTTTTTTTATATTCCAGATAAATTATTAAAGATAATGCACTCGTGATAATTTTCGTTCAATCTATACCCCATGGAGAATATCCCAGAATTTTTTCAAAATTTTTTGATCGGTACTTTTCGAGATAAGGTAGGGGGACAGCGATTTTTCGCGATTTTTTAAAAATAATACAAAGAAAAGTGTGCGCAAGTATTACATTATATATATATTTTTTACTCGAGTTTTCACAAGCTTTCATTTGACACCACACTCGATGACCTAGTAAAAAAAAATTTTTTCACTTCCGATCACTCCTCCTCAAAACTAACCCCCTAAGTCAAAATTTAACCGTGCATGCATTAACTTTCATAATTTATCTGGTATATAAAAAAAAAAACGAAAATTTCAAGGTCATCAGTTTTGAGTAAAGATCGGACACGAAGCTTGTAAAAACACGAGTTCAACCATATATATAATGTCTTACATGAGCACACTTTTCTTTGTAATATTTTGAAAAAAATCGCTGTCCCCCCTCTATCTCAAAAAGTACTGATCCAAAAATTTTTAAAAAATTCTGGCATATTCTCCACGGGGTGTAGATTGAACGAAAATTATCACAAGTGCATTACTTTTAATAATTTATCTGGTATATAAAAAAAAAAACAAAAATTTCAACGTCATCAGTTTTCAGTCAAGATCAGAAACAAACTTTGTTGAAAACTTATTTGGGGTGTGTTTTGTGAAGTCACTGATCATTTTATACCTCTGTACAAAAATTTTTATTTCAGAAGCAATCAACGTACGGAATACTAATTGCGCAAGATCAACTTGTACTTGACCGGTTTTTTTATTTTTAGAGATATTTGCAGAAAACCGAATTTTTCATTCTATTTACTTAGCGTACACTTTAGAGCAGCAAACTCTTTTTATCGTGTTCTACGTCCAAAAAACTACCTGTATGCCAAAACGCAGCCTGTTAATATTTAATTTGCCTTTGACGACTGAGTTGTATATTTAATAAGTGAAATTCCTTCGCAGTCCCGAACAGCGGTAGCCATCAATTTCCCAAAAGACGACTAAGTTTTCAACTTCTTGGGAAGTAGAGATGCCTTATAACCCCCCAATAGAACGTTGTTGTGACGATCCGTGTAAAATAACTTTTATTTATGAAGAGATTTCCTACTTTTGTATAAGGGGTTTGGAAATCAATGATGCATAAGCTCCTTTCATTCCTAAATCATCGTGCACAATCTTGAAAACTGTAATTTTGGATATTCTCACTTTCTGAGCAAGCACTGGAATCTCCATTTGTCGACCTGACAGCAGCAAATTTGCAATCCCCAGGGTCTTCCGGGTCTAAGATCACACTGAATTGAGTCCCAGTTCCATTAAAATTGTCCACAGATCAAAATTTTACTTGAAAATAACATGATGGTCTGTTATTACTATACACCTAGGACATCTTTTCACGAAAACTTTTTGATCCATTTCCCTCTTAAGTGTGAAACTTTAATTACCTTCACTCATTTTTTGGAAGAAAAAAAATCGTAAAAACTGCAAAAGCGGCATTTTTATGGCAAGGGAAATAATTTAAAAAACACCCTCATATTATAAAAATCACTAATCAGGCAACGATAACTGTTGAGATCTTCAATTTTAAACACGTTTAATTATAATTTGTTTATTTGAAAAATACATAATTATTTATTTATAGCGTTCAATCCCAAAGTGTGCCATTTTTTCAAGATCTGTGTATTTTGCGGCTTAAAATAAGAAAATAGCAGCTAATCTAATATATAATTCAACTAAACTTACCTGTATATTACTTTGTCTACCGACAGCCCTAATATTAAGAATAGGTCTTTGCGTAGCAGCTCCCTGAATGACTTGCCTATTAGAAGGACTTATATTTGTACTACCAGTCCCGATCTGGTGGTTCAAAACTATTGGTTGAGGTTGTGTTGAGGATTGAGAACTCTGTTGAATTGCAGCCCCCTATGTACGATAATGAACAAAAATGCATCAACTAGATGTCATGTGTATACAGTTGGGTGCAAAAGTTTACGGCCAGTCACATTTCATACTCTAATTTATTAAAAAATAAAATAACCGGTCAAGTGCAAGTTGAACTTGCGCAATTAGTGTTCCGTACGTTGATTGCTTTTAAAATAAAAAATGTTGTAACAAAAGTATAAAATGCTCAGTGACTTCACAAAACACACAAACAAAGTTTATCTCCAATCTTTACTGAAAATTGATGACCTTGAAATTTCTGTTTTTTATATACCAGATAAATTATTACAGGTAATGCACTCGTGATAATTTTCGTTCAATCTACACCCCCGTGGAGAATATTCCAGAATTTTTTCAAAATTTTTTGATAAGTACTTTTCGACTTTACTCGTGTTTTCACAAGCTTTCATTTGACAACACACTCGATTACCTAGTAAAAAATTTTTTTTTTTTCACTTCAGATTTCACCCCCCAAAACTAACCCCTTAAGTCAAAATTTAACTTTCAAAACTACGTGGCTTTGATGAGGCCATCAATTCCTATATTATTACCAAATTTCAACTTTTTATGACAAATAGTTTTGGAGAAAATCGGGTGTACAGTCGGACAGACAGACACCGAAGTGATCTTATAAGTGGAACACGGAACACTAATAAGACTAATGATTTTTAATCATTATGAGATGTGAGTATGAGATATAGGAAACAAAATAATATAGTAAAAGAATATTATTTATGTTTGTGAATATATTTATTATTATTATTCTTATATTTATATGTGCAAAAGTTTCCGGCCACATAATATACATTGACGCAGTAGGACGGTCAAAGACGTATTTACGAATAATAGCGCATTGAATGTTCGGCTCGGCATTTGCAAATCCAAATTCGTGAAAGAGTAATAAAATTTTCAAAAGAAGGAAATTCTTCTCGTGACATTGCTTCATTATTATCGATAGGTAAATCAACCGTGAACGATATTATTATAAAAAAATAACCGGTCAAGTGCAAGTTGAACTTGCGCAATTAGTGTTCCGTACGTTGATTGCTTTTAGAATAAAAATTTTTGTAACGGAGGTATAAAATGATCAGTGACTTCACAAAACACACCCCAAATGAGTTTTCAAAAAAGTTTGTTTCCAATCTTTACTGAAAATTGATGACCTTGAAATTTTTGTTTTTTTTTTATATACCAGATAAATTGATGATAATTTTCGTTCCATCTACACCCCGTGGAGATTATTCCAGAATTTTTTCAAAACTTTTTGATACTAATTTTCGAGATAAGACGGGTAGACAGCGATTTTTTAAAAATAATACAAAGAAAAGTGCGCGCAAGTATTACATTATATATATACATATATATATATATATATATATATATATATATATATATATATATATATATATATATATATATATATATATATATATATTACTCGTGTTTTCACAAGCTTTCATTTGACACCACACTCGATTACCTAGTAAAAAAATTTTTTTTTTCACTTCCGATTTCACCCCCCAAAACTAACCCCTTATGTCAAAATTTAACTCTCAAAACTACATGGCTCTGATGAGGCCATCAATTCCTATATTATTACCAAATTTCAATTTTCTATCACAAATAGTTTCGGAGAAAATCGGGTGTGACAGATGGACAGACAGACACCGAAGTCATCTTATAAGTCTTCCGTACGGAACACTAATACCGTTGTGGATATGGTTTAAAATATCGTCCGCGTAGTGGAAGACCAAGAAAAACGTCTAAAAAAGTATATCGTATCATTAAACGCAAATCAACTGCGGATGTCAAGAAAACTGCTGCCGAAATTGCACGCGAGCTAAAGGATGAAAACCTAGCTAACGACTACATGATATGGGACTTTTTGGCCGTATAGGTATTAAAAAACCATTAATCAGTAAAAAGAATAAGAAGGCCTGATTACAATTTGCCAAAGATCATCTAAAGTGGACAATCAAAGATTGGAAAAAAGTAGCTTTCTCAGACGAATCTAAATTTAATCTTTTTGGAAGGATGGTACGACGTCCTATTGGTACGAGAAATGATGTTCGGTACCAAATTCCTACTGTAAAACACGGTGGAGGAAGTGTGATGGTTTAGGAAATTTTCTCTGCACAAGGAGTCGGTCCATCGATCGAGATCAACGGAAATATGAACGCCGATGTTTACAAGGAAATTTTAGAAAAAATTTGTTATCATATGCTGAAGAAACATGGCCGCAGAATTGGATATTTCAGCAGGATAATGACCCCAAACATACATCCAAGTTGTTAAAACAGTGGTTTTCTGCTTTAAATGTGAGAGTTTTAAGCTGGCCATCTCAATCACCGGACTTGAATCCAATAGAACAGTTATGGGAAACGCTAGATCGTCAAGTTCGAAAGCGTACATATTCAAATAAAGCCGCATTATTCAAATCATTGAAGGAAGAATGGGATAAAATGTCACTTGCTTGTATTAATCGATTAATTGAGTTAATGCCACATCGTTGTGCGGCTGTTATCGCAAAGAGTATGGCTACAAAATGTTAACATAAAAATATAATTTAAGTCTATTATAGAGCATATGGACTAATAATTTTTATCATAGAACAAAGTGGCCGGAAACTTTTGCACATATAAATATAAGAATAATAATAATAAATATATTCACAAACATAAATAATATTCTATTCTTATATCTCATACTCACACCTCAAAATGATTAAAAATAAAATTAGTCTTTTTTTTTTAATAAATGAGTATGAAATGTCACTGGCCGGAAATTTTGCACGCCACTGTATATTAGCAATTTTATAATTTTTAGAAACAAACTTATCTAAAATAAAACAATTTGTACCTGTTCAATAACAGCCTGCACGGTCTGCATATTATCACTTCCCTGTCCAGTATTAGTTTCCATATAGTAAATCTGTTGGGGCTGTTGATTACTTATAATAGGGCTCTGTACTACGGCGCTATACTGTTGAGGTTGACTAGTTTGTTTATACGCGATCTGGCCTTGATCGATAACGACTCCCTGAGAGCCGTCTACAACCATAACCTGGTCAGCGGAAAGGATTAACTATAATTGAGGAAAAATTGATTACATGCAAGTGCAAGTTAAAAACTCTAGGAAGCTAAAAATATTAAAATTAACAAGAAATAAACCATTTCGGATGTTTGTTATTTTTGCGTAAATATTGAGGGCTATAACCGTGGTCCAAAATTTACGTTGATAATTCGGCTTTAAAAATTTCACTAGAACGGCATGTGTCCCAAGTAGTTGGTATATAAGAACAAAAAATCCATTTTATGTATGCATTGCAACCTATTTAAGGGGGAATCTACTTTATGAGATGAGAAAAATCGAATAATTTTCTTTTCAAAAATCTATAGAAAAATCATTAAAAATAATTTCTCGAAGTTATAGAGAAAAATTCGAAGATTTTCATGTACATTTAGCCCTTAGAGTAAGCGAGCAGAGCAGCTATATATTGTATTTCTATAGACTGCGCCCTGCCTCTTAGTCCCTCCTTTTGGGTATTGTAAGAGGACTTATTTCTTTCTTACTACGACAGATGTTTGCCGCGATCGGCGGCTCGGCCGCCGCTTAACGTCTAGCAGTGGTGGGGGCAGCGGGAGGCGTTACCTCCGAAATTGGCTCGAACTGTGCATGACCTTGACAGCCCTGTACTAAATAAATGTCTCTATCAGGGAAAAATACCAACAAAATGGTGTAATTTGGAGGTTATACTTCTTCTTAAGAAACGCGACCTTGACAGCCCTGTACTAAATAAATGTCTCTATCAGGGAAAAATACCAACAAAATGGTGTAATTTGGAGGTTATACTTCTTCTTAAGAAACGCGATAATACCGATATCGAAAATTATCGACTCATATCTCTTCTGTCGCTCTTCACTAAAATATTTATCAATCGCCTAACAGCAAAACTAGATTTCTATCAACCTGTGGAACAGGCGGGTTTCAGAAAGGGATTTAGCAGGATTATCACCTTTACACAATACGTACTATAACAGAAAAATGTACAAAATATAAGGTGTCAATACATTTGGCCTTCATTGATTTTCGTAAGACATTTGATACTGTTGAAATCTGGAAGTTCTAAAATCCACAGCGAATGAAAGAATACATTCCAGATATATAAAAATAACAGAAAACATATATAAAGAAGCATCTATACATATTAAAATTGTCGAAACAACTGTCACTAACAACATACCATTAGAAAGGGGAGTGCGAAAAGGAGATACTATCTCACCTAAATTATTTACGATGGGCCTTGAGGACGTCTATTTAGGAGTTAAATTGGGATGAGAAGGGCATCAAAATCGAGGGTACTAAACTGAGTCACCTTAGGTTTACAAACGACAGAGTAGTGATAACACCAATGAGCTACAGGAAATGTTGAACCAGCTGAATATGGTCTCTGCAAGGGTAGGTCTCAAAATAAATTTTTAAAAAACTAAATTTATGAGCAGAGCAGATAGGAAATATCTCCATAGAACACATCAACAAGTATATCTACGTAGGGCACACTATTAAGATCGGAAAGGAGAACCAATTTACAGAAATTACCAGGTGAATAAAACTGGCATGGGTAGCTTTTGAGAAACTAGAACATCATAAAAAGTACTACAATACCCATAAACCTAAAAACTAAAGTCTACAATTCCTGAGTTCTACCGGTCAGCATACACAGACTGGAAACGATGTGTCTCACTAAAGTATTTGTTAAAAAGCTCGTAACTTCACAGAGAGCTGTGGAGAGAAGCATGCTTGGTATCTCTCTTAGGGATAAACTTCATAACGAGCAGATAAAATTACAAACTAAAGTCACTGATGTAACTCTGGAGGCGGCAAAAACGAAGTGGCGATGGACAGGTCATGTGGCTAGATAATCCGGAGATAGATGGGTGTATAGGATCACAGAATGGAGACCCAGAGAAACCGCAAGGACCGTTGGACGTCTACAAAAACGATAGGTCGATGATTTCAGAGTAGTAGCGGGCAAGCAGTGGTTAAAGGTGGCAAAAGACAGAGAACCATGGAAGATATTAGAAGGGGCCTACGTCCAGGAGTGGACAAACTTATGTTGAGAAGAGAGGAAGTATGTTTTTAGGTGGATATTTGTGTGTATGAACAAGTGTATATGTACATTTTAGTATTCCAATACCTAACGGAATGTCTAGTTAGTAATCTGTGCCATAGCCAGTTAAGCCAGAATTTTGAGTGAGAACAGATGCTTAAAATTTATTTGTTAGTTTTTCAATTTAAAATCAAATGTAGTCAAAAGGTAAATCAGGAGATCTAGACCACTTAAAAAACCATTTTTACCGAAACCAGTATTTGGAGCAAAAAGAGAAGTAGCAAAGTGCTACTGTGAAGAAACTGAATACTTGGTGTAGTGACGATGTTGTTCATAGTTTTCAACACACATACAGAATTTTTGTTATGGCTTCACCCATGCCATTAGTTCCGCCTGAGTAATTCAAGGGTTAGGCTAAGTATAAATAGGGTAGATTTATAGTTTAGCTATTAGTCAATCATCGCATTAAGCACTGAAAAGATTTTCTAGATGGTATATGTCTATTAGGGTACTTCGCTCCGTAAAGTCTTACTGCCGAAAGACAATTTTTTCCCGCCTCGCCCAGTATATAACCATATCAATTTATTCATTTTTAGAAAAAATCCATAACTATTACCTTTATACGTCACTTACTACAACAAATTAATCTATTTTTACTTGCTTAATAGACATGTCAAAATTTGACAATGCCTACATTTTTGTTTTGTCTTGGCAACTATGATGTTATGGTGTAAGTGGATTAAAAATAAGGGTAAAAAGTGAAAAATTCAAAATAAATAGAAAACTATTAGAAATAGGTATATCACATAGTTAATAAAAGTTGGAGAATTTTGTAAAATCTATCAGAAAAAAAAATAATATACAGGGTGTGCCATTTAAAAAATTTGAGATTTTTCATTTAAAATAGTCGAGATGCATCAATTTATTTTTAACACCTTGTAGCATGTAACTCAAATTTCTTTACATATCTTTTTTTTCATCTCTATAGAACGCTCGTACCAATTATGAGTATTCCACCTTCAGAAACAATGGCGCTACTGGCAATTTTTTACAAAACTGAAAACTAGTATTTTTTTTAAAAAATTGAAATATTAGAAAAAAACTAAAAAAATGTTATAAAATTTTACGCAGAATTTAAAAATAAATTAGAAAATAGGATGTTCCATTTAAAAAAAACATATGTTATATCAGCCACACTTTTTGAAGTACGCTGTATACTCAAAAATAATTTTAAACTGTGCACCTTAACATTCCCTAAAACTATTGTATTTAACATTTTTTTTCGTCATTCCCGAAACAAATGAGATAATGAACTTTATTCTATCGTTGACCCGCCCTGCATATTCTATTCATTGAATTTTTTTAATATGAATGTTACAATTCCAATCCCATATGGCATGTAAAAGAGAAATTTACTTGATATCAGTCAATTTTATATGCCAAAATCTGATTTGAAACACCAGAAGCAAATTTACCAAATATTACAAAAATGACTAATCTTTAAAGTCAAATTAACTGAGAATCATAAAATAAACACATAATATTTACAGATACTTCATAATATCATCAGAGACAGACTTATAATAAACTAATAAAATTAAAAAACATACTTAATCAGGTTGATAGCATACTTTTGCAATGACATTAAATTTTTCAAATAACACTAGAAATGAGGTCAAATAACCTTCAATATTCCTATAAATGTTGGCTTTACAAGCTCACAATACACTATTAATGTTGAATTTTCCATAATGAAATTAGGAAACAAATTATCAATTCAGTATCATAGAGGATCGTGAAAGAGTGATCCCAAAAAGAGGCCAAAAATCATCCCAATTTTGGCATCTTTCGAATTCTGATGCAAATTGTATGCTAAAAGATTGTTAATAATGAGGACTTACTCATGATAAAGTTTTGAGTTGAGTATACTTTTGGCTTTTGAGGTATGAGTTAGGAGAGTTATAATACGCAGGTGATATAAGCAAATATGCGCGATCAAATAAAGTTCTATAGTCAGATTTTTACCCCACTAGATATCAGCACTTCCAAAAACCCCCCAATACGAACTTGCAGAACAAACAAGATGCATTTTTGCCATTTCTATTTTGCACCCCTTTCATCCCCAGTTTCGCTAGATTTTCACCCCTAGAAATTACGGCTCGCTTTTTGCATCGCTATGTGCATATGCGTCAAAATATAAATGGACTGTTTTGTTATACACATACTACATCGCTCTTTATTACACCATTTGTGTAACATACATCCAAATAAGTTTGAAGGCAAAAACGGTAACTTCTATCCCTTTTACCTCAAAAAATAAATGTATACTTGAAACTTTGTCATGAGAAAGTCATCATAATTAACAATCATCTAGCATACAATTTGTATCAGAATTCACGGGTGCCAAAACGGGCGATTTTTGGGGTTACTTTTTGTTTAAAAAAACATATTTTATGATAGTGTAATAACATATACTGTGATATGTTAGAAACATAACAGGATAATTGTGTTGTTCATAAATATTTTATAAGTAAACTTGTCTATATATTTTTATACATTTTATTATTATTATTAATTTATTATCAACTTTTGGATGTAACTTGCACTAATAAAAGTTCTATTTATTGTAGCAAGTACTTATTAAAAAAATTCCCCAAATTATAAAACAATCTGTATAGCATATCTTTTACTGAAATGAACACAGTAGAGCAGCCTATATTTTTTGTGTATTTACCGTTACAATAACCGGCCAAGTGCAAGTCGAACTTGTGCAATTAGTGTCCGTGCGTTAAATGCTTTTAGATTAAAATTTTTTGTTATGGCGGTATAAAGTGATTAATGACTTCACAAAACACACCACCTCAAATAAGTTTTCAACAAAGTTTGTTTCCGATCTTTGTTGAAAACTGATGAACTTGAAATTTTTGTTTTTTTTATATACCAGATAAATTATTAAAGGTACTGTACTCGTGATAATTTTCGTTCAATCTACACCCTCTGGAGAATATTCCAGAATTTTTTCAAAATTTTTTGATCAGTACTTTTCAAGATAAAGTGGGACAGCGATTTGTGGCAGTTGTTTAAAAATAATACAAAGAAAAGTGTGCGCAAGTATGACATTATATATATTTTTGAACTCATGTTTTCACAGGCTTTCACTTGACACCCCACTCGATGACCTGGTAAAAACATTTTTTTAAGTTAATTTTAACTTCCAAAACTACATGGCTCTGATGAGGCCATCAATTCCTATATTAATGCCAAAATTCAACTTTTTATATCAAATAGTTTCGGAGAAAATCAGGTGTGACAGACGGACAAAGTTCCCTACAGAACACTAAAAAGATACAAATAAAAAAGTTAAATATGGCCTGATTAAGCCTAAGAAACAGATCTTAAAACGTGACCACAAACCGGAATAATAAATCTGATCGGAGATAAGGAGAGCACAAGTCCAGGCAGTGCAGAACAAGGCCCTGAGGAGGATCACAGGAGCCCCTTGGTTCATGGGGAATAACCAATTAAACAGAGACCTCAGCTTGCCAACTATAAAGACACACATGAGGCAAACTCAAATGAAGTTCCCGTCCAAGGCGTCTCAGCATCACAATCCAATCATCAGGGAGGCCTTCCTAACCCTCCCCCATGCCCACAACCAATTCCCAAAATCATCAGACCTTCTCTCGGACGAAGACAATGGCCCTCCCAACCCACCATGATAGAAGAATGTAAAACTAGGTTAAGTTAGCATAGGCCCTAGATTAAGTCAGGTTAGGTCATAATCATGTTAAAAAAAAACATTTCCTAGGTTAAGTTTAGTTCAGGTACATTATTGTAAATAGTTAGGTTAAGTTAGAATAAGTATACTTTCTCACCATGTTAGACCAACGTTCATTTAACAGAAGTAAGAGGCTATACCTTTCTTGTAAGTCAACAAAGAAAATCTTCTATGTCAAATAGTTTCGGAGAAAATCAGATGTGACAGACAGACAGATGGACACACACACCTAAGTGATCATATAACTGTTCCATACGAACACTAAAAATTTACAACTTTTAACTCATATACAGTATGTCCCAAAAAATTTTATACAAATGAAGTAAAAGTTTATTTTACATATTACAAAAAAATTTATTCTGTTCACATGGAAATCCATAATCAAGCATCAAAAGTTTAAAATATTTGATGGTATACAGGGAAAATAAAAAAAAAAGATTTATAATGAAGAGTAAAGTGTGTTTAAATTTAAATACAGAGTAATATATTAAATGAAAATGTCAATAGGAACTAAAAAAATATGCTCACGTTTAGATTTGTGCCCTTCCTAGTTATGAATTCAAAAAAAACTCCAGTGAACACGTCAGTAATTGTCAGATTATTTATTTGAATAAAGGAAAACGTTTTCTTGAATTTTTAACTAGGAAGGCCACATATCTAAACGTGAGCATAATGTTTTAGTTCCTATTAACATTTTCAATTAATATTTTGCCCTGTATTTAAATTTAAACACACTTTACTCTTCATTATAAATCATTATTTTTTATTTTCCCTGTATACCATCAAATACTTTAAACTTTTGATGCTTGATTATAGATTTCCATGTGATGCAGAACTTTTTATCAAGAATAAATTTTTTTGTAATATGTAAGAAAAACATTTTCTCCATTTGTATAAAACTTTTTGGGACTCACTATATAATGAACTCGTTAGATAATGTTAATGTTAGGATGGGCAAATATAAGTTACAATTTACAACTATTATATTAGGAGCTAATAGAGAAAAAAACTATTCTAATTTTTATTACTAGGCAGATCATTTTTTCAACATATGTAATCTGTACAAATTTTCTGCAATAAAAATAACTATTAAGTAGGGACAGATTGGACATTCTACAGAAAAGTATCTCATGGGGTGAAAAGTCCCGAGAGATGGCAAGACAAACAAAATAACCAGCCAAGTACAAGTCAGACGTGAGAAATTAGTGTTCTGTACGTTGATTGCTGTCTGTTACAGAGGTACAAAATGATTATTGACTTCACAAAACACACCCCAAATGGGTTTCCAACAAAGTTTTTTTCTAATCTTTATTGAAAACTGTCAAATTCAGTAATTGATTCCATAGCTCTATATCGTTTACCTTACATTTTGATGTACTCAAGCTTACCTGCTGTGTAGGGAATTGTCTAGAATCATCCGTTAAGATATATCGAACTTGAGTTGGTTCATTCTCTTGATTTCCATTAAAAAATTGTCCACCTTGCTCCACATTACCATCACTTTGACTCAATACCTCGAAGTATTGGGCCATTATTGAAAAATTACTGCATGAACATTGTTTTTCTCCCTGAAAGAACAGAAATAAAGCATTCTAAGATTCTACAGTGAATAAACTTGTGTGAACAGTATCAAAATGCTAATTAGCTTGTTGTTCTTATTAATTTACGCAATGATCTGTGATCTAATCTTGAGGAGTAATGATCTTCAAGACTTTTTTATGGAAACGTAGGCGAACCGTCGAGAGTTCATTTGGAATTTGATATAGTCTAAACCCAAAAAGCATAATTTCTTACGATTTCACACGTAAAATGCCTAATTATATAAGAAATAGTAACAAAATAGTAAGTTTTTAGACTTATAATACCCTGACCTCTAAACAAACGGGAATCCATTGATCACTAGTAGATGACCCGGGTAACCGTCGTATTACATGGCAAAACGTTAAAAAATCAATGTAATATGAAAGTCCTACCTTTTTATTTTAGTTAGAATAAAACATTCTTCCACATAAGCGAAGTTTAAACAGTCTTTTTATAATAAAAAACACTAAAAATTACTTGCAATTTAGTACAAAAGCACTCTGAAACAAGAAAATGGCGTAGGCTAGCTGAAGGCTTCTTGACCTGACACAACAGTGCTACCTTTTAATGACGAAATATTACTTCTGATGTTTCAATTTCACGAAATCACTTAAATTAACTTTATTCATATGGTTAAAACATTTAAAAATTGTTAAATTTCGACCAAATCAACACTTTAACACCTTTTTAGAGAGAAAACGCATTCTGTTGATTTGGCGATGCGCGGTTGCCGAATTGACAACAACGAAGCGGAAACGCCTGTCAGCCGGTGGCGGGAAATTTGAATTTTTATCGCTCACCAATCGTATTAGCAACTGGGTCAGGTGACCTAAATAGGATAAAGTGATTGGTCAGCAGTTGTTTACTTGTTGCTATGGCAATGCATTCGAAAGGTGTTGCGATTGGTGAGAGTTTTTAAATTTTCGGAAGCATAATACTGTTTTTCAACAAAAGTTTCCCAAAACTGCATGATTTTTCATCTGCATCTGCATTTGAAGCAAAAATCAAATTTACTTTAGTATATAAGAAGAATTACAGGCAATTTGGCTGTTTTTTTGCCAATTAGATCCGAGACCTTTAACATAACCTCCAACTTAAATATTTCTAACCTCAAATTTGACACGTGTTTATGGAAAATCAAGGAAAAACGTTTCAGATACGGCAACATTGATTTTTATCAAATATACCTTGGGATTTTTCTTATTTTCAATTAAATTTCATCATTTAATTAATTAATAAAGGAAATTCTATTATGCTTAGGGGAAAGCATCGATTGATCGTTTACACTTCAATATCTATACTCCTATTTATCAAAATTTTTCCTTAGGCATCGGTGTATAAACATATCTCTTTTATTTAGACTCTGAACTACCTGGATGAAAAAAAATGTGGATGCTAGATTACAGCATCATTAACTACTAGGCTAGATCACAGTTCATTATTTGGCCGCCATCTTGAACCCACCATATTGAATAATTTAATTCAACATGAAAGAGTCAATATGGCGGAACAGGGTTCAATTAACGTTAGATTGATTTCCTAGGGGCTATTTATAAGGGTTAATCTTCAGACCGGTGTCTAACATTGCATTTGACTAGCGAGTAATTGGTAGATATTTATTGAATATTCTTGAGTTTAGTTGCTAACAGTTACAATGTACAGCTCAGCATAATTGAATTCAATATTGTTTTAGCGCTTCGTTGACAATTTAAGAAATAATCTAGCATTTTCCTATGTTCCAGGCAGTTTGGCTAAAACGATCTCGTGACTTTAAATATTTGCTTCTGTGAGATAGATTTTGGGGTTAAAGATTCACCCGCTAAAACGAATATTTACAGAAATAAATTAATTTCAGCCAACACCTTTTCTTTAAAATTGGTTTAAGTAAGCAGCGAAGTGTTGAATTTAAAGTTTTTTTTAAAATATTCCATCTCAAGATTAATTTTTCAAAAGTTTAAAACAATTTTATATTGGTGCATATTAAAATTTGATTTTGTTAGTCAAAACTATTATCACTTCGAAAAATAACCTTAACCAGCTTAAATTCAACAAATATGGAAGATATGGCATCGGTGGTAACAATTTTGTTTCCAAATTGTTTGGTAAATCATCTAGCATATTCTGTGGTCTCGAACTTACCGATTTTTCGATGTTTCTACCGATATGGGCTCTGTCCTCAATGCCGAAATTTAACGATTTTTCTACGACTTCTGAGAATTCGATTTTACGTTTCCAAGTTGGCAACCCTTTTCGTTCATGTGTTTACGGGGAATCCCTCGATTGTATCAGTAGTGATTGCAAAATGTTCCCGATATCTTTTGGGGAATATTCTTGTGTCCTATAACTCGTAACTCGGCGTTTTTAGAGGATCCTCGACCTAATTCGTTACTAATATCATCTACTAGTAGTATCCACCAAAAATATTATTATAATACCAAGTCAAAATGTCGTCAGACGAAGAACCCAGTACAAGCGCCAGTGCAAAAAGAAAAAAAAACTACAATTTTATAAAAGAGAATGGGAAAAAGAATTTTCAGGCTGGCTGCAAAAAAGTCGTAACAGCGCGAACTATGCCTATTGTAAAAGTTGTAATAGGGATATTAATATTACATCAGGGTAAGACGCTCATAGGAAACATAATTATTCACAAGCACACTAGGTGTCATCAAAGAATATAAAATCAAAATCAAAGATATCGTCATTTACTGTGATAAAAACTTAAAAACACCCCCGGACCAAGCTCCTAGTCTACAACTCCGTCGTAAAGGCAGGCCTCACGTACGCCTGCCCCCCCTGATGCCAGCTCTCCAAAACAAGGAGAGCTCAGCTTCAAGCAGTGCAGAACAAGGCCCTGAGGATGATCACGGGAGCCCCGTGGTCCATGAGGAACCACCAAATTCACAGGGACCTCGGTGTGCCTACCGTAAAGGCACACATGAGGCAAACTCAACAAGGTTTCTCGAGAAGGCGTCCCAGCACCCCAACCCGTGCATCAGGGACGCCTTCCGACTCCCACCTCAAGTTAGCCGCCAGTTCCCTAGACCGTCGAACCCGCTGCTGCTCTCGGACGAAGACGACGACCCCCCTCGCCCGCCGTGACAAGAAGAATGTCATCCTAGGTTAAGTTTAAATTAGTCCTAATTTAATTCTTGTTACATCCTAGTTTAAGTTAGCGTAAGTCTTAGTCTAAGGTAGTTTTAGTCTTAGTTCTAAGTCCTAGCTTTAAGAAACTTCATGTATATAACAAACACATTCTCTAGGTTAAGTTAGCATAGGATTCCTATTGTAAGAACTTAGGTTAAAATAGAATAAGTTTACATTTAGTTATAGAAATTATTTTTATATACTTTCAAAAATTATAAGAAAGAGGCCTGGCCTAACTTAGAATCCAATAAAGACAATGAACTTAAAAACATAATATACAAGTTAAACAAGGTAAAAATATTTCATTACCTTTTACTAATTACCAGTACATTGTTATATTAATTTGTATTCTACCAGGGTATAGTAGATACGTCTTTTTTAGTTCCTTTTTATATTTTCATAATTGATCATATTGTAGGTAAAGAAAGTTTTGATAATTTACGTGAAGATCTGCGGCAAACTAAGTTTTCACTTATTACTGACGAGTTCACTGATCTTAGCACAACCAAACACTTATGCTTGGTCGTGCGAAATGCGAAAGAACATGGCATCTGTGATTGTTTTTTAGATCTTATACCATTAGAAGCTGCTAATGCAGTATCCTTATTTGAACATATAAACTTTTTTACAAGAACTGATATTCCATATAAAAATAATGTTATAGGTTTTGCATCTGATGGGGCAAACGTAATCATGGGAGGTAATAATTCTGTTGTGACATTGCTGCAAAACGGAATTCCCAATACTTAAGTGCAGACTTGAAAGTACATAAAATACTTCAGCCCTCTCAGATACGCTGGTTATCGGTACATGCAGCAGTAAAAAGAGTATTGGAACAATTTTCTGCTCTAAAACTATTTTTCATAGACCAAGTATTTAATAATGATCATCTTTTAGCTGCAGAAAATATATTACAGAAGCTTCAAGATCCCTCTACATTGCTATTTTTGGAATTTTTAGATTTTGTCTTACCATTATTTAACGATTTAAACAAAGAAATGCAGGTGGAACACTCGAAAATTCATATTTTATATGCAAAAATCAATCAGACATTAAGAACTTTTTTTGATTGCTTTTTAAAAAGACAATAATTAACAAGTACACCAATCGAAAATGTTGATTTTAAAAATCGTAGACATTTTATGGATATCGATGCTGCATACTATGGCGCTGTGGCGTCTAATACACTACTTAGTATTTCAGATTTAAGCCCACAACAAAAAAATAATTGTTGAAATGTAGATCCCTAGATTTTTATGACGAAGCTTGCAAGCAAATAACTACGCGGTTTCCATTGAAAAATAATGCAATAAAAGGTTTAGACATAATTGAACCAACGAATGTTAAAAGTAGCAAAACTGCTTCGATAATTCCTGTTAGTAGTGTAAATCAGAACAATGATTTCCAACAAATTGATACAGAGTGGCGTATTTTGCGATAATGTCGGTTTACTAAAGTATGGCGATGACATTCAAATGTTTCCTTTGTTGTCTACTTTCATCTTTACTATTTTATCACTGCGTCACCCATCCGCTAATGCTGAGCGCATATTAATCTTATGAAAACAACAAAGCTGTCTACTGAGTCGATCACTGGTCTATTACATACAAAACGACTATTCATTGACGCTAATTGTTATGACTTCGAAATTAGTTCAAAGATGACTGCGGCTATGGCCATTTGATATTAGATATCTTTAGTAATAAACGAATTACAAATTACTTAGTCTGTTATGTTTTTGTTTTTTCGATTTCATTATGTTTTACCAGTATTCACATTACTTTTATTAGTTTTAATTGAATACTTAGTATATTTTGTAAGTTCCTATTATTTTACAAAGATAAAAGAGTTTTAAATAAACAAACTTGATTGAATATTGTATTTTTTTTTATATTTGCCGATTTTGGGTACAAATATACCGACATTAGTTGGCAACTCTACCGATTTCGCATTTTGACGTTCGAGACCACTGGTTCCCTGCGTGCTTTCTAGTTGGTGATTGGTTAACCCATAGACATAGAGGATGGACTGAGCATTAACCTCATAAAATTGACCACTCTTTAGAAAGAGACAAAGCGATTGTGAGGCCAATACCTGTCTCTTTTCTGTAGGCCTGTAATAAACAAGGCGTAGTACCCCGAGACGGAATGCAAGGGAAGAAAAGCCCCATACCCGATTTTAGTTCGAATAGAATACTTAGAAATATTATTTTCAAGAGCGCCGTAGATTAGCGGCATTCTAAAAAGAGACAGCTACTGACCACTCATTCGCTTTATCTCTCTCACCCTTTTCGTCCATATTTACTTCATAGCGGGATACGGAACACTCAATCCATCCTCTATGTCTATGGGCTAACCCTTTATGTTTCCGTGGTTGAATCAAACATAACCTCAAACTAGAAACTTTTGCGGAAAAAATAACATTAATTGTTATTATCTGATTAGTAAGTTTTTTTACTATAAAACTTAAATTGGATCAATTTGATATTGGGACAAAAAGAGGTTACGTTCATCAAACAGTTCTATCGTAGCGTTTTGATATTTCGAGGTAGGCTAAGAGCTGATGACGTCAGTACATCAGCTGTCAACCAGCAATTCACCATTTCAGCCAATGTCGGAATTTACTGTTGAATATAAAAATCCGCCGTAATAAACAAAAATATTCGTTATAATTATGTATTATAAAAGCTGGCCCGAATTCATTGTATATCCTTATAAACTAAAGTTTTGCGTATGGTACTAATTCAGCCATCTAGAAACGACAAATCACTGCCATAGACAGGAGATTCGAGCATAGAGATATTAGAATAGAGGAGGTAAAGTATAGAGTTTGCTGTAAGCGAAAACGTGGTGTCGGTAAAAAAAGAAAGAAGTCATTCTGTCTCTCTTATCAGAGGTTATCGCACGGGTACGCACTCTAACTTAGTGTTGTAGGCGTGTGCCGAGTAAGAGAGACAGAATGACATCTATTATTGCTTTCGCTTTTTATGAGCGCCACGCTTCTCGTAAGAAGTTACCTTCTCTATTCTAATATCTCTATGGTACGCACTCTAACTTACTCTTGTGGACGTGCGCAGAGTAAGAGAGACAAAATGGCACCTATTATTTCTTTCTCTTTCTATGAGCGCCATGCTTCTCGCGAGAACTTACCTCCTCTGTTCTAATATCTCTATGGATTCAAGTCAGTTGCCAAATCAAACCTAAAAATATTTTCATGTGGTAGCAATCCCGTATCAGTTGACAGAAAAATACTACATTTAACGTAAATTTTTAGCAATTTTGCTAGATTGCAGATTAATATTTTTCTACTACGGAGTGTTAGATTCCTGTATTTTTTTTATTTCCATATGTAAAAAAAATAAGCTTTTTTATCACACTGTAAACAAAAGAGCACAAAAAATATGTTTTGAAGCAATTAGAATTTAAGACGAATTATATCCTGATAAAATGCTTAAAACATATAAAAAGTGTTAATTAAGATTTCCTTTATCTATTCGCACCATTCTGCATATCAGCATATAAAGTTTATAAATATAGGTAACAAACAAAAGCAGAGTGAGTGTGTCTGATGTATCAAGTGTCTTAAAAAGTTTTCCACAGAACCAAAAAAAATAAAAGTTTTTAGAATTCAATCAAAAGTTGTTTTTTTAAAAACGTTATAGTCGCTCAGTTATAATCGTGGGAGCGACTATAACGTTTTTAAAAAAAACTTTTGATTGAATTCTAAAAACTTTTATTTTTTTTGGTTCTGTGGAAAACTTTTTAAGACACTTGCTACATCAGACACACTCACTCTGCTTTTGTTTGTTACCTATATTTATAAACTTTATATGCTGATATGCAGAATGGTGCGAATAGATAAAGGAAATCTTAATTAACACTTTTTATATGTTTTAAGCATTTTATCAGTTATAATCGTGGGAGCGACTATAACGTTTTTAAAAAACAACTTTTGATTGAATTCTAAAAACTCTTATTTTTTTTGGTTCTGTGGAAAACTTTTTAAGACACTTGATACATCAGACACACTCACTCTGCTTTTGTTTGTTACCTATATTTATAAACTTTATATGCTGATATGCAGAATGGTGCGAATAGATAAAGGAAATCTTAATTAACACTTTTTATATGTTTTAAGCATTTTATCAGGATATAATTGATGCTAAATTTTTTGTATTAAACCCTCCAAGTTCTGGTTACTATGAATATCTTTTCTGCACTCTTTTGTTACCAATGTTGTTAAATGGTGGTCTCCGTTAATTACAAACGGAAATACACTTTTGAATATTTTGTAGAACAACACATTATTTAAAATATACTGTGGCAGTATATTAAATATCTAAATATATATTTTTTACGTTTGTAATTTTTTTCTGATATCCAAATTAAGCAATCTTGGCCCTGGATCTCGGCCAATCCCAGGGAGTCGGCAACGCTTAGTCGTAAATATAGAAAGAATTTAAGATATAGGTACAATTCTTCTGGATTTTTCTCGTATCGATTGAAAAAGTGATGCTTTTTCGAGAACTGACTCCTCCGGAATCTAGCACGAAACTGATTTAATTGCACCACCTTTTATAGTAGCTAGATTGGTCGGAGGTTAAGAGCAGTGTTACGATTAAGGATGTTGGAATGCTTAGATATTTCGATGGATTCCAAAATTTTCCTGAAATAGAAAAAGTAATTTGATGTAAGGATCGTTGATTGGTCAAAGATAAACTAGTATCCAGTTTCATGCTTTTACTGAAGTGGGAATGTTACGAAGATGTACTGCCTCTGCCCAATATACATTTTACCACAGCTACATGAGATACTGTATACTTCTGGATTTTCAAGGGGAATCTTATCTTCGACAAATCTGAAATTGGAGACTTAGGGCACGTGGATATCGTGTTATTATTCTATGTTTCCTTAGAAATTTCGAATATGATCTGTAAAATTCTTAATGTATGATAGGACTATATTCCTAAGAGACTGATCTGCTCGATTTCTAGTCTTGGAAGAGCGTTTTAAATCTCTGTACTCAAAATTATTTGATTGAAAAATGACACTAAGGTGTCCTAGTTATGGTTGACGAAATTGTGGCTGAGAAAGTGATACAGCTGTACGAACAAGAGAGTTGATGACCAAGTGTTTTTGGGCGGGATGGTGACGCAAGGAAGCATTTACATATCTATCCGTGTAAGAGGGCATTCTGTATAGTATAATGAGCTGTCTCACTCTCACAAGCATAATCCCTTTATTCAAAACTTCAATCGAACAGTTACCAGGACCGCGATATAAAGCGCTCCATTCAAAAACATACATCTCCCCAGGTGTCTCCAAAGAATATAAGTCAAACAGATGAGTCTCTTACGATTGTAGTCCGTCCATAATTACATGGGGTTAAAAGTTCCGAGGCTTTCCGAGAGATGGCAGTACAAACAAAAAACCCTATGATTTTCAATTAGTCTCAACTCTCAGAAGATTCGTGCAAAATTTTCATGGCCTTTTGTTTATTAGTTTGCGAGTTACATTGCTTTTTGATGGGAGAAAATATAGCCAGAACCCAAGAATGGTTTGAGAAGTGTTATGACATATCTGCTTAGTCGAAAGCAATATATCGATGGTTTAGTGAAATTAAATGCGGTGATACAACCACCGATGATAACACATGGGCTGAAAAGTCCCGGGCCTAACACATAGATGGCGCTAGTTTTATTGCAGTCACCTTTTTTCAGTTAATACTAACCTTCAAAAGACAGCTGTTAAAATTTCATGATATTCTATTCATTAGTTTGTGAGTTATTGTGCTAAGAGTGACGCTACTTTTGTTATTTTCAAAACAATGGATCAAAAACAATTTCGTGTTTTAATTTTACACTACTTCTTGATGGGAAAAAAATACCGTTCAAGCGAAGCAATGGCTTGAAAAGTGTTATGGGGACTCCGCTCCATCAGAAACAATAATAAAACGTTGGTTTGCTGACTTCAAACGTGGTCGTAGAGACACCGATGAT
This sequence comes from Pachyrhynchus sulphureomaculatus, assembly GCA_019049505.1. Taxonomy (NCBI): domain Eukaryota; kingdom Metazoa; phylum Arthropoda; class Insecta; order Coleoptera; family Curculionidae; genus Pachyrhynchus; species Pachyrhynchus sulphureomaculatus. The sequence continues at coordinate 231,109,195 of CM032447.1, read as the reverse complement.
GCAGAACGCAGTGGACGTCCAAATGAGGCGGTAACACCAGAAAACATCAAAAAAATCCATAAAATCGTTTTGAATGATCGAAAAGTGAAGTTGCGTGAGTTAGCTGACATCGTAAAGATATCAAAAGAACGTGTTGGCTTTATATTGCATGAGCATTTGACTATGAGAAAGCTCTGTTCAAAGTGGGTGCCGCGTTTGCTCACTGTTGATCAAAAACAAGAACGTGTTGATGATTCTGAGCAGTGTTTTGCCATGTTTAAACGTAACAAACCGGAATTTTTGCGTCGATATGTGACAATGGATGAAACATGGATCCATCACTTCACTCCGGAATCAAAACGATCGTCATCTGAGTGGACAGCAACTGGTGAACCTCGTCCAAAGCGCCCGAAAGCACAACAATCGGCTGGAAAGGTTATGGCCTCGGTATTTTGGGATGTGCGTGGTGTAATATTCATCGACTATCTTGAGAAAGGAAATACCATCAACAGTGAATATTATATAGCGTTATTGGAGCGTTTGAAGGCCGAAATTGCAAAGAAACGACCGCATATGGCAAAGAAAAAAATTTTGTTTCATCAAGACAACGCACCGTGTCACAAGTCAATCAAAACAATGGCAAAACTACATGAATTGAACTTCGAATTGCTCCCACATCCACCGTATTCGCCAGATTTGGCTCCCAGCGACTACTGGCTGTTCGCAGACCTGAAAAAAATGCTCGCCGGTAAGAAATTTCGCACGAATGAAGAGGTTATCGCTGAAACTGAGGCCTATTTTGAGGCAAAAGATAAATCGTTCTACAAAAGTGGTATTGAAATGTTAGAGCGGCGCTGGAATGATTGCGTTGCTCTTGATGGAGATTACGTTGATGAATAAAGCTAATTTTGAACCAAAAAAAACCGTGTTTTCTTTGTTAGGCCCGGGACTATTCAGCCCATGTGTTACATCCCGATTCGGACGTCCAAATGAGGGAGTCATTTCAAAAAAATATAAAAAAAAAATCCACCATATTGTTCTGAATGACAGCTATGTGCATGGATGCCACGCACTCTCACGGTTGATGAAAAACAGCCAGAATGCTGTTTGGAACTGTTTCGATGTAATCCACTACACGCGTGAGTCCAACAGGCAGTCCGCAGAGTGGCTGGAATCGAAAGAAAGCCGACCGAAGTGTCCAAAAACACAAACATCTGCTGGAAAGGTTTTGGCAAGTATTTTTGAGATGCGTATGCAATAATACTGATCGACTATCTTGAAGAAGGGACGAACAATCACCGGAGACCATTACGTTGATTTATTGGACCATTTGAATGATGAAATCAAGAAGAAAAGGATGCATTTACTGAAGAAAAAAGTACTGGTTCACCAAGATAACGTACTAGCTCACAACAATAATATCGATGGTGAAATTGGACCAATCGGGCTATGAATTGCTTTCTCACCCGTCGTATTCACCAGATCTGGCCTCCAGCGATTACTACCTTTTTCCAAAGAACTCCGCACTGATCTTATGCAAACTGGATCCCGGTCAAATCGACGGAAAATGTAGTATGTTATGCTTTAAGCCATTCTGATCAAAAGTCTCCACGGACACGAAGTCTAAAAATGGATACATTAGGAATTATCGAGCGTGGAAAAAAAACGCTGAGAAAATGCTATTTTTGCGTTTTTTAAGGACTTATTTTGGTTAGAACATGATTTTACGAAAAATTCCAACGGGATTATATGTTTTTTAGGTTGCTAGTTATAAATATAATAATTATTTTGACAATTTTTTTTTCTTGATTTAATTCGTCTAGAACAGGGGTGCTCAAACTTGAACTGCTGGCGATCTACCTCAATATTGTTAGACTACGATCGATCGACTCTGAGAGGCTGCAAGTAAGTGTGATGCAGGATTGTCGTCTTGGTAGGGTGTATCGTGGCATAGATATTAATTTTCCGCAAAATATGCATTTTTTTAGTCAAGGTAAGTGTAGGTCTGCTCTAAAATATCAATGAAAAAAAAACTCATAATTATTCAAAATTGCGAGTTTATTGGTTCTTACAAAACAAACGAGTTCTAGTGTCTAAACTTAACTAAAGAGTGACTTTGGATGTTGAAGCGTGGCACTGCATGTCGTTAGCATACTTTTCATAAGATGGTACGTAATTACCGAGTGCTAATCGCAAGCATGATGACATATGTTCGTCAGTTAGTCGATTGCGATATTTTGACTTAATTATCTTCATTTCAGAAAATGCAGACTCGCACAAGTAAGTTGACCCAAACATTGCCGTCAGTTGAAGGGCGATTTGCCTTAGATTCGGATATTTATCTTCAGATATAAAACACCAGAATTTTGTATCAGATGCTGTCGCTTTGAGATGTATATCTGATATGATCTGCACTAACTCATTATCAACAGAACATGAGT
>CM032447.1:231058358-231106675 GCA_019049505.1 Pachyrhynchus sulphureomaculatus | reverse complement strand
CTATGTTTGTGTGATACTACTTCCAAAATCTGAGACATTTTGAATGAAGTCATCTTGATTTGGCGTGAAGGCTTCGCTAACCATTCGGTTAGCATATCGTGCCGCATTTTCGGGGAAATTGAGCCGTATCCTTCCTGTATTATTCAAATGTCTAGATACACTGTAAACAAATGCGATACCCATTTTGAAGCTTTCTCATGGCCAAATAGTCATACAAAAAATGACCAACACATTCTTTTGATATCTTTAGGGTGTCAGCTATCTCATGCAATTTCATTTTACGGTTATCCAAAACAATTTTATGGATTTTTTTATGTTTTCCGGTGTAACCACCTCATTTGGGCGTCCAGAGTGTTCAGCACATCATTTGTGTCTGTACGATCGCGTTTAAATTCAGCATACCAGTAAATGATAAGTGATTTTCCAGGGGCAGAGTCCCCGTAACACTTATCAAGCCATTGCTTTTGCTTGAAGGGTATTTTTTCCCATCAAAAAGCAATGTTTAATCAACACACGAAACCCAATTTTTTTCCACTATTCTGAAATATATCAAAAGTAGCGCATACTAAAACCACTGTAACTAGTAAATTTTGACATGTATAGGTTGGTACTTCCTAAAAATCATATGGATTTTTTTAAAAGGGTGACATCTAAGTATCAGACCAAAAACTTTTCACCGTGTTCAAAAAGACTTTAAATAAATCACCGACAGAGTGCAGTATAAGCATCTATTTTGTCATGGTTTTCCATTAGTACCCGGATAAGGACTGAAATTGTGTTCTTTGTAATTGCTGAACCTAGTCCAACTGATGAACCGTGATATGGCGAAACGCGTCTTGGGATGGTCTGGCAAATACAAAGAAGACTGTGGGAACTCCTGAAGTACGGATCTTTTGATTCGCCTTTAGTTGCTTTACCAACGCCATATATATATATATATATATATATATATATATATATATATATATATATATATATATATATATTATATATATATATATATATATATATATATACCAGGTGTACAAGTATGAAATGCGGATTTTTTTTTCTAAAAAAAAAACATGTTAAATTCGGAAGAATAATAAAAAGTGCTTTATTCAAAGTATGCTCCATCGCTTGTTATACATTTTTCCCATCTTTCGGGCAATTTGTTTATACCATGCCAGTAAAAATCTTCCCCTTTTGCTACGAACCATTCATCGTTTTTTCACATCTTCGTACGAACCAAAGCGCTGCTCAGCAAGTGCGTGACCCATCGATGCAAACAAGTGGTAATCGGAAGGAGCCAAGTCTGGTGAGTAAGCCGCATGGGGTAGAACTTCCTAGCTGAGTGCTTCCAACGTGTCGCGAACTGGTTTTGCCGTATGTGGTGGAGCACTGTCATGAAGAAAAATGACTTTGTGTTGCCTCTTTCAGTATTCTGGCCTTTTTTCAAGCAGCGAACGGTTCAAATCGGTCAATTATTGTTGGTAACGTTTAGTATTAACCGTTTCCTCAGGTTAAAAACAGCTCATAATAGACCACGCCCCTCTGGTCCCACCAAACACAGAGCATTGTCTTTCTGCCAAAGCGATTCGGTCTTGGTAGTCGATGTGGATGGTACGCCTGGGTCTACCCATGATTTTTTGCGCTTGGGATTCTCAAAATAAATCCACTTTTCATCCCCCGTAACTATACAATGCAAAAACGTCTTCCTTTTGTACCAACCGAGCAAAATGTCACACGTGTTTTTGCGCTTTTCCACTTGCCTGTCCTTCAACTCATGTGGTAGCCATCTACCGGTCTTCTGAATCTTTGCCATCTCTGGTAGCCGATTCGAAACAGCTTGTTGACTAACGCCCAAGTGCTCGGCGAGTTGTTTTTGTGTTTGTGAATCATCTTCGTCCAACAATCTTGTAATTCTACATCTTCGTATTTTTTTGGTGGTTTTCCACGTTCCTTGTCTGCAACATCGAAATCACCACTTTTGAAACGCCCGAACACCATCGTTCACAAGTATCTTGCAATGGAGCATGTTCACCATAAGCTTCTCGAAATAAGCGGTATGATTCAACAGCAGTTTCCTTCAAATAAAAACAAAAAATTAATGCTGTTCGCGAATGCTCTTTGTTCGGTATAAATTTCGACATATGCACACACTTTTCCAATTTATCACTCGTGCGCGTCTGACACTTGTTGATGACACAACCAAATGGCGCAGTGTCAAATCTTTATAGCACAAACTGCATTGGTGCACCATCTGTCGTCTGAAATCCGCATTTCATACTTGTACACCTCGTATGAAATGAAAATCTTTAACTACGAAATCATTATTTATGCGCTATTAACCTCGAAAAATACTCCAAAACATTAAAACCCAACATAAACAACTCATGTCTCGATCAGAGTAAGAATGTAACAGTGCCAAATACGAAAAACGACGCAGTGGGATTATTATTATATTTCTGCGCATATGAGACGGGGCGAAAAAGCGCACTGTGCCTCAACTATTTTGTATTGTACTCATGGTAGTTTACATAGGAGGGATCTTTCTATAGGCTGAGTACGACTACTCCTTAGGAACGTCCTTAAAAGTTTTTTACATTATTTGACAAATTGCCATTAAAAGGCTAATGATTCAGTAGTTCGTCTAGTCCCCATCAGCGTCGATTTTGCCGCCTGTTCTTGGAGCAAAGATTTCCAAAGTGCCCGAATTTGCCGTGGCAGCTGCTTCACTGTGTACACCTTTTTACTAAGAAGCTTCTGCTTGATGTATGACCCCAGGTTTTCGATTACGTTTGCACCGGCTACACGTTTTACTCCGATCTTTGGAGTCGTTTGGCAGTCGGTACTAATATCGTCTTGTAAATCTGAAGCATTTTTTCAGCTTTCGAATTGTGTATAAAGATGAAGAGCATCCCAAAATCTTTTTCCGAAAGATATCCCCAAACATGGATCTTCACAGGGTGTTTCACGATGCGCTGAACCAATTGGTTAGGAGAAGGTGATAACATAACCTAAAAAACGACGCTTCATCGGAAAAATTTACATGCTCCAGTCTCGATTTATGTTTTTCTCTGCCCACGCGAGTGGTTTTTCTCTCTGCGTTTTTCGGTCAGCAATGATTTCTTGATCGTACTCCGCCACTTCAAATCATCAGTTCGAAAATGAGTGCGAATCGTTTCATACGATATATCTAATTCTTTCTGCTTTAGTTTAAGCGCCGTTAATTTAATTGAGGATTTTGGGAACAAATGCTCTCGACTTGCCTATATAAATGACGCCTACAGCCGCCGCTGTAGACGTCATTTTTGGACCTTTTTGATGATTATATAGGAACACCGCCTTAAAGCGCGAAGCGTATGTAGCACTCAGGTTCGATAAAGTACTATTTACCCATAAATAAGATTAGAAATGAATCTTTACAAACCCCGAAACACACCTATAATAACCATATATAGGAAACAACCCCGTTAACCCTGTGTCCCACCCTTTAACGCCTTACATATTTTGCTATAAATAATAACCTTAAAATGCTATTGGAGTTACACAATAAAAACTACTCCCGTCCCCTTCCTGAGTTAAACAATGGTAAAAAATAACCTAATTTTTAGTTTCGTAGACTTCAAAAACCCATAAAATGATATATAACATGATATATAGGAAGCAACCCCCTCTAATGTCCTCCCCCTTTCGCCACTTATATGTTTTACTATAAATATGTGTGCATAAAATTTGTTTATTATTCAACAAAAAAACCAGGGAAATCTTCCATATTACTATTAAATCCTTGTAAAATTTATAAACCCCCACCCCTTTTACTCCCTTGACCTGAAGCGATATCGTTGAAAAAATGTCGACTTCATCTCCTTGTTAGAGGTTATCTAACTCCAAGTTTAAAATTTATATCTCATTTCGTTGGAGAGTTATCGACAGTCAGATAGACAGACAGACTGGCGGAAATGAGTGACTATATTTCTCGTTATCTAAAAATCGCAAAATCTCGAAGTGTGATTTTTCACGACTGCAATATCTTCCTTTAGCAAGGAAAGTAAAAAGAGAATGATTAATTTTTAGGGATTAAAACACTATATGAATTCGAGTTTTATTTTTCTGTAAAAAACAATTCAAAATGTAACATATATATATATATATATATATATATATATATATATATATATATATATATATATATATATATATATATATATATATATTCAGTACAAAAACAGTTTCATTAGCGCACAAATTTGATTACCTAAACTATACTTCTGTACAACCATATACTTCTATACAACAATACGGTATTGTTATAAAAAATATGTTCTTAAACCTACCTAATAATAATATTCGTCTTCATCTATATCCCCATAATACAGATCGTTCGCAACGCCACTTGTCCCAACAGTCTTATTACTTGATTTAAATCTGGCGTACAGTTTACCATATCTTAATTCATCTTCTTTATCAACTTCAAACTCTTCATCTTGGAAATCTTTTTCTTCTCTGCTGTAAACTAGTTCTTCTTCCCCGGAATCGCTTGAAAGCAGATCTTCGTCGATGTTGAGATTATTTACAGCATTGACCTGTTGAAAATTAAGATACATTGCTTAAACTTGTAAAAGACATAATTGACTCACTTCACGTAATCAAGCAATGGAAAGAAAGTTATATTTATTTTTACTGGGTAATGTTCATTTGCAATTAAAATTTCGTAATTTTATGAAATTGGGGACGCAAAACGGCCCGAAATCGGTCCTTGATAGACCAAAGAGAAAGAGAGAGAAATTTAGTTTTGTGAAAATGCACCAACCGGAATAAATGGTTGTGACAAAAGTGTTTTGTAGAATGATCTTGAAACAGAAAATAATATTTCTAAGGCCAAATAATTCCTAAAAATTGACGTTATTTTATCACTTTAAAACTCTTTTTTTTACTAACGACACATGAACCATGTTGTAATGGTGAAGGATGCTTTTCGCAATATTCTAGTTTCTTTTTCTTTCTATTTCTATTTACAAGGTGTTCTAAAAGTCTCCAAATATTTTATTCGACACCACACGACCTACGAATGAAAATGGTAGGCTGCTATGTCTTTCCGATTCCCTTGTATGGCATGGAAGCGTGGACCCTAACTAAAACAATGCTTAAATATCTGAAAGCATTCGAAGTGTGGGTGTATTGACAACGAAATCAGTTAGATGGGCAGAATTAGTAATAAACAACCTTCTCACTGACATGGCTAAGGATTTGCAGGTGGTCACGACCATCAAGCGATGCAAATCAGAATATTTTGGCCACATCATAAGACATCCAGAAAAATTCGAAATCTTGCACCTGATTGTAGAGGGAAAGATTTCAGGCAGATGTGATCCAGGGAGAAGGAGAATATCGTGGTTGAAAAATTTGAGGCAGTGGTATGGCAAGTCCACGGTTCAACTCTTCCGAGCGGCTGTCCATAAAACGATCACCATCAACATGGTAACCAACATGATAACCAACGATCGTTGAACGGTCACGGTACCCGAAGAAGAAAAAGAAGTTTCAACTTTCTGGTGTAAGTAGTTTGTCGGAAATAAATTAGGAGATCTTAAAACGCACCTCGTAGAGAGGCAAAGCATTATAGGCAGAGCAATGGTAGGAAAATCTAATCCTGATATTATACATGACGACGAAGAATTTGAAATGGTGATAAAAATATCACTAGTGGCCTCAGAACCGAAAGTGCCGATTACTATTTTGTAACCCTTTTATTTTGTTATCTATTTATTTTTTAACATATTTCTTATCAATATTGACGAACTCAAAAAAATATATATATTTTTTAGTGTTCCGTACGGTGTCTGTCTGTCCGTCTGTTACACCCGATTTTCTCCAAAACTATTTGATATAAAAAGTTGAAATTTGGCACTAATATAGGAATTGATGGCCTCATAAGAACCATGTAGTTTTGAAAGTTAAATTTTGATTTAAGGGGTGAGTTTTGGGGGGTGATATCGGAAGTGAATTTTTTTTTTTACCTGGTCATCAAGTGGGGTGTCAAATGAAAGCTTGTAAATACACGAGTTCAAAAATATAAGTAATGTAATACTTGCGCATACTTTTCTTGGTATTATTTTTAAAAAATTGCGAAAAATCGCTGTCCCTCCCTTACCTCGAAAAGTGCTGATCAAAAAACTTTGAAAAAATTCTGGAATATTCTAGAAAATTTTGACGAAAATTATCACCTTTAATAATTTATCAGGTATACAAATAAACAAAAATTTCAAGGTCATCCGTTTTCAGTAAAAAAAACTTTATTAAAAATGTATTTGGGCTGTGTTTTGTGAAGTCATTAATCATTTTATACCTCTATAATAAAAAAATTTCTTTTAAAAGCAATCAATCAAAGTAGGGAACACTAATTGCACAAGTCCGACTTGCACTTGAGCGGTTATTTTCTTTCAAAACCAGCAAAAATAGGAATCGTATACTTAGCAGAACATTAAATGTATTTTTTCCGTAATATAACTAAACTAATCATATTTACCATATCATCCTCATTAATACTAGCCATATCATCTTCATCTGGATAATCGTTTGTCCAATAATTTTCCGCATTTGAATCTTCACTGTCGTCTTCGGAATCTGGCTGGTCCAGGCCGTTATCTCGTACTGAACCGAAAATTAGAGGATCATGGACAGGATAGACGCTAAAAGTTGGAGACAAAAAGTCTATAAGTTATATAAGTTTACATAAATTAAATATAAAAGTAAATGCAGGTTTTAGACTTTATTTAACTTTACCATTAAAGTAAATTTAAAACGATCCGCCTCAAATAACTCAACAAATTACTTTTATAATAAAAAACACAACAGGGGAAAATATTTACAAGCGGGAGAATTTCTGTCGTCATAATCACTTGGAAGGTTGTTTGTTATCCCCACTCTTCCAAAATTAGTCTTTATTTCTTTTAAATGAAACACTCTGTACATCTTTTGTGCAATGGACATTTCAATACCAATCCAACGATATTAGGTTTGTCAAATCTATCAGATGAATTTTTTAAAAATTGAAAATAGGTTTTGCTTCAGATTAATGGCAAAAAAATGTATTTTTCTGCCAGTTAATAGATCTGAAGGAGTGTCATTCTAACTTCTAAGTGGAGGGAAAAGGAACAGTACAATTGACAATCCGACGGCACTAAATTAAGCGGTTTCTTCGACCTGGCTGGATATTCGATGTTCACAAAAGTGTGGTACAAGTGTTTAAGAAATGACGTTAATTGTAATCTGTTGGTGAGTAAAATCTGTTGGTGAGTATTACTGAACGACTGTTGGAGAGCCACCTCGTCAAAGGCCAATATTTTACGAGAAACGTGGCGTTTTTAAACGCAGATATCTTTTTGCTATTATATTGCCACTATTAACTCGAAGATAAAGCTTGTCATAATCTAATCCACTGGTGATGTTATTCATTAGACGCGCATTAAAATCATATATCTTTTCTACAACAGTGCAATAAAAAAACGGCCAAACACGGGTAAAATTATGAAGAATTCACTATTAATTCAGTATGTTTTAACCCCAACTTTTTTACATTTACTCTCTTTCCTCTATGTTTGTTAACAGTTTTCAGCACCACCATGAGTCGCTTATTTATCATCATCCAGTAAAACGATCGACAAATTTACACGGAATGGATTGGCCGTTTTCGGAGGTCGAATACATTATTAATTATCCATCACAGTCCCTACTATTTAATACTGTATGTACTAAGAACACTAATTATTTAGTGTTTTAGTGGAATCTGTTAACTTCTTTAGAGGACATAAGAATGTCAGTAGTAATTATGTTATTAATCAAACAGTGTTAGACAGTTTGGGCAAAATGAAGGATCTAGGAGTAATATTTGATTATCGGCTCTCTTTCTGTGATCATTACCTATATTTTATTAACAAGTCCAGTAAGATTTTGGGACTTATATATAGAAATCTCAGAGATTTGTCACTGTCCTCATTAAGCACACTGTCCTCATTATGGGCACTGCATGTTGGTGAGATCTGTTCTGGAGTGTTCAGTGGTTGTCTGGTCGCCAATGTTTGAAGTACATAAGTACAATCTCAAAAAAATTCAGAACAGGTTTCTACAAATGTGTGCTTATAAGTGTGATATGACAATAGCTGACCATTATTAGGGGCCATATGAACTTGAATCTGTTAGCCCATAGACGTTTGGTGAGTGATCAATATTTTCTATATAAGATAATTAATGAGTTGATAGATTATTCTACTTTATTGTCATTCGTAAAATTTAATGTACCTCAAAGACATTTAAAGTAAACTGAATTGTTCTTTACTAGCTTCCACAGAACTAATTATGGTTATCATTCATCACTGCTGAGAGCTATTAGATTCATGAACCAGTGCTGGGAGCTGAACATTTTTTTCAGGTCCCCCCTCTTCCTTCAGAAGGGATGCTCTGGCGTTGATTGTTTCACGGCAGGAGTGTAAGCTGTTTCTGTGTTTCATTCCACATTTTTTTATTTCAATTTGTTAATTTGTAACGCTGGACAAGATTGCAGATATGGACGCCGACACCGGGTGCTGGACATGGCTCTGTTGTAGTTAATCCATTCAATGCACTACGACATGTATTTTTGCCATGTGTGTTGGAGATTGAGTTTTGTCTAGACTCACTCTATATAAATCTAACTTAAACTTTTTAAATTACTACTAAAGTCAGAATAATAATTTTTTATTATTCCTAATTATATTCTATTAAAAATTCGTAGATTAAGGGTGATTTTACTATGTGGCATAGACAAAAAAAAAAAAGTTTGGAGCAAAATTGAAGCAAGTGAAAGTTTAAAGCAGCTAAAAAGGATTTGGAGAAAATCTATGTTGTAAGACTGCATAAAGGAAAAAAAGAATGTAGGAACAGACTGCCAAATTATGTGTCACAATGCTTCAACTATCAGCGTTTTGAAGGTAGTTTACAAAAGAGTTACTAAATCAATATTAAAACAATTTTATTGCTATACCCTAACTAAGAAATAATTTTACCACCACCCAGTTAAATCCCTCTGAACCTAAATATTTTAAAAAGTAAAGATTAATAATTAATAATTGAAGTAAGAGATTTACCCAATAGTACAATATAGCTTGTTGAAATAAGAAAACTTTAAATCTGATACTTGTATTTGTCCTTGGTAAAGTTAAAAATATACCAAGATATGAAGAATTTCAACCAATGTTTGCAAAGTAAATAATAAATATTATCACAATTGACTTAAAGTATATTTAAACTATCTGAAAACTTATGGTATACAAAAGGTATTTCAAGTTATCAATTTTGTTTAAGTCTGAATTTTTAGTTTTTTTTGCCGAAAAAATAAATTTCAGCCCAAAATTGTATAACTTTAGAGCTAATAGGAATCCATAAGGAAGGTAACAAAAATACAGAAAATGCACTTTGTTTATTCATCAGACTAATCACTTAATAGGTACTTTAGCTAAGTTTATACAAATACTTGAGATTATACATGGTAAAAACAACTTAACGGAATGGAACACATAATAGTCAACATTTAAAAAATATAACAGGCTTACTACACTAACATTAGATACTAACCTAACATATTCTTCTATATCAACATCCCCAAAATCGTCTGAACTTGTATAATAAAAATCATAAACATATTTTGGCTTATCATCAACCTCGGAAGCTTTATTTTTGTTTTCAGTAGTTGGCTCATTTTTGTTATAATCAGTCTCAATATCAAAAACAGTTACTTGTGAAGTACTTGCTTCACCGACATCTTCAGTACTTTCAACACTATTTACGGTTTTTCTAAAGCAATTAACTACCCGGTAACGGCTGTTCTTAGAAGATTCTTTAATATCTGCCCGTAACTTTGCATTTATATTAACAGGATGTTTCTTAAACTGCTCTTTAAGTTCCGCTATATCTGCAACACGATGTTTTTTCAAAATGGTGTCAATATTTTCCTCCTACAATACAAAAGTAATGTTAAATTTTAATACGAGTTTTAGGGAACTAAGACAAAAAAAAATTAGGTTAGAAAATCCAAAAAAAAATTACTTCTTGAGAAGTTCCTGCAAGTTGGAGTACTGTAGACAAATCTTCACCTCCATTGGGGTCTGCTCCAACGGTTTTCCTTCTTTTACAGTTTAAAACTAGAGTTTCAAGGGGATCTTCATCTAAACGTCGTTTTATACGCACAACAGCCGCCATTTTCCTCTTTAAACTTTGAATTTCATTCTGGTCGAATGTTGCCAACAAAATTTTCCTGATATTTATATTGGCCACATTGTTTCAAAAAGCCCATTATAAAATTTCTCCTGGTGGTGAAACTGTGGCAATGTTGCTAACAGAAAAAAACTGCGTTTAATGTAATCAACAAAACAAAAACGTGCGTAACACATTGTTAACTATAAGAAATACTTTTACTTTGTAATTGTAGCAACATTGAGATAAGGCCAAAGACGAAAATTACGTGTTGAAAAGTTCCTGCAAGTTGAATCACTGCAGACAAATCTTCGCTTTCATTGGGGTGACTCCAATAGTTTTTTTCTTTTCAAATTTAAAACCAAAATTTCGGGAGATCTTCATTTAAACGATATTTTATACGCGCAATAGCCATTATTTCCTCTTCTAACTCGAATTTTCATTTTGGTTAAATGTTGCCAATGAAATATTTACACTATTAATTTTATATTGACCACACTATCTCAATGGGGGCCTTTATAAAATTTCCTACTTTTGGTAGAGCTGTGGCAATATTGCCGATAGTAGAAACCAAATTTGGTTGATGCGTTCAATGTAACCAATGAAATAAAAAAGTGCGTGACGCATTCTTAACCATAAAACATACTTTTATTTTATAACTTAGGCAACATTGAGATGAGTCATGTTTTAAAAATACGTCAAGAATAGTGTCATTCCTGGAATTTTTCTTAATCACAACAATTTTATTGTTTTCATTAAAGTATTATAATTTTATTGTAGATTTATAAGTTCGGACCTTGTAGTGTTTAAAAAGAATTATTTAGTTCACCATGGGCAACGAAATGTCTCAATCCGCAATGGAAAGTATCCTTTTTTAAAATAGTACATTTAATGAATTTTCTACTGAATGTTGTTGGGTGTATTCAAGGATATTTAGTTTTTTTGTGTTTATATCAGGTAATATTACTTTAATAATAGTATTAAAATAGCAGAGATATATTCATGAAAACTTTAACAGAGTATTTGCGTCTCACTATAAATAACGAGGCATATAAGTACTTACATATAATTTGTTGAGATTCCTCGTGAAAATCAGGAAAACGGAATAATATGGTAAAATTTCTAAATTGTCGAGTCTTCAAAGATTATTTTGAGCATTACTGTCTTAATCTGATCAATAGCATTTGGTATGGTCTGAGTTATGACAAACATCTATCAACAGTACTAAATAGATTGCTTGCTGAGGTAATGCTCCTACTTACTGTTAAATCAATTGTGGTTCCACCATGAGGCTAGGTATTATCCCATTTTATTCTTGTTTTCTTTCTCATCTCTCAACATTACTTATAAACATATCTTGGCAAGGTAATTAAAATCAGCTGAGATATGGTGACACAAAAAGGTATGTCTAAATTACTGTCATTGAACTGAAAAATAATCATATATTAATTTTACTGTGCAAATTTTGCAAAAATGCAAACATTTTCTTGATAATTATGGGAAACGAAGTATCACAGGCTGACATTAATCGTATACTTTTTAAAAGCTGATTAATATTTCATTTTATTATAAAATACTCATTAGAATAAGTTTTCCTTAACAAATCGCTTTAGAACACCTATTTAACCTAAAATTTGCCACAAAAGAATTGGAAAGAAACTCAAAAAGATGTGAAAAAGAAGAGAAGCAAGAAAAAGCTAAAACAAAAGCCGCCATACAGAAGGGCAACATGGAAGTTGCTAGGATACATGCTGAAAATGCTATAAGGCAGAAAAATCAAGCACTGAACTATTTACGGATGTCTGCTAGGGTTGATGCTGTGGCTAGTAAAGTACAAAGTGCTGTTACCACACGGAAGGTTACAAATTCCATGGCAGGTTTGTAGTTTACAGAGCTGTTGATAATTTAGTTACAATAATAAAATAAAATTAGTTGAGTTACCCTTGGTAATTTAGTTCATTAAATTACTTTCCCAGGTAATGAATTACTAGTGGCAATTCACCTACTTCCATAGTACTATAACTGAGTTACTGTTAAAGTAATTGAATTACCCTAAGTCAGGGGTGCTCAAACGGTCGATCGCGATCGACAAGTCGATCACAAGTGCTTTTTGAGTCAATCTCGAGAAAAAAATTCCGATATAGAACTATTCACAGATTTTGTTTTAGGTAACTAAAACAAAATGTAATGAATAAACTACTAAAATTTATTCGATCCACAATTTGGCCAGAATAACCCCCTCATCACTTTCTTTTATGTAATAACACCCCCTGCTAGCGGCAAAAGGCAGCTTTATCAAAGGAACGCGCGGTACTTGTCAAAGAAAAGCCGCGTTTTTGATTCCCGCCGATTTTTCTAGAAACTTTGGGCGGCGTGTTTGACGGGAACATTTGAGACTTCGTTCGCGCCGATATAAATGTTGCGCCTGCAGGAATATGTCAGTTGTAACTTGAAGGCGATACATCGATACAAAGTTTATTAATAAATAGTCCAAAATGAGTGCGGCGAAGAAAAGTAAAACTTATCATTTTAATAACGATTGGGAGGAAAAATTTTTCTTTTGTATGGTAAAGGATAAGTGCATTTGTCCCATTTGCCGTGCGTCAGTTGCAATACCTAAGCGTGGGAACTTAGAGAGGCATCATAAAACGGTTCATAAAAACTATGAAAAGGATTTTCCATCACAGAGTGAATTAAGAAAACGAAAAGTACGTGATTTGATAACTTGTTTGAAAAAAGAACAAACCATGTTCACAAGACCAGCCAAACAATCAAAAGCTGCAACGATCGCGTCATTTAAAATATCTCATATATTGGCGAAACACAAGAAACCATTTAATGATGGATTGGTTGTAAAGGAAGCATTTATTGAAGCGGGTGAGACTTTATTCGGAGATTTTAAAAATAAAACAGAGATTATGTCTGCTATTAGAGAACTTCAGCTATCTCGTCCGACTGTCACAAGGCGTGTTGAAGTCATGAGTCAGGACATGGCACATAAGCTAAAACATGATATCATGGAATGTACATACTTTTCTGTACAGTTCGACGAATCCACCAATATGACAGACACTGCCCAGCTGTGTATTTTTATTCGAATGGTATTCAATGACATGTCGGCTAAGGAAGAGTTTTTTGACAATGATTCCTCTAAAAGGAAAGACCCATGGCGAAGATATATATGACGTTTTCTTCAATTTTGTAACAAACTACAAGCTACCAATATATAAACTATTGTGCATTACAACCGATGGAGCACCAGCAATGATTGGAAACAAAAACGGTTTTGTGGTATTGTGTCGAGCTAATGATGATTTCCCTTCATTTTTCTCCTTCCATTGCATTATACATCAACAAGTTTTGTGTTCAAAAGTTCTAAACATGGAGGAGGTTATGGGCATTGCGATAAAAATTGTGAATTCTATCCGTGCACGTAGCTTGCAACGACGGCTCTTTAAATTGCAGTTGGAAGATAGTGAGTCAGCTGAACACACTGATTTAGTTCTTCACACGGACGTCAGGTGGTTGAGTCGCGGAAAATTCCTAGAGAGGTTTCAAGAATTATTGCCCGAAATAACAGCTTTTCTGGACAAAAGAGATGCTGAAAAACCGAAAATGGCTGACTGATTTGGCATTTTTGACAGACATCACAATGCATTTAAACACCATTAATTTGGAGCTTCAAGGTAAAGGAAAAACTATTATTGAGATGATTAGCGCAATAAACGCATTCAAAAGTAAATTGCAACTTATGATAGATCAACTGAAAAGAAAGGATCTGAAAAATTTTCCGTCTTTGAAAGCAAGGATTCCTCAGTTGAATTATGATATTTATGAGGCAGAATTATCAAATATTTTGGGCCAATTCGAATACGTTTTTATGATTTCAGTAAATTGGCAAATATCGCATCATTTATGAGTTATCCTTTTTCGTGTAGAAACATTGAGGAATTAGCTACTGAAATAGCAAGTCAGTTTAACATGGACTCATGTTTTGTTGAAAATGAGTTAGTGCAGATTATATCAGATATACATCTCAAAGCCACAGCATCTGATACAAAATTCTGGTGTTTTATATCTGAAGATAAATATCCAAATCTAAGGCAAATCGCCCTTCATTTGACGGCAATGTTTGGGTCAACTTACTTGTGCGAGTCTGCATTTTCTGAAATGAAGATAATTAAGTCAAAATATCGCAATCGACTAACTGACGAATCATGCTTGCGATTAGCACTTGGTAATTACGTACCGTACCATCTTATGAAAAGTATGCTGAGGACATGCAGTGCCACGCTTCAACATCCAAAGTTACTCTTTAGTTAAGTTTAGACACTAGAACTCGTTTGTTTTGTAAGAACCAATAAACTCGCAACTTTGAATAATTATGAGTTTTTTCATTGACATTTTAGAGAAGACCTACACATACCTTGACTAAAAAAATGCATATTGTGCGGAAAACTAATATCTATGCCACGATACACCCTACCTAGACGACAATCCTGCATCACACTTACTTGCAGCCTCTCAGAGTCGATCGATCGTAGTCTAACAATATTGAGGTAGATTGCCAGCAGTTCAAGTTTGAGCACCCCTGCTCTAAGTGTTCTTTTATTACATTTCAAATTATCTTTATTTTATCGAAATTAATTAGAAACAACCAAATATAAACTGAAAGTTTTATTAGTGTTCCGTACTTTTATAAGATCACTTCAGTGTCTGTCTGTCTGTTACACCCGATTTTCTTTGAAACCATTTAACATAGAAAGTTGAAATTTGGCACTAATATAGGGATTAATGGTCTCATGGAGCTATGTTGTTTTCATAGTTAAATTTTGACTTCAGGGGTTAGGTTTGGAGGGAAATCGTGTGAAGTGGAAAAGTGAAAAAAAAAAATTTTATCAAGTGAGGTGTCAAATGAAAGCTTGTAAAAACACAAGTTCAAAAATATATATAATGTAATACTTGCACACACTCTTCTTTCTATTATTTTTAAAAAATTGCACAAAATCACTGTCCCTCCTTATCTCGAAAAATACTGATCAAAAAATTTTGAAAAAAGTCTGGAATATTCTCCACTTAGCCCAAACCTTTCTACCGTTAAGTGTAAGGCTGGGGGACTTGAGTTTTGCATTTTTGTTTCTATTGTTGTCTGTCTTCGGTTAAAGTTCATGTTTCGCTCCTTACCATTCCTCTCCCCTCTATTTCTTCTCTGATTCTGTCTATCCATCTTGGTTTTCCTCTCCTATTTCTTCCTGGCACTTACGTTTCGAACACTGTTTTGGTGAGTCTTGCAGCAATCGACACACCTGTCCAAACCATCTGAGCTGTCCCTTTATAATTTTCTTGTTGATGTGTTCGATTTGTAAGTTTTGTCTGAATGTTTCATTTCTTATTTTGTCTCTTCTGCTCTTGTTTTCGATTTTTCTCAGGAATCCCATTTACACTGCGTTGGTGCGAGATTCTTGTCTTTTAGTTAGTGTCCATGACTCTACTACTGTACATAAGTGTTGATCTGACCACTTTTTTCACAACCTCCGTTTAGATATTTTTGGTACTTCTCTTTTTCCTAGAAATGTTATCTTCATCGCATTGAATATTCCTCCTGCTCTTCCCACTCTTTTGTTTATTTCCTTGTCCATTTTCCCATTCTCATCTATAATCGCATCCAGGTACTTGCTTGATTAGTTTTCCGTCCAGCTTTAATTCATGTCTTTCTCTGGTGTTTGATATTATCATGGTTTTTATTTTTTATATTTTGATTTTCATTTTTATCTTCACCAGCTCTTCTTTTATTACTTCAATTGTAGATTTTCCCCGGTATCTGCTATCAAGGCCAACAGTTCATTCAGTTGTGTGGGTCTCATTTGCCGGAACCCTAATGATAACTTTTTCATCTTTTTCTTGGCTTTCTTCATTGCATCATGCACTACCACCATATACAGAAGTGGGCTCAATACACATCCTTGTTTTTGAACCCCTGTCTTGTTTCAAATTATTTTCATTCTTCATTGTTTGTTCTATCTATGTTCGTATTTCCCTTGTACATATCTTTTAATACTTCTATGATGTTCCTGTTTACTCCTCTTACTCTCAGCGTCGTTTCTTCGCACTCTATCGAAGCATATGTGTGCTTGTTTATTTTTGTTTAATATCTTTTCACTCATTTGTCTAATCATAAATATAAGATCCTGTGTACTTCCTCTAGCATTGACTCTATTTTGTTCCTTATTTTCTTTTCTACTATTCTTGAGAATGTCTTCCCTGGGACACTAAAAAGTGTTATTCCTCTATAGGTGCTACAGTCTCTTTTATCACCCTTCTTATATATTGTTAATATAATGTCGGTTTTCCAGTCCTTGGGTATTCTTGCTTTCTTCAGAATGTCATTCATTAAAGCAACTAGCTTGTTTATTCCTTCTCCTCCCATATATTTTATCATTTTCGGTGTGATATTATCAATCAACATATGGAACCCTAATTGCGCAATTCCAACTTGCACTTAACCGGTTATTTTTAAAATGATATTTCAGAAAAATTATACACAGGTATTTTAGTATATTAATTGTGCAAGGAATGTAAAAAGTGAGAAACTTAAATTCTGTTAAGTTCTTTATTTTCCAATAAACCACTAACAAAGCAATTTTTTTGTATATCTAGAAGATTTTTTTTTAGAACAGTAGACATATTATTGTAAGGTTAATATTGTTTTTTTACTTTCCTTATTGAACAACAGTATATATTTATAAAAAAAATTACCTTCTTAGATTTTTGTTTTTTTTTCACTCTCTATTGTTTCTAGATCAAAACCTATAATTTTTTAGCAATATTGCTTCAGGAAAGGGGGTAAAAGGGGTGGATGTCAATAAATTTTATGTGATTTTAAGTCATCAGGTAAATTTCCTTGTTTTTTTTGTTAAGATAATAAGCAGGTTTTAAGTATAACTATGTATAGTTAAACATACAAGGAATGAGGAAAGAGGTAGAGAGGTTTCATTGTATATATCTTGTTATATGCCCTGTTCAAAGTTCCTAAAGTCGAGAAAGCCAAAAATTAAGTTATTTTTTCATAGTATCTAATTTTAATAGTTTTTATGAGAATTTTCCACATTTTTGGTTAGGGTAAGGCACAAATCTTAAGAATATTATTTTTAGTAAGATATGTAAGAAGTTAAAGGAGTGGGATAGAGTTTAGATGGATTGCATTGTATCTATTGTGTTATGTCCTTTTCAGAGTTCTTGGAGTTAAGGAATTTGAAAATGGCATTATTTTTTCGTTGTTTCAATTAAAACAGGGGGGGAATGGTGTGAAAGGTGTGGGGGTCATTAAATATTGTCTAGTTTCAATAATATTATGATAATTTTTCCAGATGTTTGGTTGAGTTATTGAACATGTTTTAAGTAAAATTATTTGAAAATATGTTAGATGTTGAAGGGGTGGAGAAGGAAGTTAGAAAGATTGCTTTATATTTATCATGTTATAGTTTCTTTTTCAGAGTTCTTGGCGTCAAGGAAGTTAAATAATATTCTATTTTTGCACTATTTTCAAGAGGAAGAGCTTGAAAAGGAAGGGGATTATTAGTTTTGAAAGTATTATGAGAATTTTTGCTGGTCTTTGGTTGGGATATTGGACAATATTTAAGCTCAATTATTTATAGTAAAATATATGTGGAGTTACAGGGTTGGAAGGGGAGGTTAGAGGGGTGGTTGCATATATATCATAATATCCGTCTATATTAGGGTACTTAGAGTTGATGATCTGAAAATTATATTATTTTCCATAATTTCTACTTTACTTTTTTTTATTAAGAGTTCACTATCGACCCGGCTCGCCTGATAGAATGAACAACTAGGCAGATGGTTAGTCAACAGGTCAAAATTTCAAGTCGCCCTATTGGTCTATTATATAAACGAACAGAAAGGAAATAATAAAACGTTATAAATTGAGCTTATTAACTTTTTAATGTAGAAGAAATGAAAATCACGTCTTGAGACCTCTTCGAAAAATGAAATACCATCTTAAAATTTCCCCTTAAAACAAACTCGCTCTTAAAAGCTTCTCGTTATCAAACACCTCTGGTAGGTTTAAGTTCCTCTGATAGGGTACCATCCCTTGGAGTACCAACCTCCAAAACAGATTTACCTGTAAAATCTCCCCTTTCCTTGAATTAACCTATTTGTTGGTTATTAGATTCAATAATTTAGGCCGCTAGTGTAGCTGGTAATAGTGTCTAAGTATTGATTTTTTCACCTTCTGAGATGCCCTCTTTAGACATAAATTTAAAACAGCTAGCGCCTTCGAGGCCAAGCGGATTAACTACAGTCTTAGTACTTATTGTGTAAAATACTGAGTTCTAATGCTTGGATTAAGTTATTCTTTAATGAGAGAAAGCCAAATCTAGTATTTGCTTTAAAACTGCTTTTTTACAAGGGAGGTACTGACTAAATTAATTTATCACTTTTTTTTATAATCTATCATCGGAAAGAACTGTTATAAATTGTAATTGAATCGAAGTAAAAAAAAAAATTGAGATCAAATAAAATAAAATAGGGCTGTATCCTGTCGCCTGTCCTTTTCAATATTTATTCAGAAGAAATTATAAGAACGGCATTGGAGGAGATTGATGAAGGAATTCTGGTGAATGGAGAACGTCTAAATAATATGAGGTATGCGGATGATACGATTATCTTTGCAGACAGTCTGGAGGGTTTGCAGTCTCTTGTTTCAAGTCTGTTGGAGAAAAGTCAACTCCTTGGTCTCGAGTTTAACATCAAGAAAACTAAGTACATGGTTATTAGTAAAAACCAGGTACCACCCCGAGAATTAGTGGTTGAACAGCAACCAATAGAAAGAGTCAGTGGCTTCACTTATCTAGGCACCATCTTAAATGATCGGTGGGATCACTCAGTCGAAATAAAGCGACGCATCGAGATGGCAAGAACTTCATTCTTTAAGATGAACAAAATCTTCAAGAGTCGAGACATACTACTTAATACTAAGGTTCGATTACTTCGATGCTATGTCTTCTCAGTGCTCATGCACGGAGTTGAATCTTGGACCTTGACCGACGCCACCATGAGGAGACTTGAGGCCTTCGAAATGTGGTGTTATCGTCGAATACTGAGAATTCCCTGGGTGGACAGAGTAACAAACGTAGAAGTTCTAAGAAGAATGGGCAAGCAATGTGAAATATCTTTTAGTGTAAGGAGGCGAAAACTTGAATACCTGGGCCACATAATGAGGAACGAACAGCGCTATGGCCTACAACAACTGATACTCCAGGGAAAGGTGTATGGCAAGAGAGGTCCAGGACGACAACGAAATTCTTGGCTCCAGAATCTGAGAGTGTGGTTTTCCCTAACAACCGCAGACCTTTTTCGTGCGACTGTCAACAAAGCTAGAACAGCTCTTTTGATCGCCAACATCCGACACGGATAGGCACCTTTAGAAGAAGAAAAAAAAATTGAGATCAAATAAAATAATTTGGTAAATATGGGTTAATTGAATTTTCAATCAAATCAATTACTCATGAGTATTTTAAAAAACTTGTATGGACGGAATTTAACATTAAATTTTGTATAAAAATATTTGTTATTTTCCTCACTTAATGTATTCTAAAATTTAACAATAAAGTAGTAATGAAGAAACCTCATAAAACAGTTTAAGTGGCAATTAAATTTCAACTGTGATGACTATGTTTCCGTCCGAGTGGCTGTGTTTGCGATCAAATACAATTTACAGCGATTCAAGACCAACGTGAATCGCTTTTTCCACACACATGTCGCTCCTGTAGCGCTTTAGGGATTTCCCTGCAGCACGTGTGCTATACCTATAAAAACAACCGGTCAAGTGCAAGTTGAACTTGCGCAATTAGTGTTCCGTACGTTGATTGCTTTTCAAATAAAAAATTTTGTTACAGAGGTATAAAATGATCAGTGATTTCACAAAACACACCCCAAATGAGTTTTCAACAAAGTTTGATTCCACTCTTTAGTGAAATCTGATAACCTTGAAATTTTTGTTTTTTTTTTATATACCAGATAAATTATTAAAGGTAATGCACTCGTGATAATTTTCGTTCAATCTACACCCCGTGGAGAATATTCCAGAATTTTTTCAAAATTTTTTGATAAGTACTTTTCGAGATAAGGCGGGTGGACAGCCATTTTTCACGATTTTTTAAAAATAATACAAAGAAAAGTGCGCGCAAGTATCACATTATATATATATTTTTTACTCGTGTTTTCACAAGCTTGCATTTAACACCACATTCCCTAGTAAAAAATTTTTTTTTTCACTTCCGATTTCACCCCCCAAAACTAACCCTTTAAGTCAAAATTTAACTTTCAAAACTACATGGCTGTGATGAAGCTATCAATTCCTATATTATTACCAAATTTCAACTTTCTATGACAAATAGTTTCGGGAGAAAAATCGGGTGTGACAGACGGACAGACACCGAAGTGATCTTATAAGTGTTCCGTACGGAACACTAAAAAGGTAAATATTTACAAGTGGAGTTCCGGCACTAATCAACTTTAGAAATTTTTCCGCATATTAAGGGCTATTTTTTTTATATGAGAATATGCCTTTTAAGGTGGGGGTTTTTTTTTATTTATATTTGTTAAAAAAACTACAATACTTTCAAACATCGAAAAATATATATTTTTATCTATAAATGAAATAGGTTATTTCACATTATTATTATTATTTGTAAAATAATTCTTTATGGCAACAACCAATTCAATGCACTCGCCTGGTATGATGTGGAAAATGCCGCCTAAATAGCAAATCTGCGATATATCCATCTATATGGTATTTGCGACAACCATATTTAGGCATTCCCTCATGAGCATCTCGCCATACTCTCTCAAATTTTGAGTACATGCCCCTGAATCAGGATCACCAAAGTTGTAGGAGTGGTTGACAGTAAGGTGCTTGTAACCTGAAAAAATAAATATATGTGTGGCCTATATGTATGTATGTATGTATGTCTGCATGTATGTATGTATGTATGTATGTATGTGAGTGATCAATTAGATGTAAATAATTCAGGCTAGCTCAGGTTCTATACCTGTATAATTTACCTTGACGGGAAAGACAATTATATGCTTTCCAGCAATCCAACATAATTGTCGTTCCGTGTGTTTGATAAAATTCGATGAAAAAAATGTAAAACTATATATTGAGGTCGAGAAAATGTGTCTCCCCTGCCTTAAAATTTATTACTCGCGCGTCGAGCACAAAAATAAAGTGTTTGGTGTAGTGGTGATATATGATATACTGAGTAGTGTCATTGTGCCAAAGATTCCACATTCCCAACATTTATGTTTGGAGGCTTAGAAATGATCCTCAATATATGGAGAAATTTTTGAAATCGATTAGGTCTGGAGCCCCACTTGTAAATATTTTAGATGGTTGTAGCTTCTACTTGATGGAAATTCATTATAAATATATAATAAAAGACTGTTTTTAGTCAATTTCCACTGGTTTATTTAAATTGCGATGACGCGTTTCGCTGGCGATGCAGCTTCTTCAGATCTACATACTACTACACAGAAGCTGCATCGACAGCGAAACGCGTCATCGCAATTTAAATAAACCAGTGGAAATTGACTAAAAACAGTCTTTTATTATATATTTGTAAATATTTACCCAAAAAATAACTTTAATATATTTTAAAGTTTATTCTGTTGTACTGATGCCAAAAATTACTCGAGAGTAAAACAAAATAAATTTCTGTTGAACTATATTTTTATAATAGAGATTGTTATACTCATTTTCAGAAATGTTTTGTGTAAAACCAAACAAAAATTGATATCTAAAACGCAATTGCATTTACTCCTGCCAATTTAAATACTTTGAAGAGGGTCAGTCCCTGGTCAAGCACGATTCGCGTCAGAAAATCAAATAAATTAATCAAAACTTTATCGATCTATAATGTATGACCTGTGAAACTAAATTTTTAGTCATATTATAATTAAAATTAGGTTCAGCACATGTTTCTAAACTACCAACTATTTTCGCTTATAAAAAAATTATAAATTAGGGCCCATAAAACGTTTATTTTCTATAATAAATATCGTAGACCGAGAAGCAGTATGAGTCTTAAGCAGTTGATGAATCTGTAGTAAAACTTTTTTATATGCAACTGTTATTTTTCACATGCCTTTATCCTTATAGCATGCGCAGTATTAACGCGAAGGAATTGCAAGGTTAGAATAAAACAAAACAACGGTCAACGGTTCGGACCTTGGTTGGCTATCCAGTTATTGTCGAAATTGGCCGATAAAAAATTACTGATAACTGCAGCGTTATGGGGGGGTTCCCCGTCGTATTGAAAAATTCACAACATCAACAATAGATTCTATTTGCTGCCTTAAAATTTCTAAATATCTCTGAGAGGTGAGTGTTTCTTCGTAAATAAATGGACCTATAACCCTGCTTCAAAATTCTGCCCACACATTAAATCCAAATCTACCTTGATTTCTTTGTTCCACAACTAAATGAGGATTTTTTGTGCCCACGTATAAGAATTGCAACGGTTAAAAATACCTGCATTGCTTACACAAGCTTCGTCTGTCTAAATGCAATTTAATGAAAAATTCGGAACATGGTTACAATTCTCCAGAAACCATTGGCAAAAATCCATACGCCGTTAAAAATCTCCATCTTTAAGGTGATGAACTTTTCTTGTCCTATATGGCCAGAATTTGTGCTTCTTCAAAGTACGACTTACGTTAGTTCTTGGTAAATCGGTGGATTCTTTTAACTGTCGTGATTATTTCCGATAGTTCCTAAAACTACTATTTCTTCTAACTCCTTATCCCTGTTTGACGCATAATTTTTGGGTCGTTTCTTTTCAAACTGGCCACTATTAACTAGGTTATGTCGCAATCGAGCGAATATATCCTTGAAGGGTCGACGCCTCTCTGGATACCGTTCGTGGTACCATATGGCCGCTCCGTCCAAAGCCTACTTCACAAAATGTGCATTTAAAACTCCGGTAAAAACTGAAAATCCTTAGATTTTGAAGTAGATTTAAGCAAAATATAAGGTGTGCTATATTTTTAGAATGACAATTTAAAGCTCTATTTGGTTAAGGAAAAATATACATTTAAAAAATATATTTTTGCGTTAATAACTATTAAAATATTAGTTGTTAAAAATGTAACTTAAAATGTTGAAATCTACGTGGAAAAAGTGCTTTGAGAATGTTTTTACAGAAATCAAAAATTTTCAATAGGAAAAGAATTACAAACATTTTTCCGAAATGCAGATTTTTGAAAAACACCCTGTATATCTGAAACAGTACTAGATATCGATATGCGGTTTTCACCATTGAGTTTATCATAAAAATTGAGCCTCAGACACCGACATCAGTTTTCGTCTATCTCCTTTAGATAAAGGGGTTTCCTTTAAAAGTGTCCAGTTTGGACCACCCTGTATATACCAGGTGTACAAGTATGAAATGCGGATTTTTTTTTCTAAAAAAAACATGTTAAAATCGGAAGAATAATAAAAAGTGCTTCATTCACAGTATGCTCCATCGCTTGTTATACATTTTTCCCATCTTTCGGGCAATTTGTGAATACCACGCCAGTAAAAATCTTCCCCTTTTGCTGCGAACTATTCATCGAGCCATTTTTTTCACATGTTCGTACGAACCAAAGCGCCTCTCAATAAGTGCGTGACCCATCGATGCAAACAAGTGGTAATCGGAAGGAGCCAAGTCTGGTGAGTAAGCCGCACGGGGTAGAACTTCCCAGCTGTGTGCTTCCAACGTGTCGCGAACTGATTTTGCCGTATGTGATGGAGCAATGTCATGAAGAAAAATGACTTTGTGTTGCCTGTTTCGGTATTCTGGCCTTTTTTCAAGCAGCGAACGGTTCAAATGGGTTAATTGTTGTTGGTAAGGTTTAGTATTAACCGCTTCCCCAGGCTTTAACAGCTCATAATAGACCACGCCCCTCTGAGAGTATTTACCTTCTATAAACTTAGGGGATTTTTTGTCATTTATTTCATGGTTAAGCACACAGGTTATTAGTATTTGATGGGTCAACATAAGTTTTTAAATTAAAATTGTGCCTAGCACTTCCTTTAATATTTCTAAAGTAATACGAATGTACCATAAATAAAATTTCATTTGAAATTAGCATTACACACACTATAATGCCATTATGCCAAAGATTGCAAAGTCTCAAAATAATCTGAACACAAATTAACTGTTGTCAATGTTATTTGCGATAAAAGACTCATTTCGATTTTACTGTATTTTCTTAGCGGTTTGTACACCTAAGTAGAAAAAAAACCGGTCAAGTGCAAGTTGAACTTGCACAATTAGTGTTCCGTACGTTGATTGATTTTAAAATAAAAATTTTTGTTAGGGTGGTATAAAATGATCAGTGACTTTACAAAGCACACCCCAAATGAGTTTTCAACAAAGTTTGTTTCCAATCTTTACTGAAAACTGGTGACTTTGAAATTTTTTTTTTTTATATATACCAAATAAATTATTAAAGGTAATGCACTCCTGATAATTTTCGTTCAATCTATACCCCGTGGAAAATATTCCAGAATTTTTTTTAAAATTTTTTGATGAGTACTTTTCGAGATAAGGTAGGGGACAGCGATTTTTTAAAAGTAATACGAAGAAAAGTGTGCGCAACTATTACATTATATATATATTTTTTACTCGTGTTTTCACAAGCTTTCATTTGACACCACACTCGATGACCTAGTAAAAAAAATTTTTTTTCACTTCCGATTTCACCCCTCAAAACGAACCCGTTAAGTCAAAATTTATGTTACGGTGGTATAAAATAATTAGTGACTTCACAAAACACACCCCAAATGAGTTTTCAACAAAGTTTATTTCCAATCTTTACTGAAATCTGATGACCTTGAATTTTTTGTTTTTTTTATATACCATATAAATTATTAAAGGTAATGCACTCGTGATAATTTTCGTTCAATCTACACCCGTGGAGAATATTCCAGAATTTTTTCGAAATTTTTTGATAAGTACTTTTCGAGATAAGGCCCGGGACAGCGATTTTTCACGAATTTTTAAGAATAATACAAAGAAAAGTGCGCGCAAGTATAATATTATATATACATTTTTTACTCGTGTTTTCACAAGCTTTCATTTTACACCACACTCGATGACCTAGTAAAAAAATTTTTTTCACTTCCGACTTCACCCCTAAAAACTAACCCCTTAAGTCAAAATTTTATTCTCAAAACTACATGGCTCTGATGAGGCCATCAATTCCTATATTATTACCAAATTTCACCTTTCTATGTCAAATAGTTTCGGAGAAAATCGGGTGTGACAGACAGACAGACAGACAGACAGACAGACACCGAAGTGATCTTATAAGTGTTCCGTACGGAACACTAAAAAAGAACAGGTCCTACCATAATAGCGATAAGAATCACAAAATTCAAATAACCTCTCTTATAAGTTCCTAAATAAGGAAGATCGTTATCCTGAATAAAGGTTTATCTTATTTTGATTCAATACTGTGCAAGCTCCAAATTGTGGACGCATCCTTCAAATAAGGATAATAGCCGAGTCGTTATGTTTAATTTCTTCCCTTTACTACTGCGCAAGCTCCAAACGATGAGCGCACGCTTCAAATAAAAATAAAGAGTGGCCTACCAAAATAAGCGTTTCAAAATCTCTCTATTACTTATAATCAGACCTATGAAGAATGGGGAAGGGTTGGAGTTGAGGAATCCGAAATTTTTTTTATTATTTCCAACCTTAATAGAAATAAATAAAGGGATAGCATTGTAGATTAACCTTCAAAAAATATATATTTTGGGGAAAGTATTGGGTAAATAACTTGCCAATTTGTTTCTACAGGTGTGGTAAAAGCTATGGACGCGGCCATGCAAAGTATGAACTTGGAAAAAATATCAAATGTGATGGACAAATTTGAGCAACAATTTGAAGATTTGG
Organism: Pachyrhynchus sulphureomaculatus; assembly: GCA_019049505.1. Classification (NCBI taxonomy): domain Eukaryota; kingdom Metazoa; phylum Arthropoda; class Insecta; order Coleoptera; family Curculionidae; genus Pachyrhynchus; species Pachyrhynchus sulphureomaculatus. Next base: position 231,080,498 of record CM032447.1, on the reverse strand, counting down.
GCGTCCAAACTGATGTATTAGAAAACACAATGGCACAGACAACGACCACGTTAATACCACAGAATGATGTTGATTCACTTATGCAACAAGTGGCGGATGAAGCTGGGTAAGTCTTTACGACCATTTTAAGACTGTTTTACATAGGCAATCAAAAGAAAAAAAGTATTCTTTATTATTTTCTTTGATAAATAAAAATTGAACTCTTGTTCTTTTTCTATCTCTTATTTATTACAATTTTAATAATATTTAAGGAATAACTCCACTAGCTTTTTAATGTTCCGTACAGATCACTTATGAGATCACTTCGGAGTCTGTCCGTCTCTCACACCCGATTTTCTCCGAAATTATTTGACATACAAAGTTGAAATTTGGCACTAATATAGGAATTGATGACCCCATCAGATCCGTGTAGTTTTGAAAGTTAAATTTCGATTTAAAGGGTTAGTTATGGGGGGTAAAATCGGAAGTGAAAAAAAAAATTACCATGTCATCAAGTGAGGTGTTAAATTAAAGCTTGTGAAAACGCGAGTTCAGAAATATATATAACGTAATACTTGCGCACACTTTTCTTTGTATTATTTTTTAAAAATTGCCAAAAATCGCTGGTCCCCCCCCCTTATCTCGAAAAGTACTAATCAACAGATTTTTTGAAAAAATTATGGAATGTTCTCCACAGGGTGTAGATTGAACGAAAATTATCACGACTACTTTACTTTTAATAATTTATCTGGGTAAAAAAAAAAATCAAGGTCATCAGTATTCAACAAAAATCTGAAACAAACTTGTTGAAAACTCATTTGGGGTTTTGTGAAGTCATTGATCATTTTATACCACGGTAACAACATTTCTTATTTCAAAAGCAATCAACGTACGGAACACTAATTGCGCAAGTCCGACTTACACTTGGTCGGTTACTTTTTTTTTTGGAAAGAGTGTATGTCACGATGCAAAAACAATGTGCATATTTTGAGATTCTAATATGTATTAGTTGCTATGCAAATAAAAAATTTATTATTTATTATTAAACAAAAGTTCTGTTCCGCAAATTTTTAAACGTTTGAACTCAAATAATGTGCGATTATTAAATATTTGACTAAAATGGGCCAAAGCCCGGCAGAAATTAAATGACGATTAGAGGCTGTAGATTGCCGATTTTCATCATATTCTACGATGAGTGCAAAACGGGAGCTTTTGTGGAAGGATGTGTAAAATGGATGGATGTTTGGTACTATGTGAGGGGGCAAGAAAAAAATATAATTGTCTCAGTTTTGACAGGAGATGAAACCATGGTTCTGTACTCCTGTATAACGGGAATCTATAGAATGACGTCATCCTGGACACCCACGATAAATAATGTAGAACTGAATCTCCAAAAAAAAAGATCATATCTGCTGTCTTTTGGGACTCTCAGGAGATTTTGCTAGTCTACTTTAAAGAACTAAAGACTATAGTTATTGATAGATATTGGGTGTCATTATTGCACAGAATGAAGGATGATAAGAGAAAAGGTCGCGGGGTAATGCACGACAGTGCGCCAATGGATACTTCAATTGCTGTGAAAGCTGTCCTTACAGCCTCGATCCAGCCCGTACAAATTTACAATTAATGAAGAAGTTACTTCAGCATTTTAAGGACAAAAATTCAAATTAATTTTAAGTGATATAGCCGTTAATTAGCCGTTTTCAAAAAAGTTTATCGAAATAAACGATGAGTGTATCGAAAAATAAAAATTATTATTTGCTTCTATCACCTCTTAATATCATTAGGCCGAAGGCTTTGGGACCTTATTACATCTCTCAATAAGTCAAAAATACCAACCTGTATTTCATTTATAAATCATATTTTTGAGGTTATAATTTTTTTTTCAGTTTGGAACTTAACATGGAACTACCAGAAGGTCCGGGTAGTACAATAGCAAGCACAAACGCAACTCAGGAACAAGATGAGCTTACACAACGACTCGCCAAACTTAGACAAACCGAATAGAAAACCGCTAAACCAGTAAGATTACGGTGGGCAGTTATTGAAATAGGTCAAATTTAAGAGAAATGTAATTTAAAATAAGAGCCTTTTATTAGAAAAAATTAGACGAAAGAGTGCATTTAATAAAAAACGAAGCTGTGTGGTTTTTTTTACTAATTAAGTCTAAATTCTAATTAATTATACTTTAATTTTTTTTTATGGGAACTTATCTTACTAGTTTCTACATTTAAATTTCTTGTTTATACTGTTAGATGTGCTATTATTACTGATAATTTAATTTTGGAATATAATTCATTATTTAAACTTAAGTTTTTATTAGCTACTACATGTGTTAGCCGCTTTGTCCACGTGGACTAAAGGATTTGCATATTAAGGACATAAAATAGTCACAGAAAACACATTACATACTACTAACCTCTCGGCGCTTCACGAATACGTATTTGCAAGAAATTTTCTATGACTGCGTCATACACTTGAAGCGTCGCCATCTATATCATACTTGATTGACTGTGTGCCAGATTTTTACATTTTCGTTACAGGCCTCTGCCGTTTATCAAATTTTTAAATTAGTCGTCTAGGTGTCGCAATGTAAGTATATGTAAGAAGTTTAATTGAAGCCAATCCTTCCACATTATTTTTGCAATATTTCCTTTGTTTCCAAACCAATTTTATACCAGAATATAGTGTAAAACCTGTATCAGAGGCGCAGTCATGTGGGCCTTAAAGGGGGAGGAGACTTTTAAACAGCTTTTTTTTCAGAGAAAAAGAAATCATGTAATAGGAACGAGCGTTTTTTTTTCTCGACCTACAGGAACTAGGAGTGAAGATATGACCCTCCAGCCACCCCACTGATATATACAGTTTGTCCAGTGTACGTTATTAAAATTCATTTAGAAACGAAGGAGTACAGTCTAAATAAAGTGGAGAATTACAAAGGTCCATTTTTCAAAGTAAAGATTCAAAATAAATATGGCAACTTTATTGTAAAAAAGGTCTCGATTTTACGACACTAAATAAAACTGCACAAAGAAGCTTTTTATTACTGTTGATCGTTAAGGAGGACACCATTTTACAGCACTGTAAACAAAAGAACGCTGAGAAGATGGTTAAAGCAACGGTGTTTTTAATCTCGACAAATTCTGGTTGTTATAACGTCTTCCCTACGCTTTTTTGTTTAAAGTATTGTATAATGGTGTCTCCCTCAATTATAAACTGAAATTGAAACAGCATACTGACTGTCCCTACTAGATCCAACATACGCCGAGTAGTCCAAACTTGTATCTTAGCTAATATGTTGTTGCCATAGTTACTTATAATCCTCTAACATCCATGCTACATTGATAGAGAATACCCTAACCATCTTAAAGTATTAAATTGTCTGTCCTAATTCAATAACTGAATGGTTTGTATAAGAAAAACAACAAAAAAATCAATTATAAAAAAAAATGGACTTGTGATATAGTTTTATTCCCAAATTCTACTAGATGTTAAGAAATGTTACTTAAGGGCAGGTAGTTTCATCTTAAGATAAATATTTTTATTTATATTTGTTAACTCTAACTGGTAATTTGAGAGTGAGTTCAGCAACTTACAAAATAGGGTTTTTATTCTAAACTGAAACTGCCGAACTTAAAAGTGCTTTGGATGTCAAGTACTCTAATACATATAAGCCTATTTTATAGTTTATTGTATAAATATAAACTCATTTGTATTATAAAATAAATATTGTTACGCCTAAAAATTTTGTTTGTTTTTATTTATTTTTATCTTTTTATTTCATGGAATCAAAAACCCCGAGGCCTTTAAAGAAAAAAAACAATGATTTTGTTCTTCAACATGGTAATTCTTAAAGAACAATGTACTTATACCAACGATCTTCCCACATCTGGATACCTTTCATATAGTATGAGTTGTTCGTTTGAGCCAAACATTTTTCCCTAGAGCCATCTTTACAAAGAAACCCGCACTAATGTTATGGAAATTGGATCCGAGTCAAACTCTCTGAAAATGTAGCAACACTTAAGCTGAAAAGTTTTTGGTCTGACACATAGATATCGCCGTTTTCAAAAAAATCCATATGATTTTTAGGAATTACCAACCTTCAAACGATACGTATAAAAATTTTATGACATTTCGACTATTATCTACAAGTTACAGTGGTTTTAGTGATGCTAATTTTGTTATTTTCAAAACAATGGAAAAAAATCGAATTTCGTGTGTTGATTAAATACTATTTTTTGATGGGAAAAAATACCATTCAAGCAAAACAATGTCTTGATAAGTGTACGGGGACTCTACCCCTGGAAAATCACTCATCCATTTACTGGTATGCTGAATTTAAACGCGATCGTACAGATACAAATGATGTTGAATGCTCTGGACGCCCAAATGAGGTGGTTACCCTGGAAAACATCAAAAAAATCCACAAAATTGTTTTGGATGACCGTAAAGTAAAATTGCGTGAGATAGCTGACACCCTAAAGATATCAAAAGAACGCGTTGGTCATATTTTGCATGAATATTTGAGCATGAGAAAGCTCTGTTCGAAATGGGACCGCGTTTGTTCACATTGGACCAAAAACAACAACGTGTTAATGATTTTGAGCGCTGTTTGAACCTGTTGAAGTGCAATAAAAAGGATTTTTTGCATGCGATACGTGACAATGGATGAAACACGGATCCATCAGTAATATCGGAATCAATCGGCAGTCAGCTGAGTGAACAGCAGCCAGTGAAAGCCGCCTGAAGCGACCAAAGACACAACAGTCGGCTGGGAAGGTTTTGGCCTCTGTATTTTGGGATGAGCATAGAATAATTTCATCGACTATGCTTAGAAGGGAAAAACCTATCAATGCGAATATTATATAAAGTTATTGGTGTATTTGAAGACAGAAATCGCAAAGAAACGGCCCCAAATGAACAACAAAAAGTTCTCTTTCATTAAGACAATGCACCGTGTCACAAGTGAACGGTTACGTTGGCAAAATTGCATGAATTGAACTTCGAATTGCTTCCTCATCCACCGTATTCTCCAGATTTTGGCCCCCAGCGATTATTTATTTATTGCCAGACCTCAAAAAAATGTTCGCAGGAAAGAGATTTGTTCCAATGAAGAAGTTATCGCCGAAACTGAGACCTATTTTGGAAGGCAAAGACAAATCTTTCTACAAGAAAGGTATAGAAATGTTAGAAAAGCGTTGGACGGATTGTATCGCTCTTGAAGAAGAATATATTGATGAATAAAAACAAATATTGCAAAAAAAATGTGTTTTAAGTAGTTAAACCAAAAATTTTTCAGCCTACGTATTATGTTATGCTTCAAACCATTCTGCTCAAAAGTCTCCATGGACACAAAGTCCAAAAAATGGATAGATTAGGAATTATCGAACCTGGAATTGGTAAAAAAAAAATGCTGAGAAAATGCTATTTTTTGCGTTTCTTAAGGACTTATTTTGACTAGAACATAACAGATGAAACGATAAAAATATTAGGCGGGAAACAGACCTATCCAAAGACATAGTAATTTGAATGAATTTAACTAATATCACAAGGTTATGCATTAACTGCAACCAGTCAATTAATGAAGAGATTGCTACAATTGAACACCGGTTTGAGACTAAATATTTTTATCCTAGTCCAAAAATAGTACATATCTCATCTGCAATACAGCTGATAATATACATCGATTATCCACCACAAAGCTAACATGTTTATTCAAATTAATTCGACAAGAACATATTTTTACGATAAATTCCAATTTTGCCATGCCGAGTACAACTATAATAATTATTTAAATCCAATTTGGTCCTATTGTAGAATAACGGCCATTTTTTTATCCATTTTTGGATTTTACTCCTATAACTTTCATCATTCTTTCTTAACAATTTCCTTAGAATTGTCGAAAATAAAGTATAACTTTTTATATGTTCTAGTCTAATTAAATCCAGAAAAAAGCCAAAAGTTTGCGAGAAATAAACGCTATTGGAAAGTAGGATCAAATTGGCTCAAAATAATTATTATATTCGTAATTATTAACTTAAAAACATAAAATTCCATTAGAATTTTTCGCAAAAATATGTTCTAGACCAGGAGTGCTCAAACGGTCGATCGCGATCGACAAGTCGATCGCGAGTGCTTTTTGAGTCGATCTCGAGAAAAAAATTCCGATATAGAACTATTCACAGATTTTGTTTTAGGTAACTAAAACAAAATGTAATGAATAAACTACTAAAATTTATTCGATCCACAATTAGGCCAGAATAACCCCCTCATCACTTTCTTTTATCGTAATAACCCCCTGCTAGCGGCAAAAGGCAGCTTTTATCAAAGGAACGCGCGGTACTTGTCAAAGAAAAGCCGCGTTTTTGATTCCCGCCGATTTTTCTAGAAACTTCGGGCGGCGTGTTTAACGGGAACATTTCGAGAGACTTCATTCGCGCCGATATAAATGTTGCGCCTGCAGGAATAGGAGTCAGTCTGAGTTGTAACTTGAAGGCGATACATCGATACAAAGTTTTATTAATAAATAGTCCAAAATGAGTGCGGCGAAGAAAAGTAAAACTTATCATTTTAATAACGATTGGGAGGAAGAATTTTTTCTTTTGTATGGTAAAGGATAAGTGCATTTGTCTCATTTGCCGTGCGTCAGTTGCAATACCTAAGCGTGGGAACTTAGAGAGGCATCATAAAACGGTTCATAAAAACTATGAAAAGGATTTTCCGTCACAGAGTGAATTAAGAAAACGAAAAGTACGTGATTTGATAACTTGTTTGAGAAAGAACAAACCATGTTCACAAGACCAGCCACAATCAAAAAGCTGCAACGATCGCGTCATTTAAAGTATCTCATATATTGGCGAAACACAAGAAACCATTTGATGATGGATTGGTTGTGAAGGAAGCATTTATTGAAGCGGGTGAGACTTTATTTGGAGATTTTAAAAATAAAACAGAGATTATGTCTGCTATTAGAGAACTTCAGTTATCTCGTCCGACTGGGCCAAGGCGTGTTGAAGTCATGAGTCAGGACATGGCAGATAAATTAAAACATGATATCATGGAATGTACATACTTTTCTTTACAGTTCGACGAATCCACCGATATGACAGACACTGCCCAGCTGTGTATTTTTATTCGAATGGTATTCAATGACATGTCGGCTAAGGAAGAGTTTTTTTTTAAATGATTCCTCTGAAAGGAAAGACCCGTGGCGAAGATATATATGACGTTTTTCTTCAATTTTGTAACAAACTGCAAGTTACCAATAAATAAACTAGTATGCATTACAACCGATGGAGCACCAGCAATGACTGGAAACAAAAACGGTTTTGTGGCATTGTGTCGAGCTAATGATGATTTCCCTTCATTTTTCTCCTTCCATTGCATTATACATCAACAAGTTTTGTGTTCAAAAGTTCTAAACATGGAGGAGATTATGGGCATTGCAATAAAAATTGTGAATTCTATCCGTGCACGTAGCTTGCAACGACGGCTTTTTAAATTGCAGTTGGAAGATAGTGAGTCAGCTGAACACACTGATTTAGTTCTTCACACGGACGTCAGGTGCTTGAGTCGCAGAATTCCTAGAAAGGTTTCAAGAATTATTGCCCGAAATAACAGCTTTTCTGGACGAAAGAGGTGATGACACTCAGATCACAGTAAACACACTATACAGTAGCGAAACTCAAGGATAATCGCATAGGAAAATCAGGTTCGTTTTCAGAAGGTCACGTGGCAATCCGCCATGTTAAAAGTGACCAGCGCGAGATTTGAAATACAAATAAAGTTGTGCAAAGTTTTATCATTCAAAATCATAGATATAGAAATGTTTGAAAATTTTTGATTTGTTATTTAATACAGCATGAGTAATATAAAAGTTAATGCAGCATGAGTAATATAAAAAAAACAAATGAATACAGGTGAAAAAAACTTGATAGGAAGGTATTTGATGGAATTCTTCATATTCAACTTCAATTTTTAATAAACCTTATCCAAAATTCAAAAGTCTATCAAAGTTAAACGTCACTGTTTGAGGTTAAAGTTTTATTTACATCATTTTTCAAGTAAATTTGTGATTAGATGTTTTTTAAGGACTAAATTAATTTAATGTTTTTAATTGTCATTACTAAGATGTCAACATCTTCTAAAATAAGAGCATTTTTTCTAAGCAGTGTTGTGTGGTTTGGTGTGATAGATCTCTCGTTAATTAAAAAACACTGTATCTACTTTTTGGTACTTATTTTTTTTTTTAAACTACAAAACAATATTGTGTAACTTCGAGAAAGGTTAATATAATATTATTAATGAATTATGAACGTATATGGTATAGACCTCTATTTTCTATGTGAATGATTCTTAGAGGTTCTATACCATTTTGTGTTCTGTTATCTGTATTGCTTTTTGATAATGTAATTAATGCTTACTTTTATTTACAATGAATTAATATTTAGATCAAAGAGTCAATACAGTAATTTCGTAATTATAGTTACATACAATACTTGGTTATGACCAAGCTGACTTGTCAATTACAACTATATTGGGAATGTGGAATCTTTGGCACAATGACACTACTCAGTATATATCATCACTACACCAAACATTTTATTTTTGCACTCGACGCGCGTTTCGATAACCATATTAGCTTCATTAGGAGAAATGATTGACTCATATATACTGAGTATTATCAATTACAGTTTTAAAAGAAAAATAACTATATTTAATTTATAATATAGGTATAGAACAATAGAAATAAGTTCTTTATAGGAGGAATATTATTAACAGGTAACTAAATCTTCAAAATTTTAATAGTAACCATAATTACCATCAAAATGAACTTCGATTAGGTGTACTGTCCATTTTAACGAACTTATTTTCAGAATATTTTACTCTCTGACACACATCGTCTGACAAAATCATATTACAAAAATATCTTTGGAATCACGTTAAAATTTTTCTTATTTTAATTGCATATTTGATTCAATAATCCATTTATATCAGTTATTTCAATAATCCCATTCCCCAGTGGTTTTGTGATCTCAACACGACACTTAATATTTAAACTTTCAAACCCAGCTTATAAGAAAAAATAAAATATACTGTCTAAAATTTGAAAATAATAAATATGTTGTTATAGGTTCTGTATCTCTTACAATATATTCACAGAAACTTTTGAAAGATTGGCATGAAAAAGGAGCAATGTAATTTATAGAGAAAAATAGAAAAAAAAAAGTCACTTTCAGAGTATTAATTGTACTTGCAATTAAACAGTGTTGAATTTATCAGGTTTTATTATTAGAAAAGCTGTGTCAAACAATTAATTCAGATGAAGTTATTGAAAACTAGAAGCCTCTTGAGAATACACCTTTTAGAAAAAAAATAATATGTTTTACGAGGCATGTTTTTTAAGTATAGTACCGTTTTTGGAATTAAAAAAAGACGTGCAAAGATATCGCTATAATTTTATTTGTACATGAAAGCCTGTACCTTAATCTACTTTTTTACATAATTTCCGTGAATATTGACGGCACTTGTCATAACGTGGCACCAGTTTTTTTGAATACCCTCCTCATAAAATTCTGCCGCCTGACATTGTTAAACCACTGTATCACAAATGTTTTGACTTCGTTATCGTCAGCAGTCGCACAATGATGAAATTGTAAAGCGTCTGTTTTCTCTCACCTTTTCGTCCACTTTCTGCACCAAATCCTTCATTAACTGACCGAAGGACGCCCCACTCCGTTCTTCATCATGCACATTTGTGCGGCCATCTTTAAATGCTCTCACCCATTTCCTTACCATTCCATCACTCATAATGTTTTGTCCGTAAACTTCACAGATCTCACGATGACTATCGATCGGTTTTACGCCGTTTTAGCACTAAGAAATGCGTTATAACATGGCCCGGTACTTCACAATCGGGTGTTGGCGGGACTCACGATTGTCGGATTTTTTGGGCATCTTAGAAAAACACTCAGTAAACAACGTATCAATGAAGAATCAGACGTAATGGCGTCAGTGCGTAGACAGGAGATGTAGGTTACCAGCGTGCATGCGCGGAACGCCGACCGTTATCGCTGCGGCGGCGGAATCGCAAAACGGTACTTACTTAAAAAACATGCCTCGTATTTATAATTTATCAAATATAAATAGTTTTAAATAACTGAATACTGGTTTACACAAAAATAAATCTTTCTAAAAACCAGAATTTGGAGGATTATTTATTAATCATAAAAAAATTACACAGGCACACAAAAAAAGTTTTTCACTACCGAACAGATCGCTATAACCTATATGTATTTTTAGGCACCGAAACCGAATTTGAGGTCAGAATCGAGCAAGCACGTCAGGATTTTTAAATAACCAGCCGAACTAAGTTAGAAACAAATTTCAAGCTTTAATGACCAAATCACTCTACAAATATGAACGTTTTATTAAATCAATCAAGGTTCCCTGGAAGGCCGTCTCTTGAGCAAATATGCCTAAACAAAATGTACATTAGTAATGATAATATTGTTTCATGCATATTGTATTTTTTCAAAAATGCATTTAAAGATAGCGAAAAGTTGTCTTGTGAAAGCAAGCAATAGAGATTTATTAAAACAATCAACAACTCCAACAACTTTAATCACATACCATGATTTCTATGAAATCATTGTTTCAACTAAAAACAGAGAAACTGCAAAAAAAATCATTATTGCAGCAACTTAAACTTTGACGGATAATACTGTTGATGATTACAAGTGATGTAAATAAGGCATAATTAAATTTAGTTGTTATGATTTAGAATAATAATCTTAGCGCGCCCTGATTGAGTTAGAAATGTCTTTATTTGCAAATTTTAGAGCATAAAAAAGTGTGACTCGAGCAAATAATTTGCGAAAATAATTATATGGAATATTGCAATTCTCAACGGCACAACAATAAGCTCCTTTCCCCATGATTATATAAATTGTTTCTCAACGTTTTCGATTCTCTTCACTTACAAACGTTTTTTAATTCTCTTTTTCTACAAACTCTCTTTTCCTTCTGTCTTTATATTCATATAAACTGCAGTCACATCAAGAAACGATGGACAATACATTTCCAAAGACACATTCCGAGATCGGATGTAAACACTGAGCGGCCATTTTGAAAAAGGACCCGTCGACGCACGCGCCGTCAAAATCTGGTCATCAAATTGGAGCTCAGTTTCGCTACTGTAGTATGTTTACTGTGGTCATGCTCTTAGGGTGAAAAAATGTGGAAAAAAATCATGTACCCGGGTCATGCTCTTAGGATGAAAAAATTTGGAAAAAAACCATGTACCCGGGGTCATGCTCTTGGGGTGAAAAAATTTGGATAAAAACCATGTACCCCAGGGGTCATGCTCTTAGGGTGAAAAAATTTGGAAAAAAATCATGTACCCGGGGTCATGCTCGTGGGGGTGAAAAAATTTTGAAAAAACCATGTACCCGGGGTCATGCTCGTAGGGGTGAAAAAATCTGAAAAAAAAACCATGTACCCGGGGTCATGCTCTTAGGCTGAAAAAATTTGGAAAAAATCATGTACCCCCGGTCATGCTCTTGGGGTGAAAAAATTTGGAAACAAACCATGTCCGGGTCATGCTCTTGGGGTGAAAAAATCTGGAAAAAAACCATGTACATGGGGTCATGCTCGTGGGGTAAAAAAATTTGGAAAAAAAACCATGTACCCGGGTCATGCTCTTAGGGTGAAAAAATTTGGAAAAAAACCATGTACCCGGGGTCATGCTCTTGGGGTGAAAAAGTTTTGGAAAAAAAAACCATGTACCTTGGGGTAAAAAAATTTGGAAAAAGTTTTGAAAAAAACCATGTACCCGGGGTCATGCTCTTAGGGTGAAAAAATTTGGAAAAAAATCATGTCCGGGGTCATGCTCGTGGTGTGAAAAAATTTTGAAAAAAACCATGTACCCGGGGTCATGCTCGTCGGGGTGAAAAAAAATCTGGAAAAAACCATGACCCGGGGTCATGCTCTTGGGGTGAAAAAGTTTTGTACCCCGGGGTCATGCTCGAGGGTTGAAAAAAAAAAAAACCATGTACCCGGGGTCATGCTCTTAGGGTGAAAAAATTTGGAAAAAAACCATGTACCCGGTCATGCTCGTGGGGTGAAAAAATTTGGAAAAAACCATGTACCCGGGGTCATGCTCTTGGGGTGAAAAAATTTGGAAAAAAACCATGTACCCGGGTCATGCTCGTGGGGTGAAAAAATTTTGAAGAAAACCATGTACCCGGGCCATGCTCTTAGGGTGAAAAAATTTGGAAAAAAATCATGTACCCCGGGGTCATGCTCTTAGGGGTGAAAAAATTTGGAAAAAAATCATGTACCTGGATCATGCTCTTAGGGTGAAAAAAATTTGGAAACAAACCATGTACCCGCGGTCATGCTCTTGGGGTGAAAAAATTTTGAAAAAATCATGTACGAGCAGTTAAATGATTTATTTATTTTTTGTGATTTCTGTTATTGATAGATTTTAATATGTTTGCATTTTATTTTTTTTAATTATAATCGTGTAACTTATTTTCGAAGTACCTACCTTTAAATGTTATGTGTGAAACAGGTAGTTTTAAGAAAGTTGGGAAAATAATCTAGATGTTTACATCTTAATAAGAAAATTCGTCGAATTTTTGGATCGTTAGCTTATCTGCATGTATTAGACATTAACTTAAAAAATTTGAAAAAAACCATGCCGGGGTCATGCTCTTGGGGTGAAAAAATTTGGAAAAAAACCATGTACCCGGGTCATGCTCTTAGGGTGAAAAAATGTGGACAAAAATCATGTACCCAGGGTCATGCTCTTAGGGTGAAAAAATTTGAAAAAAGTCATGCTCTTGGGTGAAAAAAATTTGGAAAAAAACCATGTACCACCCGGGGTCATGCTCTTAGGGTGAAAAAAATTTGAAAAAAACCATGTACCCCCCCGGGTCATGCTCTTGGGTGAAAAAATTTGGAAAAAACCATGTACCCGGGTCATGCTTCTTGGGGTGAAAAAATTTGGAAAAAAACCATGTACCCCCGGGTCATGCTCGTGGGGTGAAAAAATTTTGAAGAAAACCATGTACCCCGGGATCATGCACTTGGGGGTGAAAAAATTTTGAAACAAACCATACTACCCGAGGTCATGCTCTTGGGGTGAAAAAATTTTGAAAAAACATGTACCATGGGGTAAACCCTTATTTTTTGTGAAACCACTCCACCACCTTCTGGTATTAACCCACCTTACCCCCTCTTACCCTTACCAACCCCCACCTGTAACCCCGTACCCGTACTCCCCTAAACGTTAACTGGTTCTTGCTCTAGGCTTTTTTTTTGAAAAAAATAAAAAAATTTTCATGTACCCCGTTCCATGTTGAAACTTTTGGGGTGAAAAAAATTTTGAAAAAAAAACCATTGTACCCGGGGGTCATGCTACTTTATTGGGGGGTGAAAAAATTTTGAAAAAAAAAAAAACATGTACCATTGGCCCAGAGTCACATGCTCTTGGGGTGAAAAAATTTTTGAAAAAAAAAACAAAAAAAAACCATGTACCCTAACATGTGGTGAATAAATTTAACCCAAAAAAATGTACACCGCACCCGGGGTCATGCTCTTAGGGTGAAAAAATTTGGAAAAAAACCATGTAACCCCGGGTCATGCTCTTGGGTGAAAAAATTTGACAAAAAACATGTACCTTGGGGTGAAAAAAATTTGGCAAAAAAAAACCATGTACCCGGGGTCATGCTCTTAGGGTGAAAAAATTCTGGAAAAAAACATGTACCCGGGTCATGCTCTTAGGGTGAAAAAGTTTTGAAGAAAAAACCATGTACCCGGGGTCATGCTCTTGGGGGTGAAAAAATTTGGAAAAAAATCATGTCCGGGGTCATGCTCTTGTGGTGTGAAAAAATTTTGAAAAAACATCATGTACCCCGGGGTCATGCTCGTGGGGTGAAAAAATTTTGAAAAAAACCATGTACCCGGGGTCATGCTCTTTGGGGTGAAAAAATTTTGAAAAAAAAAAAAAAACCATGTACCCGGGGTCATGCTCTTAGGGTGAAAAAATTTGGAAAAAAACCATGTACCCGGGGTCATGCTCTCTTGGGGTGCAAAAATTTTGAAAAAAACCATGTACCCGGGGTCATTGCTCTTGGGGTGAAAAAATTTGGAAAAAAACCATGTACCCGGGTCATGCTCGTGGGGGTGAAAAAATTTTGAAGAAAACTCATGTACCCGGGCCATGCTCTTAAGGGTGAAAAAATTTGGAAAAAAATCATGTACCCCCGGGGGTCATGCTCTTGGGGTGAAAAAATTTGGAAAAAAATCATGTACCGGGGGTCATGCTCTTAGGGTGAAAAAATTTGGAAAACAAACCATGTACCCGGGGTCATGCTCTTGGGGGTGAAAAAATTTTTGAAAAAATCATGTACGAAGCAGTTAAATGATTTATATTTTTTTTTTGTGAATTCTGTTATTGATAGATTTAATATGTTTGCATTTTATTTTGTTAATTTATATCATGTAACTTATTTTCGAAGTACCTACCTTTAAATGTTATGTGTGAAACAGGTAGCTTTTAAAGAAAGTTGGGAAAATATCTAGATGTTTACATCTTAATAAGGAAAATTCGTCGAATTTTTTGGATCGTATAGCTTTCTGCATGTATTAGACATTAACGTGGTTAAAAAATTTGAAAAAAAACCATGTACCCGGGTCATGCTCTTGGGGTGAAAAAATTTGGAAAAAAAACCATGTACCAACCCGGGTCATATGCTCTTAGGGTGAAAAAATGTGGACAAAAAATCATGTACCCAGGCGGGGTCATGCTCTTAGGGTGAAAAAATTTTGAAAAAAATGTCATGCTCTTAAGGGTAAAAAAATTTGGAAAAAAATCATGTACCCGGGTCATGCTCTTAGGATGAAAAAATTTGGAAAAAAATTGAAAAAAAATCATGTAGCCCGGGTCATGAGGCTCGTGGGTGAAAAAATTTGGAAAAAAACCATGTACCCGGGGTCATGCTCTTAGGGTGAAAAAAATTTGGAAAAAAAACCCATGTACCCGGGGTCAGGCTCTTGGGGTGAAAAAGTTTTGAAAAAAACCATGTACCCCGTAACCCCGGGGTCATGCTCTTAGGGTGAAAAAATTTGGAAAAAAAACCATGTACCCCGGGTCATGCTCTTAGGGTGAAAAAATTTTGAAGAAAATCCAGTACCGTGGGGAAACCATGCAATAGGGTGTGAAAAAATTTGGCAAACAAACCATCTACCCCCGCGGTCACATGCTCTGTGGGGTGAAAAAATTTTGAAAAAATCAAGGTACCCGAGCAGGTAAATGATTTAATAGTTTTTTGTGATTTCTGTTATTGAAGATTTAATATGTTGCAATTTATTTTTTTTTTTTAAATTATATCGTGTAACTTATTTTTCGAAGTACCGGGGTCACCTTTAAATTTTGTGAAAAAACAGGTCAGCTCTTTGGGTAAGAAAGTTGGGAAAATATCTAGACCCCGGTTTACATGCTTCTTCGTCGATTTTTTTGGATCGTCTAGCTTTCTGCAATGTATTAACATTAACTTTGGAAAAAATTTGGAAAGGAAACCATGTACCCGGAGTCATGCTCTTGGAGTGAAAAAATTTGGAAAAAAAAAAAAAAAAAAAAATCATGTACCCGGGTCATGCTCTTAGGGTGAAAAAATGTGGACAAAAAAAATCATGTAACCCCGTGGTCATGCTCTTAGGGTGAAAAAAAAATTTGGAAAAAAGTCATGCTCTTTTGCTTGGGTGAAAAAATTTGGAAAAAAAAGCAGTGTAAATGATAGTACCAAATCGCAAACACCCCCCCGGGTCATGCTCTTAGGTTAGAAGTTGGAAAAAATGTTGCCATGGTATTTTTACCACCGACCCACCCCATCGTGGTAAACTTATTTTCGAAGTACCCACCGGGGTCATGCTCTGAAACAGGTAGGTGACAAAATTTTGGGAAAAAAATCATGTTACCCCGGGGTGCATGGGGCTCTTAGGGGTGAAAAAATTTGGAAAACCATTTGAACGCCCCCCCATGGTACCAATACCCCCATTGTACCCGGGGGTCATGCATGCTCTTTAGACATTGGGAAAAATTTAGCGAAAAAAAAATTTGGAAACCCCCAAAACATCCATGTACCCTGGGTCATGCTCGTGGGGGTGAAAAAATTTGGAAAAAAATCATGTTCAATGCTTCTTAGGGAAGGGGTGAAAAAATTTAGGAATAAAAAAAAACTCACATGGGTATGCCCGGGGTCATGCTCTTGAGGGTGAAAAAATTGGAAAAAAAAAAAAAAAAACCATGTACCCGTGGTCATGCTCTTAGGGTGAAAAAATCTGGAACAAAAAAACCATGTATGTACCCGGGGTCGAGCTCTTGGGGTGTAAAAAGTTTTGAAAAAAACCATTTGTTCATCAAGTCATGCTCTTGCTCATAGGGTAAAAAAATTTGGAAAAAACCAAACTACATGTACCCTGGGTCATGCTCTTAGGGTTGAAAAAAATTTGGAAAAAAAAAATCATGTACGGGTGTGGTAAAAAGTTTTGAAAAAAACCATGTTACCCCGGGTCATGCTCTTAGTGTTTTGTAGGGTGACAAAATTTGGAAAAAACCATGTACCCTGGGTCGATGCTCTTAGGGTGAAAAAAATTTGGAAAAAAAAACCATGTCATGCTCTTGGGGTAAAAAAATTTGGGAAAAAAACCATGTACCCGGGGTCATGCTCTTAGGGTGAAAAAATTTGGAAAAAAAAAAAAACCATGTACCCGGGGTCGTGCTCTTGGGGTGAAAAAGTTTTGAAAAAAACCATGTCATGCGCTTAGGTGAAAAAATTTGGAAAAAAACCATGTACCCTGGGTCATGGCTCTGTGAGGATGAATAAATTTGGGAAAAAAATCAAGCTCCGTGGGGTTGAAAAAATTGAGAAGAAAACAATAATGTACCCGGGGTCATGCTCTTAGGGCTTTATAAATAATTGAATAAAATCAATGTACCCAGGTTCCTGGCTCTTAGGGTGAAAATTTGGAAAAAAACCAAGTACCGCGGGGCACATGATCTTAGTGGGGTTGAAAAAAATTTGGAAAAAATCCATGCTCTTGGGGTGAATAAATTAGGAAAAAATCCTGTACCAGGGGGGTAATGCTCTTAGGGTGAAAAAATTTTGGAAAAAAACATGTACCCGAGCGTCTATTCCTCTTAGGTGAAAAAATTTGGAAAAAAACCATGTACCCCAGGGTCAATCTGCGATTGGTGCGGGTAATAAATGGAAAAAATCACATGTACCCGGGGTCATGCCTTGGGGTGAAAAAATTTGGGGAAAAAAACCATGTACCCGGGGTCATGCTCTTAGGGTGAAAAAATTTGGGAAAAAAATCACATGTACCCGGGGTCATGCTCCTTCAGGGTGAAAAAATTTGGAAAAAAAACCCATGCTATGTACCGGGGGTCATGCTCGTTTGATGTAAAAAATTTTGAAAAAACCATGTACCCGGGGTCTTGCTCGTGGGGTGAAAAAAAAAAAAAAATTTGGAAAAAAACCCATGTACAGGCCGGAGGTCATGCTCTTAGGGGTGAAAAAATTTGAAAAAAACCATGTACCCGGGTTCATGCTCATGGGGTGAAAAAATCTGGAAAAAAACCATGTACCCGTTGTCATGCTCTTAGGTTGAAAAAATTTGGAAAAAAACCATGTCACCCGTGTCATGCTCTTCAGGTGAAAAAATTTAGGAAAAAACCATGCTACCCGGGGTCATGATCTGGGTGAAAACCACAATTTGAAAAAAACCAATGCTACTCCCGCGGTCATGCCTCTTGGTGTAAAAAATTTTGAAAAAAAACCATTACCGCCGGGTCATCTCTCGGTGGGTGAAAAAATTTGAGGAAAAAAACATCATGTACCCGGATTCATGCTCTTAGGGTGAAAAAAATTTGGAAAAAAAGCCATGTACCCGGATCATGCTCTTAGGGTACAAAAATTTGAAACAAACCATGTACCCCCGATACATGCTCTTGGGATGGCAAAAAATTTTGAAAAAAATCATGTAACGAGCAGTTAAAAGAATTATATGTTTTGTGTGATTACTGGTTATTGATAGACTCTAATAATGTGGCATTTTAGTTTTTTAATTATATCAATGTTACTTTATTTTCGAAGTACCTACCTTTAAATGTTAGGTGTGAAACAGGTAGTACCCTCTTAAGAAAGTTGGGAAAATATACCAGATTGTTAACATCTTAATAAGAAAATTCGTCGATTTTTTTGATCCGTTAGCGTCCTGCAATTAATAGACACATTAACGTAAAAAATTTGAAAAAACCATGTACCTCTGTCATCGCTGGGTGGCAAAAATTTGAAAAAATTATGTACTGTTAAAAAATTTGAAAAAACCATTACCCGTCATCCTGAAATAATGGTCATGTACCCTCATGCTCTAGGTGAAAAAGGTGAAAAAATTTGGGAAAAAATCATGTACCCCGTACATGCTCATAGATTTAAAATGTGAAAATGTACCCCGGTCTGCTCGTATACAAAATTTGAAAAAAAACCATTTGGAACAACCTTGGGTCATGCTCTTGGGTGAAAAAATTTGGACAAAAAACCATGTACCCGGTCATGCTCTTAGGGTAAAAAAATTCAGGAAAAAAATCATGTACCCGGGTCTTCTCGTGCACGTCTAAAAAAACATGCCCTTAGGTAAAAAATTTGAATCATGCTCTTTATGCTCTTGGGTGAAAAAATTTGTGTAAAACCTATGTACCTTGGTCATGCTCTAGGGTAAAAAATTTTGGAAAAAACCATGTAACCCGTCACCCGGGGTCATGAAAAAAATCTTAAACGGTCATCTCTTATGAAAAAATTTGGAAAAAAATCATGTAACCCCCGGGTCATGCTCTTAGGTGAAAAAAATTGGAAAAATACCAGGTACCCAGGGTCATGCTCTTAGGTGAATAAAGGTGGAAAAAAATTATGTACCCGGATCATGCTCTTAGGGTGAAAATATTTGGAAAAAAACCATGTACCCCCCGGGGTCATGCGCTTGGGGTGAATTAAAGTTTTGAAAAAAACCAGTGACAGCCCTCATTTCTGGTGTGAAAACAATTCGGAAAAAAGACGCATGTAACACAGGGTCATGCTCTTAGGGTGAAAATAATTTGGAAAAAAATCAGTACACGGAGTCATTCGTGTGTGTGAAAAAAATTTAAAAAATAATCATATACCCGTCATTTCTTGGTGAAAAAATTGTAAAAAACCTTGTACCCTCATGTTCTGTTGAAAAAATTTGAAAATAAAATCATGTACCCCCCGGGTCATACTCTAGTGAAAAAAGTCTAAAAAAAAAACACATGTACCCGGGTCATGCTCATGGTGTGAATAAATTTGGAAAAAACCATAATACCCTTTATAGGCTCAGGGTAAAAAATTCTGGAAAAAAAACCATGTATCCCCGTCATGTCTTGAGTAAAATATGTTTTGAAAAACCATGTCTCGGTACATTTCTTGTTAAAAAAGTTTTATATAAAACATGGACCCCGGTCATTTCTTTGAGAAAAAATTTGAAAAAAATCATGTACCAACCCGGGAGTCATGCTCGAACTAAGGGAGAAAAAATTTGGAAAAAAGTCATGCTGTTTGGGGTAAAAAATTTTTGAAAAAACCATGGTACCTGGGTGTGCTACTTGGGTGCACAAATTTTTGTTGAAAAAAAATCAGTACCCTGGGGTCAGCTCGTTGGGTGAAAAATTCAGAAAAAAAACAAACCATGTACCCAGGGTCATGTTCTTGTGGTTAAAAAAATTTGGAAAAAAAACCATGCTGGGGTCGATGCTCATGGGTGAAAAAATTTGGAAAAAATTATGTACCCCCGGGGTCATGCTCTTATGGTGAAATATTTTTGTAAAAAAACATATACTCGAGGTCATGCACAAGGGTGAAAAAATTTTGGAAAAAAAAAACCATTGTACCCGGGGTCATGCGCTTGGGGTGAAAAAATTTTGGAAAAAACCATGTACCAGGTGTCATGCTCATGGGTTAAGAAAAATTTGGAAAAAAACCAGTACCCCCCGGGGTCATTGCTCATGGGGGTGAAAAAATTTGAAAAAACTCATGTACCCGGGGTCATGCTCGTGGGGTGAAAAAATTCAGAAAAAACATGGACCCCAGTCAAGCTCGTGGGTGAAAAAATTTGGAAAAAAACCATGTACCTGGGGTCATCCAGCTCTTGGGGTGAAAAAATTTGGAAAAAAACCATGTACCCCGGGTCATGCTCATGGGGTGAATAAATTTTAAAAACAAATCATGTACTCGTGTCATGCATCGAGGGGTGAAAAAATTTTGAGGCTGGAAAGATCATGGACCGGGGTCCATGTTCGTGGGTAAAAAAATTTTGAAAGAAAAACTCATGTATACCCAACAACCTCGCGGGGTCCTATGTTTCGATTGTGGGGTGAAAAACAATATTGAAAAACAACATTTATACCCTCACCCGGAGTCATCACAAGGGGTGATAAACGGAATCTGGAAAAAAAAATCCTTGTACCTTGGGGTTATGCTCTATGGGTGAAAAAAATTTTGAAAAAAAACCATGAACTGGGGTTCATGCTCTTTGTGGGGTGAAAATAATTTGGAAAGACCATGTACCACCCTGTACCCGCGGGGTCATGCTCCTTGGGGTGAAAAAATTTTGGAAAAAAACCATTGTACCCGGGGTCATCTGCTCTCGAGGGGTGAAAAAACCTGGAAAAAAACACATTTACCCGAGGTCCGATCTCGCTCTAGGTAAAAAAATTTGGAAAAAATCATGTACAGAGCAGTTACATATTTTATAATTTTTTGTGTTGTCTGTTACATGATAGAATTTTACATATGTTGCATTTAATTTTTTAATTGTATCCATGTACGTGGTCATGCTCTTTGGGGTCGAAGACCTAATTTTGAAAATGTTATCATGAAACGAGCAGTTTAAATGTTAATATATTTGTGATTGATATCTGTTATTGATAGATTTAATATGTTTTAAATCCTAAAGGAAATTCAGTCCGATTTTTTAGGAATCGTCTTAGCCTTTCTGCATTTATTACTGACATTAACATAAAAAATATTGGAAAACAAACCATGTACCACCCTGGTCATGCTCTTGTGTGTAAAAAAGTTAGGAAAAAAACATGTACGTGGTGTTGAAAAAATTAAGAAAAAAACCATGCCGGGAGTCATTCACTCTTGGGGTGAAAAAATTTAGAAAAAAACCTATGTACCCCCTCCGTGGTCATGCGTCTTTAAAGGGTTAAAAAAATGTGGAACAAAAAACATGTACCCCGGGGTCATGCTCCTTAGGGTTAAAAATGTTGGACAAAAAGTCATGTACTCTGGTCAGAGCTCCGTGGGAAAAAAAATTGGAAAAAAAATCATGTACCCAGGGGTTTTCCAATATAGCTCTTAGGGTGAAGAAAAATTGGAAAAAAAAATTACCCCAATGGGTACCCAGGTCATCTACTTAGGATGAAAAAATTGGAAAAAAATCATTTACCCCGGGTCATGCACTTGGGGTGAAAAAAATTGAAAAAACCATGTAACCCGGGGTCATGCTCTTAGGGTGAAAAATTTGGAAAAAAAACATGTACCCCCCGGGGTCATGCTCTTGGGGTGAAAACGTTTTGAAAAAAACCATGTACCCGGGGTCCATGCTCGTGGGTGAAAAAATTTGGAAAAAAAACCATGTACCCCGGGGTTCATGCTTCATGGGGTGAAGAAAAATTTGGAAAAAAACCATCTACCCGGGGTCATGCTCATGGGGTGAAAAAGTTTAGAAAAAAAAACCATGTACCCAGGGTCATGCTCGTGGGGTTGAAAAAATTTGAAAAAAACCATGTACCACCCGGGGTCCTGCTTCTTTGGGTGAAAAAATTTGGAAAAACCATGTACCCAGTGGTCATGCACTTGGGGAGAAAAAATTTGAAAAAAAAACCATGTACCCCTCCCTCCCCCGGGTCATGCTCGTGGGGTGAAAAAAATTTTGAAGAAAACCATGACCCGGGTCATGCTCTTAGGGTGAAAAATTTGGAAAAAATCATGTACCCGGGGTCAGCTCTTAGGGTGAAAAAATCTGGAAAAAAAATCATGTACCCGGGATCATGCTCTTAGGGTGAAAAAT
>CM032447.1:230999258-231058258 GCA_019049505.1 Pachyrhynchus sulphureomaculatus | reverse complement strand
AAAATTACGACGGTATTTTATTTCTTTGCTTCTTGGTCGGGATATTAAGTGATAAGTAGTTAGTTTCTAAGAATATTTGTTTGAGCGTGGATCAAATAAACAATTTTCTCGAAGACGAGTTTTTATTTTAAAACAAGATATCAGTTTTAATATTATTGTTGACGCGCTTGCATCAGTGTAGTCTTTTTGCAATTTTTGACGTGTTGTGTTAAAGTTTAACGTGTACCATGCCACCCGCAAAAAAAGTATCTCTTCGTGGGTAGCTGATTATCCTGGAACATTTACATACGACGAAAATGTTTTATATTGTCGAGTTTGCCAGAAAAATGTTTCGTGCACAAAAAAGTTTCAAATTGACCAGCATGCCAAGACAAGTCTTCATATCGCAGGATTACAAAAAAAGGCCCACGACAACAACTTATAACAGCAGCAAGTAGCAGTGATTCCACTTCTATAGGCAAACAAAAAAACCACTTTAGTATGGATTTATGTGAAGCATTGCTTGCAAGTAATATTCCTCTCCACAAACTTACAAATCCTAAATTCAAAGATTTTCTGCGAAAATATTGCTTGAATCAAAAAATACCAGACGAATCAACACTGCGTAAAAATTACATACCAACAATTTACTAACATGTTCTGGAAGAAATGAACTTAAGGATGACATTATTTGGATTTCAGCTGATGAAACTACCGACAGTTGTGGTCGCTATATTGCGAATTTAATTGTGGGTGCATTAAGATTAGAGCCTTCTTCTTCCTATTTGCTGGCCTGTAAAGAACTTGACAAGACAAATCATTCTACGATCGCCAGATTTGTGAATGAGGGTATTAAAAAAAATTTCCTGAATCTTCTGCAGATGAAAGAATGTTTATATTTCTCTTAGATGCTGCTCCCTATATGATCAAGGCAGCCAAAGTCCTCCAAGTATTTTATCCAAATTTAATTCATGTGACGTGCTTTGCTCACGGAGTTCATCGACTCGCTGAAGAAGTACGATCCACGTTTGGAAATGTAAATAAACTGATTTCATCAGCAAAGAAAGTGTTTCCTACGGCACCTGCTCGCAATAACGCCTATAAAGAAAAACTGCCAAATGTGCCTTTACCTCCCGAACCAGTGGTAACTCTATGGGGAACATGGATTGAGCTGTACTATTTTACAATGAATATTTCGAGGCCATAAAAGGTGTAGTAAATGACTTCGATAGTGCAGAGGCTATGGCAGTTCGTCAATCGAAGGAAGCATTTAACGATTCTGATATTAAAAAAACATTGCTTTGATTAGCACTCACTTTTCCCACATACCTGCGGTATTAAAAAAGCTTGAAACTCAAGGTTTGGCGTTGACCGAATCAATTCAGTTAATGAATAAAATCCGTCAAATAAACTCCACATTACCAGATGTATTCCCGCATAGCGTTAAAGCAAAGTTTGAAAACATTTTGTGCAATAACCCAGGCTTTGAACCTTTGTGGTAAATTGATAGTTTTATTAATGGGACGGGTGAACTTTTGCCAGAAACAATAAGTGCTAACATAGCACCCAAATTCAAATACTTTTATTATTATTTAATATTGCATATTTTGACCCTTTTCATGCATATTTTAAGAATTTTTTATGCATATTTGCATGCAAATTTCAAGATTTTTATGTTGCATATAATCCGGTCTCTACTTATGACATTCTGTACTCCAGCTTCCATTATTTTCTAATCGACCAATCTAAATTCTTTGCCCTACTATCCCACTCACAAGTATAACATGGGAATTTCGTATAGCCTTGCTGTTAACCAAGAAGCAAAATATGCATTTTTCATAAAGTCTGTTATATTTTGCCTTTGTTTGTTGTTTATTGTCCACAAATGTAACAAAATACATCTGGGCTATTTCTGCAAGACCCAGAGGCAATAATTATGCATAAGAAAAAAACACAACCTTAATCTCACACGTGTACGCCTGTCACTCTAAATGGCGGGCGTAGTTTGCTTGAAAAGTTCTACAGTAACTGTTTTGACTTAGAGAGGGATGGATATACTATGCGTATGTGTAGTGGGGATATCATAGATCATAGAATGAATTATACTATCAAAGTAAACATGAATTTACTGCTTTAAAACTGATAAAAATATTTAATAACTTTAATAGACTTATTTTAAAGATAATATCTACATGTATACATGAACAAAAAGAATTATGACGTGATACGTTAAAACGGAGCTTATAAAGGGTCTTCCATTTGGGACTTGACAACTTTGAAATTTCACTGTGAACGCACCCTTAAGCCAATCACCGAACTGTCAACGTCAAAACATTCAGTAAAGTCAACATTTTCATCATGGTGAAGTACACGAACGAACAACGTTTACAAATAATTAAAATTTACTACCAAAATTGGGAGTCGGTGACTGAAACTTTAAGAGCGTTAACGCCAATTTTTGGTCGTAATTCTCGTCCCAGTAGACAAGCAATTCATAGTCTAGTGAAAAAATTTGAGTTAACATATTCGCTGCTGGATGTTCCCGTGCCAGTGAGACAACGAGTTGGTCGAAGTGGCCAGAATATTGCTACCGTTCAAGCGTCCATCTCAAACGAACCAAAACAGTCGATTTTACGGCGTTCTCAAGAATTGGGCATCGCTCAGACCACACTATGGCGAATTTTGCGAAAGGATCTTGGCCTGCACCCTTATAAGTTAAAGTTAACTCAAGAACTAAAGCCACTCGATCATATGAAGTTATACGTTCTCGAATTGGGCTCTAGAAATGTTGGAAGAAGATGACCAATTTCATCGCAAAATCATCTTTAGTGATGAAGCGTATTTTTGGATAAACGGTGAAAACCCTCATGTGCTTGAAGAAACATCACTTTATCCACAAAAAATTACTGTTTGGTGCGGTTTTCATGCCAGTGGTGTCATTGGGCCGTTCTTTTTCGTTCATGAAAATAACCGTCACGTTACAGTCAATGGAGATCGCTACAGAGGCATGTTGCAATGTTATTTCTTTGATCAATTGCATGGGCTAGACATTAATGATATGTGGTTTCAACAAGACGGCGCCACAAGCAACACAGCGGGTGGAACAATCGACTTACTGCAATCTAAATTCGGTGAACGTGTTATATCGAGAAATGGTCCCGTCGAATGGCCGCCTAGATCGTGTGATTTAACACCTCTAGACTTCTTTTTATGGGGGTACGTTAAATCATTGGTCTATGCTAACAAGCCTGCGTGGTTAGAGGAGCTCAGAGCCAATATTGAAAAAGAGATAGCGGCCGTTTCCGTCGAAATGTGTGGCCGAGTCATCGAAAATTGGGTTCAACGAATCGACCGCTGCAAACGTGCCCGTGGTGGACATATGAATGAAGTCGAATTCCATACATAAATGTTTTGATTGTACTTCAAGCCGATAGTAAAATTTTCGAAATGTCTCAAATGGGTTACGTTTTATTTCAAAAAAAAAGTTGTCAAATCCTTAATTGAAGACCCGATATTTGGAATGAGCAGGTCAAAATCTATGTTTCATGTGAGAGTAGTCGAAAAACTTTTTTATCGCGGACCTGTGTCATTTCAGTGTCGCAACGAGTTCCTTGATATTAAGATTTCGACCTAATTCCTTCTCGTACCAAGTCACAGTAGTAAACAGGGTGTCGTTTAATATGAAAATTTCTTTCAATAAATACCCATTAAAATAATTTACTTCACCACTACGCAAAAGTTAAATAACAATGTAAATGGGTCCTTTTGCAGTTTATTATATTTCGAACCTGCATAATAGGTCACTAAACTCTAAAATTTCTGTCTGTCATTTTTGCGTTCAGTTTTGTTCACATTTCTTTTCAGAACCACTTTACGTTTTCGTACAGACGTGAGCCTGCGAAGGAAGGAAAGTAATAAAAAAAGGCAAAACAGTCTTGAAGTAATTTGGAGCATTTTGATTTTTGTGAATTAAATACGGCATTTATTATTATTTATTTTAATAATTATTTTATTATTATTAGCGACCATCAGTATGGCTTTCGTAAGTAAAGATCAACATTATGTAACACATGTTCGGAATATCGCAATTGAACAGTTTGGAGAATGTCGAGCGGTTGCACTTGATATATCTAAGGCATTCGACTGTGTTTGGTCTGCCGGATTAATGGCTAAGCTGCGCTCTTATGATGTGTCTGAAAAGTTTTGTTTATGACTTTGATGTTTCCTTAACGGCAATTTCACTATTAACGCCGGTGTGCCCCGAGGGTCCATACGGTCTCCTATTCTCTTTCTCATTTTCAGTAACGATCTGCTGGAAAGGACTAGAAATCCAATTTACATCTTTGCAGATAACAGTCACTTTGAACGCTTGACCAAAGGCTACTTACCAGGTGTATAAGTATGAAATGCGGATTTTTTTCTAAAAAAACATGTTAAATTTGGGAGAACGATAAAAAGTGCTTTATTCAAAGTATGCTCCATCGCTTGTTATACATTTTTCCTATCTTTAGGGAAATTTGTGAATACCACGCCAGTAAAAAACCTCCCCTTTTGCTGCGAACCATTCATCGAGCCATTTTTTCTTCTTCGTACGAACCAAAGCGCTACTCAGCAAGTGCGTGACCCATCGATGCAAACAAGTGGTAATCGGAAGGAGCCAAGTCTGGTGAGTAAGCCGCATGGGGTAGAACTTCCCAGCTGAGTGCTTCCAACGTGTCGCGAACTGGTTTTGCCGTATATGATGGAGCATTGTCATGAAGAAAAATGACTTTATGTTGCCTCTTTCGGTATTCTGGCCTTTTTTCAAGCAGCGAACGGTTCAAATTGGTCAATTGTTGTTGGTAACGTTTAGTATTAACCGTTTCCCCAGGTTTTTACAGCTCATAATAGACCACGCCCCCATGGTCCTACCAAACACAGAGCATCGTCTTTCTGCCAAAGCGATTCGGTCTTGCGGTCGATGTGGATGGTGCGCCTGGGTCTACCCATGATTTTTTTGCGTTTGGGATTTTCAAAATAAATCCATTTTTCATTCCCTGTAACTAGACGATGCAAAAACGACTTCCTTTTGTACCGAGCGAGCAAAATGTCACACGTGTTTTTGCGCTTTTCCATTTGCCTGTCGTTCAACTCATGTGGTACCCATCTACCGGTCTTCTGAATCTTTCCCATCTCTCGTAGCCGATTGGAAACAGCTTGTTGACTAACGCCCAATTGCTCGGCGAGTTGTTTTTGTGTTTATGAATCATCTTCATCCAACAATGCTTGCAATTCCACAACTTCGTATTTTTTTGGCTGTTTTCCACGTTCCTTGTCTGCAACATCGAAGTCATCACTTTTGAAACGCCGAAATCATCGTTCACACGTATCTTGCGATGGAGCATGTTCACCATAAGCTTCTCGAAGTAATCGGTATGATTCAATAGCAGTTTTCTTTAAATGAAAACAAAAAATTGCTGTCCGCGAATGCACTTTATTCGGTATAAATTTCGACATATTGAACACAACAACACAAAACTATGCACACACTTTTCCAGTTTATCACTCGTGCGCGTTTAATACTTGTTGATGGCGCATTGTCAAATCTTTATAGCATTGGTGCACCGTCTGTTGTCTGAAATCCGCATTTCATACTTGTACACCTGGTATATACAACAGTTATATTGAAGTCGTCACCTCGTAACCCCAATAACTCGCTTCTAAATTTGTAGAGCTCAAAACTATCGGAAAGGTATTTGAGTAAGCGCTTTTCTTTTACATTTTTCCTGCCTGGTAGGCAAATATCCGCAGACAGCAGGAAGTCGTTCAACTTAACAAAGACATGGAAGAAATGCTATTTTCCTTATGTTTTAAATTAGATTAAGAATACATAATTTAAGTAAAATTATTACTTGTAAGGCCTTTTAGCTATTTACCCAATTTCCTGTGCCGTCCGCCCGACTATTCCTTATCAGCGCGTATCAAAGAGAGAGAGAGACAGGGAGTAAGCCTAGCTCTCGTGCATTTTTACCTGATAAGAATGCATTTGCATAAGGTCATAATAAATAAACGAAGTTTATCTGGCGACGCCGTGTTTTGTATGCACGCCCGTTTAGATCATTTAGATAAGGTAAAAAGTTTTTGTATATACAATATATCGGGGTTGCGAGCGATTTTATACGTATAAATATTTGACATTTAGTTTTGTGTTTGTATTTGCTCATAGATTTACCTGTACCTGGCATATTGTGTTTAAATATGCTGTAAATTTTTATACGTTATTTCTGATCAAGTTAATAAATTACTACGCTGAGAAAAATCACTGCTGAGCAACGAGTCCTGAAAAGTCCAAATGCTGTTAAAGGAAAAACAAACAAAAATAGCACATTGACGATAGGAAACAAATCCTTACCCATTACCATTAGAAGAAAAAAAAACATAAAACAATCACTGCCCCATTTAAGGTTAAAGATTCGGCAAAGTATAAACAGTATCAGAAAGCATAAAATTCCTCAATGACCGACTTCAACATCTAGTGCCACAGAAAACCAAAAAAATCGCCACAAGGCGAATCCACTCGTAGTTCCTAAAACATCAGTCATCAGACGTATAGAAGAAGCCGAGGCTTTATACTAAACAGAATTCAACATTAACAGTTTACTCGAGGAATGTCGACTGGAAACGATCAGTTACGAGTTGGTTGAATGTAAATGTTGTCAGATTTCTAAAATTTATAATATTCAGTGATTTGCGGGCTTTCCCTGTGTTACTAAATATTTAATTTAATGAAATAAAATTGTCGCGCAGAGTTATCGTTAATAGAGAGAAGAAAGCAAATAACATTATAATTATAAGAAGTAGCTGAATATTTTCTAAATTTGTATTTTAATAAGTTATATATAACCTACTATTAAAATGAACAATATCATTGATAACACCGGTACACATTTGGGTTTTTAACGGTCGTACGGACACGAGACGCGGTCATTTTTTTGCAAAGACATTTGAAATTTTGTCCAGTGTTTTCTACTTCTCCTTATCGTATTCATTATCCCAGAAGCCAAACAGCGCCGAAACAGTTAATAATGAAGAACAACAAAAGTAGTAAAATCCTTGAACGCTAACTAAAAAATCATTAAAGGGATTTCCCAGCACCTTTCTCTCGAACATGCAGTACTGAAATAAGTAGCCATGATAAACGAAGAGTGGGATCAGTCGCAGAAAATTAGTTGCCGTATCGACAAAGCTTTTCAAAAACTCAGCAATAAAATTAAGCAGTCTTAAGATGTTATGTCTTCAGTGTCCTTAATGGTGTGGAATCTTGGACGCTGACTGAAGCCACTTCTAAGAAACAACGAGGATGTCTTACGTCACATGAATAAGAGACTGGAAATTACGGAAACTGTTAAAGAGGGAAAATTAGAGTATTTAGGACACATATTGAGAAATTCCTACAGATATGGATTACTACTCGTACAGCAAATTCTCCAAGGAAAGGTATTTGGAAAAAGGGGACCAGGACGTAGACACATCTCCTGGCTAAACAATCTGCGAAATTGGTTCTCAACAAATACTATCGGTCTTTTCAGAGCTGCAGTGGATAAAGTAATAATAGCCAGAAGGATTGCCAACATTCGAACCAAATAGGCACTTTAAGAAGAAGAAGATGAACTTGATATCTTATTTCATTCGAGAGTTATCGTACCAACAGAGAGACAGACAGACCGACGGAAACGAGTGACTATATGTTCCATGATCTAGGAACCCTAAAACGTGAAGAAAAGCAAGAAAATCTCGAATTGTGATTTTTTCACGAACACAATACTTTCCTCTAAAGGTTCTATTTAGGGATTTTTATGCGTTTGAATACTTCTGCCAATTCCTCTACTATGATTTTACGAGCACTCAAGTGCATCTTCCGCGTGCACCTGTTTCGATAACTTTCATTTCATTTTGAACCCTCGAGTGCCACGCAGCATCTCTCGTGAAGCACGTCAGACGTCATAACGTTTTAACTAATAAAGAATGTGCAAAAGTGAACGAATTTTAATTGTGTAAAATAATACTGTCCCTGAAGGTGAGTACAATTTCATTGTGTTTCTAGATTTTCTTATTTGCTTAATGTTAACTGAGAAATTAACTGTTCAGTTATTGAGTTTTTTGAGAAAGTATTACCAAAAATCTTTAAAGAACAAGCAACAAGTTAAAAACTCCATTGAACTCTGACTTGAAGTCCGTTGGAGGTTGTTTGTTAGACATTTTTTGCCAAAATATCGAAAAATTGAGCGATAGGTGTCGCAAGTTTGGTATCTGTGTTAGTTTTTCTGCGAAGGTGTGCGTGGACACCATGAACTCGTCGATCTTACTTAAAATTCTGGAAAGTGTTGCAAACTTAAAAAAATTGTTAAAAAAATTCGGGATGATGTTACAAAATTCAATCAATTGTTTGAAAATTAAGGAAATTGTTGCAAAATGTGAAAAATAGTTAACAAACTAGGGCAAATGTTGCAAAATGGGAAAAAAACTTTAAAAATTCTGTAAATTATTGCAAAATGATAAAATTGGTTAAACAGTTCGGGAAAATGTTGCAGAATGATAAAATTAGGTAAACAATTCGGGAAGTTGTTCAAAATATGAAAAATAGTTCACAAATTCGGGTAAATGCAAAATGGGAAAAATACTTTAAAAATTCTGTAAATTGTTGCAAAACGAAAAAATTAGTTAAACAATTTCGAATAATGTTGCAAAATGATAAAATTAGATAAACAATTCGGGAATTTGTTGCAAAATGTGAAAAATAGTTCAGAAATTTGGGTATATGTTGCAAAATGAGAAAAATATTCTAAAAGTTCCGTAAATTGTTGTAAAATGACAAAAAATTAGTTAAACGATTTGGGAAAACATTGCAACATGTAGCAGATTGTTTATAACTTCGTTGAAATTGTTGCAAAAATTGAAAAATAGTTGAAAATTTAAATAAAATGGTACTAAATTGGGAAAATATATTCCAGATTCTGAAAATTGTAACACAATGTAGCAAGTCGTTTAAAAATTCTGGAAGTTGTTGCAAAATGATAAAAATTGTTTAAAAATGTTGGAGAAAGTTCCAAAATGGAAAAAATACTTTGAAAATTTAGTCCATTGTTGCAAATTTTTCCAATTTTATTTAACTATTTACAATTACCCAAAATTCATTAAAAAAATTGAATTAAAATGTAAGTATTTTTTTATTTTTACAGAAAATGCATGTGGCAAAATGGGAATTTCTTTATCAGAAAATATATTTTCCTACTCGTCAATAAATGTAATTATTGCCAGTATTGAAGCGGAAGTGACAAAAAAAGTTCGCATTTTGCCAGAAAATTTGAAGAAACCGATTGTCAAATCATGACATGACAGAATTCCGAAATAGATGGCAAAAAGTTCATAGAATTCAAACGCAATTCTTCGCAAAGTTTGATGATTGGCTCAACGCTTGTGTGTGGTCAACAAATAAATATGTGACGAAAAAACACACAGAAATGAACACCTCAGGGCGTCCTTTATTGGGTTAAGACGATTTAAGTGAGTGATCAAAACGGAGGAGGATAGCATCTATTAGGGAATAAGTCACGTTTTTCCAGAAATAGTCCCCCCATTTCGGAGCTGTAGTTTTGTTTTTTGAAATTTGATCTTCATTTTTGCAATCAGCGACCCCAAAAACCATGTGTACAGAGTTTCGTGAAAATAACCCCATTTTCCAAAAATAGGCCGCTATTTTGGGGCCGCTATTTTGTTTTTTGAAAATTTGACTTTATATTCTTGATCAGCGGTCCCGAATATCACGGTATACCGAATTTTGTCCAAATCGAATAATACCTTCATATTTTGGACGAAATATTTACTGAACGACGTGAAGCCGTACGGCATGCTTTCATTGATAAGTAATAGTGAAAGTAGAGACCGGATTATATGCATTTGCATATTTTCATATGCATTTGCATATTTAGACCATTCTCACCGATTATTGCATATTTTACCCAAAATCTAGTAATGATGCATATTTTCCCTATATTTACAATATTTCTCGGTATTACTAGGCAATTAAATTGCTCAGGGTATTGTTAATGTCGCCGTCTGGAACCGATCTTATCGCCGGAACATTACCTGCATTAGTCTAAACATCGATTAGGTTATAGTGCCAAGGGAATACTCAAAATTACGACGGTATTTTATTCCTTTGTTTCTTGGTCGGGATATTAAGTGATAAGTAGTTAGTGTCTAAGAATATTTGTTTGAGCGTGGATCAAATAAACAATTTTCTCGAAGACGAATTTTAAAACAAGATATCAGTTTTAACATTATGGTTGACGCGCTTGCATCAGTGTAGTCTTTTTCGCAATTTTTAATGTGTTGTGTTAAAGTTTAACGAATCTTCTGCAGATGAAAGAGTGTTTATATTTCTCTGAGATGCTGCTCCCTATATCATCAAGGCAGGCAAAGTCCTCCAAGTATTTTATCCAAATTTAATTCATGTGACGTGCTTTGCTCACGGAGTTCATCGACTCGCTGAAGAAGTACGATCCACGTTTGGAAATGTAAATAAACTGATTTCATCAGCAAAGAAAGTGTTTCCTAAGGCACCTGCTCGCAATAACGCCTATAAAGAAAAACTGCCAAATGTGCCTTTACCTCCCGAACCAGTGGTAACTCGATGGGGAACATTGATTGAGCTGTACTATTTTACAATGAATATTTCGAGGCCATCAAAGGTAGTAAATGACTTCGATAGTGCAGAGGCTATGGTAGTTCGTCATTCGAAGGAAGGATTTAACGATTCTGATATTAAAAAAACATTGCTTTGATTAGCACTCACTTTTCCCACATACCTGCGGGTATTAAAAAGCTTGAAACTCGAGGTTTGGCGTTGACCGAATCAATTCAGATAATGAATAAAATACGTCAAATAAACTCCACATTGCCAGATGTATTCCCGCGTAGAGTTAAAGAAAAGTTTGAAAACATTTTGTGCAATAATCCAGGCTTTGAACCTTTGTGTCAAATTGATAGTTTTATTAATGGGACGGGTGAACTTTTGCTAGAAACAATAAGTGCTAACATAGCACCCAAATTCAAATACTGCCCAGTTACCTCAGTGGATGAGGAATGGTCTTTTTCCACTTATAAACATATTTTAAGTGATCGAAGACACAATCTTACTCCCCAACGTTTGGAACAATACCTTATTGTTTACGTGTACAAGAATACAAATGTTAAATAATTTTAAAAAATGTTAAATAATTGTTAATTAAATTTAAACATCGTTGATAACCTGATTTTGAAATAAAAAACTAAAAATTATTACTTTTATTACTATTTAATATTGCATATTTTGACCCTTTTCATGCATATTTTAAACATTTTTCATGCATATTTGCATGCATATTTCAAGATTTTTATGTTGCATATAATCCGGTCTCTACGTGAAAGTTTGTATGTACTTAAGGGTTATATTTAAATAAAAAAATGTATATTTTTTTAGAAATAAATAATTTATTGTCTCCAAGAACGGTAATCAGCACTGTTATAGTGTTTAATAACCTAGGCGTTTTTAACACCGTCATAGTTATAATAATAGATTCAGTTTTACAACTATATTGAGAAATATAACCATACAAAAAAATTACATAAAGAAATGTGAAAAACACCAGCATTTACACCGATAATATTCTACAAAAATTATAATAAAAAAAAGATGCTTTGGCATATTATTTTAATATATAGTTAACAAACCACTATAACTTACAACTAGGCAAAATAATAAAAATCTAAAAAATTTATACAAAACAAACTTAGGGGTATATTTACATATTTATATATACTGGTTCGTACATTACATAACATTTATTGTAACTTTCGCAATAATTATTTTATCGTAGTATATGGAATAGGTAAATTTTTTTAAGGTTAGAAGCAAACATATCCATACACACCAGACAGCATTTTATTTCACAAGGTTTCGATCAGTAACTAATTCCGTTCATCTTTAAGCCCCCCGCCCTACTGATGTCAAAAATAGCGTCCCTTACGAACATTTTTTAATCGAGGTTTTTTGTGTGATAAATTTATAAATTACCGATTTTTCAATTGTGTGTAAATTTCTCCATTATACGACAGTTTCAGTGCAAGAGGATATTTTTTAATTGGCGCCTCTTTCCTCTATAAGCGCTACACCTTTAGTGTTTCTCTTTTGTACAGAAACGGTTTTTGTCTCCAGATATCTCCCCCTCCCTTGAAACCTAGTCAAGCCATATATATATATATATATATATATATATATATATATATATATATATATATATATATATATATATATATATATATGTATATATACGTATATATATATATATATATATATATATATATATATATATATATATATATATATATATATATATTTAAAAAATATTACTTTAAAAAATATGCATGTCTTATTGCTGACAACAGTGACATTTTATAGAAATTACAAATCACTGAAAATACAAAAAATAACCATTTTTTGTTAGATTTTAAAATGGGTGAAACACATTTTGTTCACTCATTTTAATAATTTTAAGGTTCTACTAATTGTTAATTGTGATTCTCTTATATTCTGACCGCTGAAGTAAATGAGGTTGTAATCTATAGTGTGAATGTAACATATATATATATATATATATATATATATATATATATATATATATATATATATATATATATATATATATATATATATATATATATATATATATATATATATATATATATATATATATATATACAGCCTTGGCCAAAAGTGTTAGGCACCTCTAATAAACACTTGAAACTCATAAAATATTTTAAAAAAAGACTAATTGTTTTAACAATACTATAGGCGGCGCTGTCAAAAGCTAACTTAAACAATAGACAATCTCTTCTACAGGTCCATAAAACACCTGGCCCACAAAATTGCGATAATGAGGGTTTTTGAAAAATATTTTAAATCTCTTTTTACTACTTGTAGTGTCAAGAAGCTTCCGTGCGTGTTTTATTGGTGAACTGAACATTCTTATATTTGAGAACTGCCTAAGAAAAGTGGCTTGGTATCGAAAAACGAATTAAAATTCAAACCCTACATGAACAAGGCAAGTCCCAAGTAGAAATAGCCAAGTTAGTGAAATGTTCTCGGTGCGCAGTGCAGTGTGCTATTAAAAGGTTTGTGGAGACTGGCCAACAAAATGAGAACGGGCAGAAAACGTAAGACTAATAAACGACAGGACAGAAAACTCATCCGCGACTCTATTAAAAATCGAAAAAAACATCATCTGTGCTCGCTACAACTCTGTCAGAAGAGATTGGGATGCCGATTAGTTCTCGAACGGCAAGGAGAAAACTGACAGAAGCTGGATTAAGAGAGAAAGCTAAAAAGAAGCCTTGGCTTTCAGAGACCAATAGGAAGAAACGCTTAGAGTGGGCTCTGAAGCACCAACATTTTAGCGAAGAGGATTGGTCTAATGTTGTATGGTCCGACGAATCCAACTTTGAGGTAAGTTTTTATGATTTATTTTAACAAATAACTACATACAATTACTCTTGATTTAATCCGTTTTAGTCAAAATAATAATTAATTTTTTCTATTCTTACAGCTATTCGAAACGTCAGGTGTGACATTCGTGAGGCAGCATGTCGACGAGGAATACCATCCAGATTGCCTGGTACCTACTGTAAAACACGGAGGAGGCAGCATTATGATCTGGGGCTGCATGGCAGCTAAAGGTGTCGGCGAAATGTTCGTTTGTAAAGGCCGCATGAACAGTCAAAAGTACATAAATGTACTAGAAACTGTACTGATGCCATCGCTAACGCGCATTTTTGGCGACACTAATTTAGACGACATCAAATTCCAGCAAGATAATGCACCTTGTCATAAATCAGCGGCTACGATGCGCTGGTTTAGAGACAATAACATTGTCTTGTTGGTCGCAGTTTCCTGATCTAAACCTTATCGAGCGTCTTTGGGGTATATATATACATACATATATATATATATATATATATATATATATATATATATATATATATATATATATATATATATATATATATATATATATATATATATATATATATATATATATATATATATATATATATATATATATATATATATATATATATATATGTAGCGTGGCTAGGTTTAAGGGGGCTAGGGAAGCATATGGTGTACAAATTAGTCCGGTACCAAAATTATAACATTCGAGAAGCAGCATTTGAAGCATTGCATTTAAAATCCAAAAAAATGCAAATGGTTTTTTTAAACTTTGGGAGAACTTGCTGTAACATAATTCGTGCAAAATATGGTACCAGCGATTTCGAACAGGTGTTCTTTCGGATGGTAGATATTCTGGACAACGCCAGGGCATCCACACACATCAAAAACGACGCGGGATTTTATTTTTTCTTTAGGCTGGATGTTCTGGCCAACGCCAGGCCACCCACGGCAAAAATGACCCTATATTTTATCTTTTCTTCGGTCCGGGAGTTTTATTTTACTCGGCATATTTTCCAAAATAACCGTATCAAAGAGGTGACTTTGATCTTTCAGATCGTAGATGTTCTGGACAACGCCAGGTCACCCACGGCAAAAACCACGCGAAATTTTATCCTTTCTTTGGGATGGGAAATACTCTCTTTCGCGGCATATTCCCAGAAATGGCCGCACCTGATTACTATTTATTTCGATAGTTGCAACATCGTCTCGCCGAGTTCACGTCATCGAAGCCCATCCAAAAAAGCATATCCGAATTTATCGACTTGAACTACCATCTTTTTTCAGAGAGGAAATCTTCTAGCTGTCTGAACAGTGTGCGAAGTGTGTGGAAAATATCGCTAGTAAGTTTATTGCATAAGGCAGGTGATAAAAAATTGAAAAATCAGAAAAATAAATGTTAAGTTAATTTATGCT
Source organism: Pachyrhynchus sulphureomaculatus (assembly GCA_019049505.1). NCBI lineage: Eukaryota > Metazoa > Arthropoda > Insecta > Coleoptera > Curculionidae > Pachyrhynchus > Pachyrhynchus sulphureomaculatus. The sequence continues at coordinate 231,043,338 of CM032447.1, read as the reverse complement.
TCTAACTTTACTGTCTAATAAATGAACTATAAATAGTTCTATATTTTATTAAGTCCATATTACAACACTTCTTTAAAAGAAACATTCTTTCAAATATGGAATTGCTGTCCTGGTTTAAGATAATATCCACCACATATAGACATCCTTAAGACAAAAAAATCTTAAAATAATATTTTTATATATACTGGGCAAACAAAAAACTTTTTATTGAAAATTTTCCAGACGCGTAGTTTTTATTTAAAGTAGGCAAATAGGTAACAACTTTCCTGATCTGAAAAAAAGAGGTGAATTTGACAAATTCAACAATATCTGATATTGACAATTTCGAGACAGAGAGCTCTGAAAAGTTGTAAATAATATTTATTGTAAGTTTTTCTTATCTCTTTGAGTTACTCACACTCAATATGTTTGCGGCGACCCGAAATTTTGATCTGCCGACTAACCGTCTGCCTAGTTGTTCATTCTATCGGGGGAGTCGAATAAAAGTCTTTAACGTTGATTTTGCGGCCCCCGTGCCCTGGAATGCTAAGATAAGGCGCAAAATGCTACATCCAAAAATGGACTGTCGTTTAACCATTTGAATCAAGTACCATAACATCTGTTGACACTAAAAAAGCCGCCGCCAAGACCGGACCCAGCTTTAGGGCCCAAAAAACGTCGATCTATAAATTCATTCAACCATATAAAATCAATAAATTTATTTTGTTCTTGATAAAATAAGAGGGAAGCTGCAAAAGATAGACGCCGCCAATTCTGGAGGACGAAGCTCGACCCGCTTTTTCCAGCCAAAAAACGGTCGTTTTTCGAGTTTTTCAATAAGTAAGACCGTAAGTCCCAAGTTTTGGGTCCTACGCGTCTGCCCAAGTTATTTTTGGAAAATTTAGGCCTTAATTAATACAGGATCACAAGGGCTGGCTCCTCGCTTGTACGTGAACTAGCCAAGGCATTTTCAAAGTTTAAAAAAAATCGAAATTCTGATAATATGGACGCTATTATAGGTTCTACATAAAATTCGTGCCGGATGACTGAAATTATTGTTATTAGGCTACACTGTTAAAAAATCTTTAGATGAATTTTAAAGTATTTGCTTAAAATTAAGTATTTTTGCCTTTAAATTTTAGTAAAAATTAAAAAAAAAATCAAGTAAATCAATACTTGACAAATCAAGTATGAATGTTTGAAATTTTGATTAAACGCTTGAACAATTTAAAAAAGTAAATACTTTAAAATTCATCTAAAGTTTTTTTAGCGTCTATCTTCTTCTTCTTATAGTGCCATCGCCATTACTGAAGTTGGGCTGTAATCACGGCGAATTCGTCCCTATCCTGGGCAATTCGTAATAAAGTGTGGGTATCCAGATCTGTCCAATCTCGTATATTTTTCAGCCAGGAACATTTTCGTCACCCCACACCTCTTTTCCCTTCCATCAACAACCTGAGCAGTGAGTAACGTGGACCCCTATAAATATGTCCCAAGTAACGAGTTTTTTGTCTTTTAATAAATGACAATAGTGCTCTTTCTCTACCCATTCGACGAAGTACATCTTCATTAGTAAGACGCTCTGTCCAAGAGATCTTCAATATTCTGCGCATGACTCGTAATTCGAAAGATTCCAAACGATTCATTGATCGTACTCCCAAGGTCTAGGTTTCAACTCCATATAAAAGCACTGGATATATATAGACCTTTACAAAACGATAACGAGCATCCAAAGAAAGGGTTGAGTCTGTGAGGAGGTGTCTCATTTTGAGAAAAGCCGCTCTAGCCATTTAAATGCGAACTCGTACCTCAACTTCAGGATTCAAATTATTAGTTACCCAACACCCTAGGATTTAAATTTGTTTACTTGTTCTATCAATTGATCGTAAATACGAATATCTGTTTGCAACCCAGGTGTTCTTGAAATGACCGTTACTTCCGTTTTATTAACGTTTACTTTCATGCCTAAAATATGGCCTTTCCTAGATATATTGACGCTAAAGTCCATCCGCTGTATCTGCTATAATAACGGTATCATCAGCGTACCTTAGGTTGTTAATGACTTTGCCATTATCTTTGATACCATCTGTGGCATTCTCTAAGGCCTTCTGGAATACGTGCTCAGAGTATAGATTAAACAGGAGCGGGGAAAGAACACATCGTTGACGAACACCTCTTTTTATTCCTATTTCCTCAGTCTCTTTGCTATTTACTGGTGTTGTCGCCACCTGATCCCAATATAGGTCAGTAATGAAGCTTATGTTATTTTCGTCAAGGCCCATACTTTGAAGCATTTATATTAATTGTGGATGCTTGACTCGGTCAAATGCTTTTTCGTAGTCGATAAAACACAAGTAAAAAAACATGTTAAATTCAGAAGAATGATAAAAAGTGCTTTATTCAAAGTATGCTCCATCGCTTGTTATACATTTTTCCCATCTTTCGGGCAATTTGTGAATACCACGCCAGTAAAAATCTTCCCCTTTTGCTGCGAACCATACATCGAGCCATTTTTACACATCTTCGTTCGAACCAAAGCGTTGCTCAGCAAGTGCAAACACGTGGTAATCGCAAGGAGCCAAGTCTGGTGAGTAAGCCGCATGGGGTAGAACTGTCCAGCTGAGTGCTTCCAACGTGTCGGGAACTGGTTTTGCCATATGTGGTGGAGCATTGTCATGACGAAAAATGACTTTGTGTTGCCTCTTTCGGTATTCTGGCCTTTTTTCAAGCAGCGAACGATTCAAATCGGTCAATTGTAACGTTGAGTATTAACCGTTTCCCCAGGTTTTAACAGCTCATAATAGACCACGCCCCTCTGGTCCCACAAACACAGATCATCGCCTTTCTGCCAAAACGATTCGATCCTGCGGTCGATGTGGATGGTGCGCCTGGGTCTACCCATGATTGTTTGCTCTTGGGATTCTCAAAATAAATCCACTTTTCATCCCCTGGAACTATACGATGCAAAAACGACTTTCTGTAAAAATACACTCAGCTCGAAAAGTGCTTCTCGAGTTCCAAATCCTTGTCTAAATCCGAATTGCTCTTCGCTAACATCGGTACTGTTCACATCTGTTCGCATTTGGCTTCTTAGGTAATGGTATGAACACAGACTTAAGCCAATCCTTTGGTATAGTTCCTGTACTGTAGATGGAATTTATGCAGCTGCACAAGATAGAAATATTTGCTTCATTTAAAAGTTGGAACATCTTCGCATAAAGATTATCAGCCTTTCCAGTTCTTGCATGTTTTATTGGATCCCTAACTTCTGCTGGGAGTATATTTAAAGAAATTCCGTCCGTAATGAGTTGTGGTAATTCTCTGTCGTTATCAAAGGCATTTTTAATGTATCGAGCTCATTCTTCTCCTAGCCTTTTGTTCGGTTAATATCTGATTATTACCGTTTATTAAATATGTTGGTGTTTGTATACTGTTTGACCGGTAACTTCTTTAACTTTTTTATACATACTGAGATTTTTTAGCTGTAATTCTTCCATTTCCTGACATTGTTCTTCCATCCACTTTTCTTTAGCCTTTCTTATAAGCTTTCGAATCTGTTTACTGATCTCTTTATATTTAATTTTGTTATTGTTTTTATACCGTCTTCTTTCATCCATAAGTCCCATTACTTCCAGGGTCATCCATTCTCTTTCGCTGTCTTTGTTGGCATATTTAGTTTTTCGTTTTGGACTTTGACACAGATATTTTTAAACGACTCCAATGTGGCTTCGACTGATAGCAAGTGGCCTACTGAAATTGTTTCACTTATTTCTTGGTTGAGTGTTTCGGTTACTTGCGAACGAATTTCTGGGTTCCTCAGCAATCGAAAGTTGGGCCTATAGTATCACAATTACGATTTTTTTTCTTTGAACTTTGAAAATGCTTTGACTTATTCGGGTACAAGCGAGGCGTCTGCCCTCATGGTACTTTATTAATTAAGGCCCAAATTTTCCAAAAATAACTTGAGCAGACGCCTAGGATCCAACACTTATTTATTCAAAAACTCGAAAAACAACCGTTTTTGGCTGGAAATAGCGGGTCAACCAATGTTATGATACTTGATTCAAGTGATTAAATGATTTTGGATGTAGCAAAATCAACGTTCGATTCGCCCAATAAAATGAACAACTAGGCAGACGGTTAGTCGACAGGTCAAAATTTCGGGTCGGCCTCTTAGTCTATGTGGCTTTAGGGTAAAAATGTTCAAAATTTTCTAAAATGATTTAAAAATGCGGCCAAACAAATTAGAGAGACTATAGTTATTATCTATTAATAAATTTAATAACCTTTTAAAAACCAAGATTCTATATCTAAATAACTCACTTATTTGACATATTTCACATGGTGTATTTAAATCCCAACTAAGCACCACCTATAAATTAGAGCTTCTTTGAACATTATAAGATTTTAAAGTGTTACATTTTTTTAACTACCGGACCTATATATTTATAATATTACACAGTCGAGCTACTAACAATTACTAAAAAAAAGTAGTAGTATAGTATACAGGGTGTAAGATTTTCAATATTGCACTATATACATATCTAATTAAAAATTTAATTTTGGCATTCCCCTGTGCATTAAGGGTATAATTTCTTATTAAGGTCACTAATAGTTTATTTATAATAATGCGTATACATGTTTGAAGTAATTACTGGCCCGAAATTGAACAAATTACTTTTGAAATTCGAAAAATTTCCGAAAATGTTCAAGTCAATAATAGAAAGGCGTCTAAAAAATGCGTATCCTGTTTTTAGAACATCGCAGAGGCGTTATTTTTTCACTAATCCATGGTGATGGGAAAGACCGGTCCTACTTGGGAATTTTGCCCTGTTGAGTCAGACGTTGAAAGCTATAACGTTCATCACTAACCACGTGACCCAAGTAAGAACTTTTTCTCCTTTTTATGTTTTCAAATAATTCACGATCTTTTAGATTTGCTCTTTCGATTACATCTTCATTTCTTACTCTATCAACCCAAGATTTCATTTTAAATCCGTCTGGTTTGTTAACAGACGAAATTCTTAAGGTCCATGTTTTAACACCATATAACAGAATGGAACAAACACAGCGTTAAGCCATGTGGTACCTGAGTTATAGGTCTAGGTTCTTGTTACAAGGAAATTTGAACAACTTGATTGATGAAAGTTGATTTTGCCTGTTCAACGCGGGCTTTAATTTCCATATCCGGATCCCACTTATCATTTAAAGGGCATCCCAGGTATCTAAACCTTCTAACCTGTTCGACTATGCCATGCCATTTATACGAATGCGGAAGTTCTGGGATGGGTTTCTACTAATAATCATGAATTTTGTTTTGTTTATATTGATGTTTAATTCCATATTTTCTCCTGCCTTGTGTATAGCCTACAATAATGTCTGAAGAGCGTCTGCGCTTTCTGATAAAATGAAGGTGTCATCTGCATATCTGATGTTGTTTATCGGAACACCATTCACCTTGATACCCAGATCACTTTCCGACATTGCCTCGACGAGGGTTCTTTCTACATACATGTTAAACAGCATGAGCGATAAAACAAAATCCTGCTTAATTCCCTTCTTTATCTCAAAATCTTACGTTGTGCTACCATCTTGAAGTCTTACTTCAGCTCTCGGATTCCAGTATATGCCTGCAATGATTTTGATATATTTAAAATCTAGCCCTGGTCCTTATAGGTATTTTATGAGGAGGCTGTGCTTAACCTGGACGAATAAAAAGTAGCTAGTTACCCAAACACTTTGCATGTAACTACTTATATACGACAGTCGCTAAAAAAATGCTAAGCTATTTATTGCTGACTTCAAATTCAACTACTGTTTTGTCATAGTGTCAAAAAGCTGGACATGGATAGGATTTACAACAAATCCTCCTCCTCTAATCTAAATGTCTTGTCAGACATATCGTGATTATATCTGGCTATCCAGTCTGTTGACGATGTGTTTCTAGTAGTTGCACGCCAACGTTCTCTGTTAGCTGTTTGTCTTGTACCTTGCTCCATGTTGGTATCCAACAGCATCTCAATCGTATCCACCCACCGGCTACGTGATCTTTCGCGTCACCTCCTTCCGTTTGGTTTGCCCTGCACCACAAGTTTCTCTATATTATCAGCACGTGTAATGTGACCAACATACTTTAGGATGCTAGCATAGACTGTGATGGAAAGTCTCTGTTTCGGTTTGATCATATTAAGGACTGAAGGATTTGTTCGCCGAGCTGGCGGAATTCTCAGCATCCTTCGCCAACACCATATTTCAAACGCGTCTATACGGCGTCGATCAGCGATGCGTATAGTCCAGATTTCAGATGCACACCTGAATATGGAGAGAATATGGTTGCAACAAATAGTGTCCCCTTAAATGTCTAAAAAAAGAATACGCACTAGTTGCCCTCGCAACCCTATAAAAACTTACCATTAAAGAAACACCTAATTTTTAAATTATAATACCGAGGTTTCGGCCGTTCTAGGCGTGGTATTATTATTGTTATTGGCGTTAGATATTTCTCCAGCGTGACTTGAACAATAAAACTTCTTATGCGCTATAAATGTAGAGGTATAATTAAAGTATATGTCGCACGACTTGCAATAGTGTGCCCCTGGCTTGGCGACTTCTTGCATTATTTCATCATCCAACGACTTACTTTTGGGGGTCGTAGATAGTTCGGGTTCTTCTTTTATTGTGGTGCCCTCTATCGGTGCGATAATAACTTCAGGTTCGATAGCTTCTTTTTTTACTGTAAGAAAGGAATTTAGATTAAAACGACATTCTTTACTTGGTTTTTAGTGTTCCGTATGGAACACTTATAAGATCACTTCGGTGTCTGTTGGTCTGTCTGTCTAACTGTTATACCCGATTTTCTCCAAAACTATTTGACATAGAAAGTTTGAATTTGGCACTAATATAGGAATTGAGGGCCTCATCAGAGCCATATAGTTTTGAAAGTTTAATTTTGACTTAAAAGGGTTAGTTTTTGGGGGTGAAATCTGAAGTGAAAAAAATTCAAGGTCATCGAGTGGTGTCAAATGAAAGCTTGTGAAAACACGAGTTCAAAAAAATATAGAATGTAATACTTGCGCACACTTTTCTTTATATTATTTTTAAAAAAAATTGCTGTCCCCCCCTCTTATTTCGAAAACTACTGAGCAAAAAAATTTTGAAAAAATTCTGAAATATTCTCAACAGAGTGTAGATTGAACGAAATTTATCACGAGTGCATTACCTTTAATAACACAGATATACAAAAAAAATTCTCTATCTTTTAAGTGAGACACGTGTTTTCTTAAGTATTTTTTATGCTGAATCAAAAAAAAATCATCACTGTGAGATTTTTTCGGAAAACAACTTTAAAATGCCAGAAAACTGTTAAATTGAAAAAAATACATTTTAATAAATAGAAATCATTAAAGGAAATCAAACATTCGATCATTTGAAAACCAATTGAAAAGAAAAAGTTACTCCTAATAAATATAAAATTTCCAATAAAAAAACGAAAAAAAAAGAAAATTAAAAACAGAATTTATAAACGAAAGATATTAATTTTATACAAAATAGTTAAAATAAATGGTAAATAAAGAAACAAATCACTCACATACTCAAATACTCATATACTAACTCACCCATTTACTCACTCGCATATCATTGTACTCAATCAATCACTTACTTACCTCATTCACTCACTCGCTCACTCGCCTGCTTATTCACATACCCTCACACTCACTCATTCACATACCCTCACACTTACTCACTCACTCAGTCATTCACTCCTTCACATGCCCCCATACTCGAGTGAGTACTCACTTCTACACTCATTCGCTCACTCACTCACTCGCTCGCTCGCTCAGTCACTCACTCATTCACTCTTTCACATACCTTCATACTCAGTTATCATTATACTCACTCAATCACTTACTTACCAACTAACACACTCACTCGCTCGCTCGCTCAGTCACTCACTCATTCACATACCCTCAACCTCACTCACCCACTTGCTCGCTCGTTCAGTGACTCACTTCTTTACATGTCCCCATACTCGAGTGAGTACTCACTTCTACACTCACTCACTCACTTGCTTACTCACTCACTCGCTTGCTCGCTCAGTCAGTCACTCATTTACATACCCTCATACTCATTTACTCACTCACTCATTTCCGCGATCGCTCACTTACTCACTCACTCGCTCGCTCACTCACTCACTCACTCACTACCTCACTCACTCGCTCACATTCCTTCATATTCACTTAATGAATCTATCCACAAAATTGACTTCTAAAACTCTCAACATTAGACTGCATTTTGCAACCTTCTGTTCCTTAATAGTAAATGGATTTTTTTTTTTCAACGCTAAACACTATTCATCATGTTTTGATATCAAATTGGAATTTGAAACTTAAAACACTACTAGAAATGATAGTTTTGTTCGAAAAAAAATTCTTGTTTAGCTGTTGGATTTATTTATTTAAAAAAGCATTTTACTATGCTTTACATAGCATCCTTTGTAAGTGTTAAGAGCGAGTTTTTTGTTGAAACTGAACATAAAACTTTATTTTTTGATGTCAACTCAGGATTAAGGACTTCAAAAAACATTGGAAATAATAGTTTTGTTCAATATTAATAAACATTAAAAACAATTTTTTAATTTAGCGTTTGCACATATTTATTTTAAACAGCATAATGCTACGTAACTTATTAAAGGTGGTGTATGCGTGTTTTTTGTTAAACATGAACACTAAAGCCTAATATTTTTAATTTTTTAGAATAAATGTAGATTCAGAACATTTAAAGATGTCCGAAATAATAGTTTTGTTTCATAATTTTAATGATTAAACAGTTTTACGTTATTAAAATATACGTTTTTTTCAATTTAATAGTTTTCTGGCAACTTTAAGTGTGTTTTTTGAAAAAAACCTCACGGTGGATGTCTTTTTTTATGATTTTTTGGATTCAGCATAAAAAAATACTTAAGAAAACACGTGTCTCCCTCAAAAAACGGAGAATTTATTATTTGTATACCTGTGTAATTTATCTGGTCCATCAAAGAAACAAAAATTTTAAGATCATCAGTTTTCAAAAGAGAAAGGAAACAAACTTTGCCGAAAACTCATTTGGAGTGTGTTTTGTGAAGTCATTGTTCATTTTATACCTCCGTAACAATTTTTTTTTAATCAACGTACGGAACACTAATTGGGCAAGTCCGACTTGCACTTGGCCGGTCATCGTACTTGCCTTACTAAAGGGAAATATTGTATTCGTAAAAAAATCACCCTTCGACATGTTTACATTTTTTCACGTTTTAGGCTCCCTAGATTAGGAAATACATAGTTTTCCATCTCCTTTAGTCGTATCTTCGATTTTAAGTCGGCCGGTCTGTTGAAACTATAACTTTCGAACGAAATGATATATGGATTTAAAATTTGGCAAGCGTAGAATACTTGAAATAGGATGGAAATCTATATCTTGAGCGTAAAAAAAGTGGAGGTCATTAAATATTGATGCTTTCTATAATAGTGGATTAAAGGTTTGTGTCGGGATTTCTTCGGATATATCACGCTAAGGTTCTGTTTTAGGGTTCTTGGAGTCTAGAGACCTGAAAATCCTGTTATGTATTTACTACTATATACGTTTCTTTTGGGTCCAAATTTTCTTTTGTTGTAACTGTACAATAAGGAAACACTTGAAGAGTACAAAGAACCCAATAAAGAAGCCCCATCTATGTACTGATCTCCCGATAGTATTCATTGACTTTGTTTCAACTCTGTTAGTTGATAGTGAGAGTAATAAAGATTCACCATTAGATAATGCAGATTAAATGCGCAAGTTACAACACTTTAAAAAAAACCTGTCAAGTGCAAGTTGGACTTGCGTAATTAATGTTCCGTACGTTGATTGCTTTTAAAATAAAAAATTGTTGTTACGGAGGTATAAAAGGATCAATGATTTCACAAAACACCCCAAATGAGTTTTCAACAAATTTTTTTCCGATCTTTACTGAAAATCTTGAGATTTTTTTTTATATACTGGATATTTAAGATTATTTAAGATAATCATAATCATTAGCACTTTTCGAGATAAGGGGGGTCAGCGATTTTTTGGGATTCTTTAAAAATAGTACAAAGAAAAATGTACGCAAGTATTACATCATATATATTTTTGAGCTCGTGTTTTTACAAGCTTTCATTTGGCACCCCACTCGAATAGCTGGCAAATTTTTTTTTTCATTTCCGATTTCATTCCCCAGAACTAACTCCTTAAGTCAAAATTTAACTTTCAAAACTACACGGCTCTGATGAGACCATCAATTCCTATATTAGTACCAAATTTCAACTTTCTATGTCAAATAGTTTCGGTGAAAATCGGGTGTGACAGACATTGAAGCGTTCTTATAAGTGTTCCGTACGGAACACAAAAAAATGAGAATCGCTTAAGATTGTTAAAAAGCACTATTTCTAAATGTTCGTAGAAGAACGCCTAATCACTTAAAAAATAGATTCTATTCTGAAATTTTTGATTTGTGATCATTTCACATAAATAAAAACAACAGTATTCTTCAGATTAAATAAAATACGAGGCGTATTCGAAAAGCAAAGGCCGTTTGCATATTTTTAAATATTGGTGGGTCTGAACAAAGTTGTACACATGCAGCGCCATCTTTTAATTGTTTCCGAAGCCACTGAAGTGATTGTTTTGATTCAGTAGTCGCTTGCCTGCTAGTGAATACAGACAACAGTGTCCGCGAAAATCGTTGCTCCCGCCAGTTACAAAGTGCGTGCTGTGATTTGATTTTTCTGTGCAAAAGGATCATCAGCTGCTCAAATTTATCGGGAGTTGTGCTTAGTTTATGGAGCCACAGTAATGAGTGAAGGAAAGTTGAGACAATGGTGTCGAGACTTGTGCTTGATGAAGAGCGGAGTGGCAGGCCCAGTATCCAGACCGATGAAATTGTTCAACAACTGGGTAAAAAGTTGCGCTCTGATCGACGATTCCACTTGAAACAGTGGCTTGGTTTACAACGGTTTAAAGACAACGAGGAATTCAAAACCGCCGTTGTGAACTGATTCAATTTACAGGCAGAGAACTTATATGTAAAAGGATAAGAGAAGTGTTACGAAAAGTGCTTAGAAGTGAACGGCGATTATGTGAAAAATTGAAGTAGATTTGTCGGAAACTAAAATTGTCAATAAAAACTTTTTCTAACAAATACATTTTTTTTAGGAACACGGAATTGTTTTTCTAGTATAAAATGTGATTATAATCTATACTTTGAACTCTATACGACACTTAAAAGATCCTTTTCATAACAGTTTCATTTAGGTAAACAAAAAGATCCGGCCACGGCATTTAACTTATCTAGAATAATCTAAAAATTCTCTGCAAGTCATAATTACGGTTCAATATTCAGCAAAATCTGTTCGTTCGCGCGTTATCTACTATTAAATATAGAGTAAGATCGTATAAAAATTACTTTCAATTAATATTTAAATCGAAAATTGACGATAGAAATTCCTTTTCTAGGTATATTGGTACAAAGGCATTTTGAGACACTCAGTCTACATCTACCAACCCATAACGATATACAGTGACAGACAGAAAGTGTGCGACATATGGAATTCCTTTTTTTATTAAATTTAGAAGAAAAGTGAGTTTATAGGTAGATTACTTGAAACCGTGAAAAATGATTTTGCAGTGCCGATTGTAGTTTGAATTTTCTACAGTTTAAAGTCCAACAATTACTCTGTTTGTTAAAATATCGGAAATACTTATTAGGAAAAAGTGTCTGGAATTTTATTTTATGATAGTGTGCAAAATTTTAGATCGATTAGACCAAAATCGTATTTTGGCAGTTTTTGACCAATAAAACTATGATCATAAGGAAATTTTTATTTTTTTATTTCAAATATATTTGTTATACGAGGGCTACATTTTCCTCAGTTTTTACAAAAACAATGAAAGAAAAAAAAAAATTTGGTACACACCGTTTTATTGTTTCTCAAAATATTCGCCTTTAAGGCGGAGGCTTGAGTATGCCGCTGTGGTATGGTCTCCTCATTACAATGTATATATAGAAGCGATTGAGGCGGTGCAGCGCCAGTTTCTGCGGGCTTGTGCTTTTAAATTGGCCATGCCCCCAGATGGTTACCATATAGACCACCACAATCTTAGAGGCATTTTGGGTATTTCGATCCTGGAGACTAGTCTCTTGGATAAGTTAACATTTAATATTTAGTTAACTCGTCGCACTAGAGGCAGAGACCTGTTTGGTATTCCCTGTCATGCTATTAATTATTGGATATTATGGACCCATGTCCAGAATAATGAGGCATTTCAATCAGTTCGATTTCAGGATTCATGGCTCCATTGATAGTTTTAAATTGATTGTTAAAAGCTTGTGATATTTGCTTGCTGTGAAACTAGTTTTAATGATCTTGTGATGTTGGTTTCTGTTTATGTTTATGATTTTTATTATGTTTAGTTGTTTTAATTATGTTTATAATTGTGTAAATTGGCGCAACGCCGTTAATAAATAAATAAATAAATAAGAATTATACATTTTTGGTACGACTCGATACTGGGCTTCTTCGAGCTCATTTAGCATTCTAATCTTGAAAAGTGAAATTCCCGGAAAATGCACCGTGCGACACACTAACATATTTATTACGAGGAACCATTATTTTACTACAATTGAGACTAACGTACATAAGGGGGTAATGAGTGCTTAATTTTTATATCGTTGTACATTTAAACTTTAAAAAAAAAAAATTTTAATAATTTTCAGTATTACGACGGCCATTTTTTTTCAACCTTCAATCGTGCCTGTAAACAGCAAATCGAGTGTTATCCTGGAATTAAAGTAAAGTAGTTTAAAAAAGTTCATAAATAACTTTTCAAAATATTTACGAGGGTGGGTTGATATGTCTGGTAAATCTCTATAAAATGGCGGAAAATTTGATTAAGCGAAATGTGGAGTACTGCCCAGATAGAAACTGAACTGAAGGAAGTTCACCAGCACTCAAGATCAATTATTATTGGATAAATGAATTTAAACGTGGCTATCGGATACTGTAGATGCTGCACTTTCAGGACACCCGATTGAGATGTTTTCTGAAGAAATGGTCGATAAAATTCATGGTATCGTGATGGAAGATCGTCACATTAAGCTTTACGAGATTGATGAAATAATCTTAAGCCAGAAAATTCCTGAAAAAAGGAAATAAAAACGACCCCGATGATTACAGAACCAATACCCTGCTAATTAACACTAGTAAATTACTAACCAAGATTATGACAGCAAAAATAACAAAAAAGATCAAGATAAGCGAGGAGCAGTAAGGATTTAGAGAAAATAGATCGACAGTGGATGCTATATTTACAATCCGTCTTGATTGAAAAATCTTTAGAATTCAATAAACCTCTACTTCTGTGCTTAGTTGATCTAAAAAAAGCATTCGATAGAGTATGGTTGAGAGGTGTGTTACAATTTTTACGAGATCATAACTCTAACAACTACATTAAAGTAATAGAACCGCTCAATGAAAACAATAGGACACGTATAAAGACACAGCAAGGACTAACTGAAGAAGTACCAATATCATCTGGAATTCGACAAGCCTATAGCATGAGTCCGACATTTTTTAATTTAATAATGGACAAAATAATAAATACTGTCAATGAGGTCAATAGTAGAAAAAAAATGGGACGAAAAACTTTAAAAATATTGTGCTTTGCTGATGATGTAATATTAACAGCAGAAAATGAAGATGGCTTACAGCGAATAATATATTGTTTTGTGGGAAAAACAGAATCAATGGTTTTAGCTATAGACTCTATTAGATGCAAATTAGCTGTCTACAACAAAACAGTAGCACAGAACATGCACTGCACATACTTGGGAGTACAGCTATCGAGCTCAAAAAATCCATATCAAGAAGTACTCAATAAGGCAAATAAAGCATCGAGAATATCTGGTTGTTTGAGGGATTTATTGTGGAAAAATGCCTACATGTCTACAGAAAGCAAAATGCGTATATATAGAATCGTGGTAAGACCGGTTCTAATGTATGCAGCAGAAACAAGAGCAGAAACATCTAAAACAAAAAAATCTCATGAGAGCTACGGAAATGAAAACATTGCGTAGTATCAAAGGAATAATCCTCAGAGACTACGTACGAAGCACAACTATATGAGAGATTCAAAACGATATTGGAGGGATCATGTAGGTAGGATGGCAGCTAATAGTTGGCCAAGATGGGCAAAAGATGAAAGATCAGAAACAAGAAGACCTTCCGGTCGATCACCAAAAAGATGGCCCAAAAGCTGGATATCTATGTCATAAGAGGCTTAAAAACAGACGAACCAAGACCTTCTCCTATAGGAAGAAGAAGAAGAGATTGATGAGGTGGTAGGCATCTCAGATGAACGGGTACATGATACCCTACATAAGGTACTAAGAATGAAAAAAGCTGAGTGCGCGATAGTTGCCGCGTTTGTTGACTCCAGACCAAAAACGCACAAGGGAGGAAATTTCAAAATCGTGTTTGGAAAAGTTGCAGCGTAATCCGAAGGACTTCGGCCGTGGATCTACCATTACATCTCGGTGAAGGAGAAAGAGTAGTGAAAAAGGCGAAAACAGTTTTATCGGCGGAAAAAGTGATGGCAACTATTTCTAAGAACTCACGGTATATTATTATGATTGACCATTTGGAAAAGGATAAAACAATGATTCGCTCTTATTATGCAACTTTATTGGACCTCCTTCGCCTGGAGAATGCGCCTGCTTACATATCAGCCGTTGCCGTTGGGAATAGTGCACGAGTTGGGTTTTGAAATAGTTCCCCACTCACCCTATTCCCCAGATATGGTCCCAAGTAACTTTTTTGTTTCCTAACCTCATAACTTGGTTTGGAGAGAAGACATTTTCGTCGAATGAAGAAGTTCCAAGAAATTTTTTTTTCCAAGGGAACAAAAAAATTGGAATTTCGCTGGACCAAATTTATTAAGTGATGTTCTACAGGACTTTTCACAACCTCGTACTTCCGTATATAAAAATTAATTTTCAATAATTGTTTATAATAATAATAAAAGTCCGTGCAAAAATAAAAACTACTTATGTGTTTGGGGTAAACCTTTTTTATTTTTCGACATAGTCTCCTTTTAGGCTTATACACTTCGTCCAACGATGTTCTAGTTTGTTGATCTCTTCCGAATAATAGGATTTGTCCAAGTCTGCAAAATATCCATTAGTGTCTGCAATCACCTCCTCGTTTGAATAAAATCTTTGTCCCGCTAGCCGTTTCTTCAAATTGGGGAACAAATAGTAGTCCGAGGGAGCCAAGTCTGGAGAATAGGGGGGATGTGTAACGAGTTGGAATCCTATTTCCATTAATTTTGCGACCACAAACTGCTGAGGTGTGTGCTGGTGCGTTGTCGTGATGGAAAAGGATTTCTTGTGGGCCAATCGCGGGCGTTTTTCTTGCAGCTCGGTTTTCAAACGGTCCAATAACGATGAATAATATTCACCTGTAATAGTTTTACTCTTTTCCAGATAGTCGATGAGGATTATCCCTTGCGAATCCCAAAAGACAGTCGCCATAACCTTTCCGGCCGAAGGAACGGTCTTCGCCTTTTTTGGTGCAGATTCCCCCTTGGTAACCCATTGTTTAGATTGTTGTTTGGTCTCAGGAGTATAGTAATGTATCCATGTTTCATCTACAGTGACGAAACGACGCTTAAAGTCCTCCGGATTCTTCTGGAACAACTGCAAACCATCCTTGCAACACTTCACACGATTCCATTTTTGGTCAAGCGTGAGCAATCGCGGCACCCATCTTGCGGATAGCTTTCTCATGTCCAAATGTTTATGCAAAATATTATGTACCCGTTCAGTCGAGATGCCCACAGCACTAGCAATCTCACGCACCTTAACTCTTCTGTCATCCATCACCATATCATGGATTTGATCAATGATTTCTGGAGTCGTAACCTCCACAGGCCGTCCAGAACGTTCAGCGTCACTTGTGCCCATATGGCCAGTCCGAAAATTTTGAAACCACTTATAAACTGTTCTAATCGAAGGTGCAGAGTCACCATAATGTTTATCAAGCTTCTCTTTAGTCTCCTGAGGCGTTTTGCCTTTCATAAAGTAATGTTTAATCACCACACGAAATTCTTTTTTTCGTCCATTTCTTGAAAATCACTCGACTTCCTTGATTCACACGAATGCCAAACACAAAGAAATAGACCAATATGGCTGAAACTAGGTGTGCGTTCATTCAAGAGATGCTACTAACTAAACATGACCTCGATACGCGCCGGTGGTGCCATCTCTCGGACTTTGCACGGACTTTTCAAACCAGCCTCGTAAAAGAACATATTAGGAAGTAACTCAAAAAAATATCAAACCCTTTTTCACCTCCTTTATCTTCGTAATAGCCATCCTTAGCCATTACCTACCTTTCAATATACAACTAACTGTGTTGGAGTTCAGAATATTCTCTTAAAATGTCTCTTCTCCTTCTTATTTTTTTATGGCCACATTTTCAGTGCTTCTACATAATATGCTCTTTTTTTTCATTCTGCAACATCTCAGCTTCAAGCCCGATTAAGCGAGCAGTAAACACCTTACAAACACTTTCGTAATTCTTACATCTAAGTTAATTGTTAATAAATATATCATCTCTGGAAAAACTTCCTTTGTTTGCAATATCAGGCTTGTAATGATGTTCCATCTCCTCCAAACGAAACGTTAATTTTTCTTGAATTGTTTGTTTTAATATATTTTATACAGAGCTGGAAAACCTACTGGGACAGACTCGCTTACTACAAGCAACATTAAGATGCACGCAGTTGAACTACTTAGTGGATAACCCACATCCTTTTGAAAGCAGCTAAACTAGAAGTTACTTGATTACTTTTTTAATTTATCATCATGTGCTGAGTGGGCGCAAAAGTAATTTAAGAGGCTTTATGAGTACTTTCTAAAGTTGCTTATGCACCAAGAAAATAGTAAAAACTACCAGTTATTTAACATGAATAAACTACTAACTATCTACTGAAAAAGTAGCTGAGCTTAATTGCTTAGTAGCTACCTGTTACCCATCTCTGATTTTAAGACATTGACTCAGAGTACATTTCTAGTAAAATAGCTTTTTTTTTTTTTTTATGGGTCTAGCACACGTGCTATAGGGAAATCCCTAAAGCGCTACAGGAGCGACACGTGTGCGGAGAAAGCGATTCACGTTGTTCTTGAATCGCTGTAGATTGTACTCGATGGGAAACACAGTCCTGGGCAAACTATTCCAAAGGTATGATGTTCTCCATATAAAAGACTGCTTGAAAAGCGTTGTACGAGGAGTAACAAGCTGAACCTCATACGAATGTGAAGTATTAGCGCGACGTGTACTCCTAACATGCACCGCTCTGGGAGGAATTAAGCGGGCCACATCCTTCGAACACTTTCCATGAAAGTACTTGTAGAATAGGCTCAAGTCGCCAACCGTTCTTCGATGTTCCAGCGAATCAAGGCCGTCGGTCAGTTCCGGGTGTCCAATCAGACGAACAGCTCTTCTCTGGATAGAATCCAACAAATGCAGTGTATGTTTGGGAGCGGAGCTCCAAACATGGAGCAGTATTCCATAGTTGGTCGAATTTGAGCTTTGTAAAGAATTAACAGTTGTTGTGGAGTGTAAAGCTTTCTGGTTCGAAACAATATTCCCAACTTTTGAGAAGCTCTCCTTGCTATGCCTGCAACATGTTCATGCCAGGACATTTTTGCTCCCAAGTTAACGCCTAACAGATTGAGTGACGATGTTAGAGGGATGGAGTGCCCCGACATAACTATGTCGGGTTTTGCAACGTTAACTTTTTTAGAAAAAACTGCCGCCTAGGATTTGTAGCGTTAAATTCCACTTGGTTACTGTCACCCCAAGATAGAATTTCTTCCAGGTCTTTGTTAAGTTGAATAACTTCCTGCTGTCTGCGGATATTCGTCTGAGTAGTCGATGTCCGAGCGTTCAAAGTGAATGAAGAGATAAGTGTACTGTCATCTGCAAAGCTGTAGACTGGATTCTCGGTCTTTTCCAGCAGATCGTTAATATAAATAAGGAAGAGAGTAGGAGATAGTATGGAACCTTGGGGCACACCGGCGTTGATAGTGAAGGTGTTAGAAAGAAATCCATCGACTGCTACTCGTAAAGAACGCTCTCTGAGGAAACATGAGAGCCACAAACAGAACTTTTCAGACATACCATAAGTACGTAACTTAGCCAACAGCCCATCGTGCCAAACACGGTCAAATGCCTTGGATATGTCAAGAGCAACCGCTCGCGATTCTCCAAAGTGTTCAATTGCGTTGTTCCAAACATGTGTTACATAAGTCAGAAGATCTCCTGTTGATCTATTTTTACGAAAGCCATATTGGTGATCACTAATAATGTTGAATCCTTCAAGATATTTTAGAAGATGCTGATTGATAGCCTTTTCCATGACTTTCGATATTGTTGAGAGTAGTGCGATTGGTCGGTAGTTATTTGTCAAGGTCTTCTTGCCTTTTTTAGGTATCGGCTGAACTGTGGCACATTTCCAGCAGGAAGGAAATATTCCCTGTCTGTAGGATAGGTTAAAAAGTCTACAGAAAACTGGTGTTAGTTCCCTTGCACAGTTCTTGAGAACTATGGCAGGTATTCCGTCAGCGCCAGAAGCCTTCATCAAAATACGTTTTATGATACGCTGTCTGAAGACAATATCGGGCATCCTTGACTGCACTATGGGAATAGTAGGTGGTGTTTTTCCTTGGAAATCGACAATAGAATGTGAAGCAAAGAGTTCAGCCAACAAGTTCGCTTTCTCAACAGGTGTCGTTGCAATAGAATTATCTGGCCGTGTGAGTGGTGGTATGGTGGATTTGGTGAAATTTTGACTAACTGCCTTAGCGACTGACCAAAAGGACCTGCTGCTGGGACAAGCGAGAAGTTTGTTTCTAATCCGTTGATTGTGTACCTCCTTGGCTTCGTCGATAATTTCTTTGCATCTGTTCCTGGCACAAACAAAGATGTTACGATTTATGGTGTTAGGATCTTCACGCCACTGTCGGTATGCAAGATGTTTAGAAGCAACAGCTTCTTTGCATTTTAGGTCAAACCAAGGCTTGCCGTTGGAAGGGCATTTCTTCAAAAAAGGGATGTAAGCCTCCATACCGGCCAAAATAACATCGGAAACCTCCCTGGCGCAGTCAGATGGGTCGTCGGATCGAAAACAAACGTCCAACCAAGGGAAAGTTCGAAAATATTCCATGAGATCTTCCCATTTAGCAGATTTGTAGTGCCAAATCTTGCGCGGTTTGGGCGCCGCCTCTCTATCACTGATTGGTAAAATGCTCGATGTCGAAAATAGTCTATGGTCGGAAGAACCTAACGGCGGATTTACGCTGACCGTGTAAATCTCCGGATTGGTGGTTAAAAAACAGATCAAGAAGACTGGCGAACTCTCCGTCTCGATCAGGGATCCGTGTTGGTTCATCAATAAGCTGAGTCAAGCCACAACTGATTGAAAATGATTCGGCTTCACGACCTTGTTCATCGGTAGTATTTGAATATTTAAGCCAGTTGATGTTGTGGACATTAAAGTCGCCCAGGATGGCAATTTCGGCATTTGGATAGTTCATTTGTAAAGCTGTGCCGTTTGCAAATCGAAACATCCTCCACTCGTAGTAATATCTGCGTTGAGGTCTTACCTGTTTCAGGTCACTGCTTCTCTCTTGTATAGTTTAAGATATACATATTAACTTACCTGTTTGTCTGCTTCTTCGTTTTCGTTCGGGTATGAATTACTTACTTATCTGTAAACTTTATATTTATCCTTCCTAAGCCATATACAGACATGGGTTTTTGCTGGAAGCCTTGAATGAATGAGTTGTCCATTTTAAATGACATGTTTTATTGGCAACTTTATCGGTTAAAACTGTACATGTCTAGCATATTTTCATACAAAAAATGAATGCCCAATCTTAAATATATAACAAAATTTAATGCTCTGAGAAGGCTTAACATGTTTAACTTTTTTTCTTCATCCCACGTTACTGAGTGATTGTTTCAGGTCTAAAAATACAACGTACGTTCAGTTTCCCACTCTATTTCCTCTCTTTGTCTTCCCGGTGTGAGTTAACGTTCTATGTTCCTTTGTTTCATCTCAATTCAAACTGGTGATTGCAAGCCTTCCGTCTATTCCCATAGACCTTAAGTAAAAAAAAATATTGCGGCCAATGTATCAAATAAAAGATTACCCCCACACGTTCTATCAGTATAACCACAGGCGGTAAAAAGGAACATCTAAGTTGGTTTTAACACATGCGTTTAATGTTAGAAAGTAAAGAAATTCGTACCTGATGTCCTGGTTCGAGAAAAGCCCTACATTTTCCACACCTTTTAGGTTCCGTTTCACTTCTCTTCAGACAATAGTACTGTTGATGAGCATTTAGGTTATCTGGCGAGGTGAACTTGATGCCGCACGCCAGACATATCAATTGTTGGTATTGGGCGGCGGGACTAGTTGTTCCTCCGCTTCTAAAATTAAAAAAAAATAACATTTTTACACTTTTATGGATGAAGATTCGTCTAAAAGTTTTAAAAATGAAATTACATGATGGGATCTTCAATGGCACAAAGACATTCATTACTATATAAATACACTCCTGGACAAAATTAACGCAACAATCTGAAAATTAATTTATCTTTTTCTTATGTCAGTTTTAAAGAGTATCGAGTAGTTGAATACTAGGCTATGCATATTTTGTTTCGTTGTTCATGACCGAAATCAAAACAATTCGTTTAGATTTACAGTTTTAAAGAATTTTTTAGAAGATAAACAATTTTCTGTAATAATGCGATATAGATTTTCTTTAAAAGTAAGCTTATAAATTGTTCCCTTTTTCAAAGTAATACGTTTTTGTGGTAGACTGTTTTATTTTTGACCCCGAAGAATTAGAAAAATGAATCGAACAAGGAATTTAACTGAACACGAGGTAGTGCGAGCCCAGTTTTATTGGATGAGGGATATTGCCAGAGTTATGTTGCCAATTTGTTAGGCAAACATCGTTCCACAATAAGTTGTATGGTAAGACGCTTGAATGAAGTAGGAACTTATTCTAGAAGGCTAGGGCAAAGACGAAAACGACCTAGATGAACGTTTTATAAGACAATATGCTTTAAAAAACAGGACTGTCACTAGTTCTATAATAAGAAACGAACTCGAAGCTGTTCGCAATGTCACAATTTCTTCTAAAACAGTTAGAAGACGGTTAAATGAAGCTGAATTAAACAGTAGGAGACCAGCCACTGCGCCCTTGCTTACTAGAGAGAATAGAGTTGCCAGGTTACGTTTTGCTCGAAATCACGAAAACTGGTCTGTGGATGATTGAAAACAAGTTTTCTTCACAGATGAAACTAGGGTTAGTCTAAAACATCCAGATGGTCGTGAGCGAGTATGGCGAAGACCAGGAGAGAGGTTTGCTCCTTGCAATATCTCTGCAAGGATTCTATTCGGCTGTGGCTCTGTTATGTTCTGGGGTGGCATCTGCTTTGATGCTCGCACAGAGTTAGTTCCTGTCCGTATGAGTCCATGAATGCTTACTACTATCTTGAGAATATTGTAATAGAACATGTGATGCCTTTCGGTCATTTTGTGGGGCCAATTTCCTGTTTATGCAAGACAACGCTCGACCTCACGTGGCTAGGGAGGTACTCATGGCCACCAAAAAGCCCGGATCTGAATTCGATAGAACATGTATGGAATAACCTTAAGAAAAATGTGAAACGTCATATACCTGCACCTAGAAACCTGAGGGAACTTGAAAATGCAGTTACCACAGAATGGGAGCAAATTCCTCAAGATTTTATCCAAAATTTAATTAGAAGCATGCCTAGGCACATAAACGCTGTGATCCGAAGTAGAGGAGGCAACAGACGCTACTAGTGTCCCAGTTACACCATTAATTTTGCTACTAGTGTCCCAGTTTATTTTTTTCATCATTACATAATTTCAACGATTTTGTTATTAGGTCTTAAGAACAATTTTAATTCGAATCTTATAGAGAAATTTGGTAGCTAATTCCCCTTTAAAGTATCGAATAAGTTTTTTCTAAGTTTTAGTGTAACCAATGTTCATAAAAAATTATTAAAATTAATTCATTATAGAGATTTGTATGATTCAATATATTGTTGCGTTAATTTTGTCTAGGAATGTATATTAAAAACGAAACATTACCTGGGACTAACAGGTGGACTTCCACTAGTTTTCGAGCTGTCATCTTCCAGTGTTCGCGCCGAACAATAGTGTTTTTTATGAATAACGTAGTTTTCGTGCTTACAAAACACTATATTACATTCTTTACATTTTGAAACTCCTTGTTTGACTATTACTTGGGGCATTACGGGGGGTAGGGGTGGTAAGTCTGACAGTCGCATTTGAATCTGTAATAAAAATAATAGTATTGTATTTACCCACTGAGTAATTCATAGATTCTTTCCAGCTTATGAGCCGATAATAACAAAGTCGATTTTTATGCAGGTTGTTTTTAAATATAATTCATTCATAGACAGGTCTTAATATATCTCAGATTAATATTTCATTTGAAAAGCGTAGTTTATAGGAGTATTATTACAGGTACAAGTTAATTCGGTATCTTTTTTGGGCTAACAAAATGTTACAAAATATTTATTTCCCCACACATTTTGCATACTTTTCAGGTAACCGTCGAATTCCCTTTGCACAAAAATGGTGGTTTCGAATCGATGCAAGATACACAGAGAATACGCCACGTGAGGGACAGCTTTCTATCTATATATAACATGTCGTATGCATAGCAAAGAGGAATATATAATATGTTCGCATGCGCAGTAAAGAAAGTTTCTCGAACGTTGGAGAATACTATTTCCAACTAGAAAGTTTTACACTTCACGACAACTGGATGAGGAGAACCTCATCCCTGTGGAATAATTTGTTCAGGACTGTTTCCCACCGAGTACAAGTTGCAGCGGTTCAAGACCAACGCTAATCGCTTATTCCGCACACGCGTAGCTACTGTAGCGCTTTAGAGACTTTCCTGCATCACGTGTGCTACACCCATGAAAAAATATAAATATCGCATGGTTTTCGTTATGTATATCCTGATGTTGCACAGAATGTGTGGATCCGAAAGATCAAAGTTACCACCTGAAAATCGCATCATAGCTTTTTTTGCAGCGCCTCAAATGCTGCTAGTCAATCGGCACCGGTTTCGTGACTACATTTTGAGGTTATGTGAATAACAGCCTTGCATGAAGTGGTGATTTTGCTTGATTATGATTGGTACGTTCACACATAAAAGTAATTTGTAAACCTAATATTATGGTACTGACGTTGATTTTTTAAATTAGATTAGCAATATCGACTTCTTGATACGTTTTTAGTTACAGGGTGTGCATAAATAAGTTCAAATTTGTTTAGCGTATCACACGCAATAGTCGGCAGGAGCCTCATTTTTATCACGGTTAGTGAAAACCGATCAGGCTCGTGGGGTGATAACATAACCTCAAAATGAAGTTTCATCCGAAAAAATTATATTGCTCAAATTTCGATCTATGTTTTCCTCTCCCACGCAAGTTTTTTCTTTCTGTGTTTTTCGCTTAGCGACGTTTCTTCATTCTACTTCACAACTTCAAATCATTAGCCCGGAGATGAGTGCGATCCGTTTCATATGATAGATCCAAACCTTTCTGCTTTAGTTTTTGCACCCCTTGGCGCAAAGTTAAATGAGGACGAAACTCCAGACTCTGAGACCAGAGTATACTTTCCCAAAGTTTTTGGTGGACTCAATCCGAATACCCTTTTTCGAAGGTTTGGTTAGTACACTGAATCCAAATCCGACCTCAGGTTTTTGAAATATCCTAACCTAAAAATGTAAAAAACACGGTTTTTCACTATATTCGGGATTATATTACACTGTAAAATAATTTTTCTCCATAAAACTCTTTGTGGCATATGAAAGTACTACTCTTCCTCATCAAAATGCATTTTAAATTTTTTAGATGTCTTATTTCTTCTTGGAGAAATCATCTTTCTAGTAGCAACATTGTTTATTGTCATACATCATAAAACTTTTATTCGAAACATTTTTTTCGATAATACTCCGTTCTTCAATAAAAGACATTACACTCTTAATCTCCAAACAAGCATAAAGACAAATGAACCTAACATACCCTCAGGTGTCGAGTGAAAATTGATAAAAAATATTACATTCTCAAATCCTAAAAGAATCAAAATTTAACACAACAGGAAGGTACCGAAAACGCCAAACTAATTAATTTCAACGGACGTTTTCTCCGAGAAGAAATAAAATAACTGAAAAATTCAAAATGCATTTTGAAGGTAAAGAGTAGTACTTTCAGATGCCGCAACGACTTTTGTGCAGAAAAATTAATTCGCGGTGTAATATAATCCCGAATATAGCGAAAAATCGTATTTTTTGCATTTTTAGGTTAGGATATTTCGAAAACCTGATATGATGGAGCAATTCTGAGGTCGTATTTAGATTCAGTGTACCAAAAACCTTCGAAAAAAATGTAGTTTGATCCCAGGGTTTAAAAAATGTTCGCCTGTGTAGACATTTTTTCGTCATTGTCCAACACTTCCTCTCGAAGCACGATCTGGTAGACTTTTCTTCCATTTTTGTTCTATCTAGGCATTGATCTTCTTGTAGATTTATTTCACTGATACACATCTTTATTCCTTCTCCCCAAGATTTTCTGGGTCGTCCTTTCTTCCTTCTTTCAGTTGGTACCCATTCCATTGTGGTTCTCGGCAATCCCCCTCTGTCATTCTTCTTACATGTCCGTACCAGGTAAATTGTTTTCTCCGTATAATTTCTACGATTGTTTGCTCTACGTCCATCATTTCCCTAATTCTTTCATTTGTTATTCTATCTCTTCTACTTATTCTGCACCATCTTCTCAGGGCATCCATTTCAAATGCTGTTATCTTTCTTTTATGGGCTTCAGTGATCTTCCATGCTTCTGCTCCGCAGTGTTATGCTTTTAACTATTGTGTTGTAGATGTTCATTTTTTTGTTTTTTTTTGTGATATCCTTATGTCACCATATTCCATTTAGTCTTTTCACCGCTCTCCGTCCCTGTCTTATACGTTCTTTTATTTCTATCGAGTCTTTGCCTTCTTTGTCTATTATTGCACCTAAAAACTTGTATTTGTCACATATTCTAATATTTTCTCCGTTCTCCAGCTTTAAATCTGTGGCCTTTCCTTGTATGCATAGATATTCTGTCTTTGTTACCTTCATTGATAATCCCCATTTCTCAGACTCCTCTTTGATCTTACGTGTCATGTATTCTAGATCTTGTTGGTCTTGGGCAATCAGAACTTGGTTGTCCGCGAATTGTAATGTATAAATAGTGCTGTTGTTAATCTCAAGTTCCATGCCCCTGTATAAGTTTTTAGTGCTTTTATTATGGTGTGGTTTATATTTGTTTGTTCTAGTGCTTCCCATAACTTTTCTATTGGTATACTATCATATGATTTACTGAGATCTATGAAAAGGAGGTGTAGTTCTCTTCCTACTGTTATTTTTTTTTCTATGGTCTGTTTCAGGCAAAATATGTTATCCATGCATGATCTTCCTGCACGGAATCCACTTTGTTCTTCTGCTTCTTTTTCATAGTGCTCCTCCTCCATTATATCTCTTAAAGTTGTCCCGTATAGGCGACTAAGTGTTGATGTTACCGTGATACCTCGATAGTTTTTACATTTTAAGCGGTCTCCTTTTTTGTGTATGGATGACATAAATCCCACTTTCCACTCTTCTGGAACCGGTTCGCCTAGTAAACATCCATTAATTAAATCTGTAATCATTGTTATCATTTTGTCGGTGCCATTTTTTATCATTTCGGCCATGATTCCCTCTGGTCCGCTTGCTTCTCGATTCTTCATTTTGTGTGTGTTTGTTTCACCGTTTTAGGTGTCACCTTAATTACTTCTCCCTGTATATCTATGTTAGTTCATTCTTTGTTAAACTGTGTTCTCTTTTCAGTTAAAAGGTTTTTGTAATATTTTTCTTCCCATTTCTTTGTTGGTATAATGTGTATTGTTGTTTTATTTCTTTCTGATCTAACGCTAGCAATAAATTTCGATGCCTCCGTACATCTTCGTCCGCCGATATACACTTTCACTTCTGCACATATTTCGTTCAATCGTGTCCTTTTTTGTTCTGTCACTAGTTTTGTTACTGATTTTCTAATTTCGACATATTTCTGTCTGTCCTCATCTTTTTTTATATTCATCCATTTCAGATATGCTTCTCTTTTTCTTTTATTTCTCTTTCAATGTCGCCATTTCACCACCATGTTTTCATCGATTATACCGAGTGCTTCTTTGGCTGCTTGATGCATACCGTATTTTATATGTTCGTGCAATTCTTCTGTCGTGTTATATTCTTTTATTTCCAATTGTCGATCTAGCCGTTGTTCATACAGAATTTTTATGCTTTCTTCTTTCAATCCTTCTATGTTGTATTTTGGAACTTCTGTCATTTTCATCTTTGGATCATTCTGGTTTTGTTTAGAGTTGTCTCTCGGTTTTTCGTTTTTATATGTAAAAATCATTTTTGCTCTCAACAGGTGGTGGTTGGATCTGTATTCCGTTCCATGTTATACTCGGACTTCTATTAAGTTAAAGTCAGGTTGTTGTCTTATTATAATATATTCTATAACAGATTTTAGTTGCCTTGCAGGTTGTGACCACGTATATCTACAGTCCCTGGCCAAATTATTAGACGCACTGCAAGATTTCATGTAAAATATTAATTACCGAGTGATATTGTACCGTTTTATTATTTTAAATTGATTTGTTTTTTATTTTTATATTATCCAATCAATTACCTATTTATTTGACATAAATAAAACAGCATTAATTTAGAAAAGCATAAGTTTATTAAGTTTTAAAGAAAAGTGAAATTAATGTTAGTAAAAGTCAATATTTAGTTGAGCCACCTTTAGCCGCTATCAAAGCTTTAATTCTGCGCGGCATGCTATCAATGCAAGATTGTACTGTCTCCTGCATTTGAGGATGATGATTCCACACGTGAATAATCTTTTCTAGGAGCTGGGTTTTTGTTGGTAATCACATCTATAGCCACTTCTCTTTTCATCAGCTCCCACACATTTTCAATGGGGTTCATATTCAGGGCTATTACCCGGCCAATCCAACAGAGGGATATTTTTTTTTCTGCCAAAAAAAGCTTTAACAGACCGAGCAGTGTGGCAGGGAGCTCCATCTTGCATGAAAGTGAATGGTTCCCCATTTGGAAACCATTCTCTGAGCTGCGGAATCAACCGATTTTGTAATACGTCTTTGTACTGATCTTGCCTCATTATTCCTTTGACGACGTACAGACGTCCAGTGCCCTTGCCGCTGATGACTGACCAAATCATTACTTTGGTGGGATGTTTAACCGTCGGGACGACACAATCAGGATGAAACTTTTCTCCATGACGACGACGCACATACTGAGCTTTATTCTGCAAAATTTCGAATGTGCTTTCGTCACTGAAGCAGACCTGTCAAAAATAGGAAAAATATATAAAACTTCCATGTTTATTTTGCTTTATTTAACTGAAAATGATAATAATGTATCAATTATTGATTAAATTGCTGTATCTTACCGATCTCCAGAAGTCCACATCTTTGTCTTGCCATTGTTTGGCCCACTTCAGGCGCTTTGCTTTCATTGCAGCTGTTAACTTGGGCTTCCTGGCGGGGCGACAGGCCTTAAAATCTAATTCTTTCAATTTTCTTCGAACAGTGCGCTCAGAAGCATTTACGCTAGCATCCTGGAGTTGTAATTTTATTACCTTTGTGGTAGCAAATCTGTTTTCTACACAAATTTTCTTCAAACATCTCTCTGATCGTGGAGTGAAAATTGGTTTTCTACCGCATCTTTTCTTTTCGGGCTTAATTCCTTCCCTGACTCAATTTTCTTTTTTATGCGTCGTACACTAGCTTCAGAAACCTCCAAGCTTTTTTACGTGGTGAAAGATCGCCTTTTCTACCCATAATGAAAATAGTCCAATTACTTTTTTAAAACACTGCATACAAAATAAACTATTAACTGAGTAGTATAAAACTGTTAAACAAACAATCACAGTCCATAAAGCCACAGAAACACGTCCGTACCTGACTCGATTCCGATCGCGACTGATACAGATTTGTACTTGTTTACGTTCATGTATCACTTTGTCAACACAGTGTTGCCATATGTTAAAAATAAATACAAATATGTAGTCTACAACAATTCTTTTAAATAAAATCAATAATATTGTAGTTTAAATATACCATTATTGCATAAAAACTCTTAAGAAACATAAAATTACTAAATAAAATAATAAAAGTCTAATAATTTGGCCAGGGACTGTATGTATTTCTTTGTGTTGGAAGAACCCGTTCGCAATCTTTAGTTCATTGTTTCTGCAGAAATCAGTTAATGTTTGTCCATTGTCGTTAATTTGCGCTTCTCCAAGGTTTCCCACGACCATGTTCTTTCTTCGGGATCCTGTTTGTCCGTTGAAGTCCCCTAACATTATCACTTCCCTGTTTTCCCCCCCGACTTCGTCTATTATTTGTTGTATTTTAACATAAAAAGCTTCTTTCGTTCCTACTGTGTGTTTAACCATAAATAAGGTTAGAAATTAATCTCTTTCTTTACCTGATTACAAGTTATAGGCGACAAGTTACGCAGTGTGTCAATAAAATTTATTTATTTGTTTATCGTATTTACTAATTATTCTCTATATAAAATTATTATCATCATACATCTAAACATTATTAAAATCGATAAAAACATACAAACGTTATTGTTTAACCCAAGCTACATAAGGTTGTTAATAGGTTATATCTGATATTTAATGATTGTGATGATCATCAGTTTTTTTGTGTGAAACAAAGTGATTTTAATATAAATAAAGATTTGTGCTTTTTCATGCAGCTTTGCGTAAGTTTGCAAACATCAGTAATTTTATCTATGCTATCTACGAGGATGGATTAAAAAGTTCGCGGCCTCACCAAAAAACGATTATAATGTTTTTAGACATTTCGTTTTTTTTTTTTATGAGTCTAGCACACATGTCGCAAGGAAGTCCCTAAAAGCGCTACAGGAGCGACACGTGTGCGGAAAAAGCGATTTACGTTGTTCTTGAATCGCTGTATATTATACTCGGTGGGAAACACAGTCCTGGGTAAGCCATTCCAAAGGGATGATGTTCTCCATATAAAAGACTGCTTGAAAAGCGTTGTACGAGGAGTAACAAGCTGAACCTCATACGGATGTGAAGTATCAGCGCGACGTGTACTTCTAACATGCACCGCTCCGGGAGGAATTAAGCGGGCTACATCCTTCGAACACTCTCCATGAAAATACTTGTAGAATAGACTCAAGTCGACAACCGTTCTTCGATGTTTCAGCGAACAGAATCCAACAAATGCAGTGTATGTTTGGGAGCGAAGCCCCAAACATGGGAGCAGTATTAGAATTAACAGTTGTTGTGGCGTGTAAAGCTTTCTGGTTCGAAATAATATTCCCAACTTTTGAGAAGCCCTCCTTGCTATGCCTGCAACATGTTCATGCCAGGACATATTTACTCTCAAATTAACGCCAAACAAATTAAGTGACGATGTTAGGGGAATGGAGTGCCCCGACATAACTATGTCGGGTTCAGCAACGTTTAACTTTTTTAGAAAAAACTGCCACCTGGGTTTTTCTAGCGTTAAATTCCACTTAGTTACTCTCACCCCAAGATAGAATTTCTTCCAGGTCTTCCTGCTGTCTGCGGATATTCGCCTGAGCAGCCGATGTCCGAGCGTTCAGACTGAATGAAGTTATAAGCGTACTGTCATCTGCAAAGCTGTAAATTGGATTCCCGGTCTTTTCCAGCAGATCGTTAATGTAAATAAGAAAGAGAGTAGGAGACAGTATGGAGCCTTGAGGCACACCGGCGTTAACAGTAAAGGTGTTAGAAAGAAATCCGTCGACTGCGACTCGTAAAGAACGCTCTCTGAGGAAACATGAGAGCCACAAACAGAACTTTCCAGACATACCATAAGAGCGTAACTTAGCCAACAGTCCATCGTGCCAAACACGGTCGAATGCCTCGGATATGTTAAGAACAACAGCTCGAGATTCTCCGAAGTGTTCAATTGCGTTGTTCCAAACATGTGTTACATAAGTCAGAAGATCTCCTGTTGATCTATGTTTACGAAAGCCATATTGGTGATCGCTAATAATGTTGCATCCTTCAACGTATTTTAGAAGATGCCGATTGACAGCCTTTTCCATGACTTTCGATATTATTGAAAGCAGTGCGACTGGTCGGTAGTTGTTTGGTAAGGTCTTCTTGCCTTTTTCTAGGTATCGGCTGAACTGTGGCATATTTCCAGTAGGAAGAAAATATTCCCTTTCTGTAGGATATGTTTAAAAGTCTACAGAAAACTGGTGTTAGTTCCCTTGCACAGTTTTTTGAGAACTATGGCAGGTATTCCGTCAGCGCCAGAAGCTTTTTTGGTGTCTAGCTTCATTAAAATACATTTTATGATACGCTGTCTGAAGACAACATCGGGCATCCTTGACTGCACTATGGGAATAGTTGGTGGTGTTTTTCCTTGGAAATCGGCAGTAGAATGTGAAGCAAAACAGTTCGGCCAACAAGTTTGCTTTCTCAACAGGTATCATTGCAATAAAACTATCTTAGCCGTGTGAGTGATGGTATGGTGGATTGGTGAATATTTTGACCAACTGCCTTAGCGACTGACCAAAAAGGATCTGGAATTGTTGGGACAAGCGAGAAGTTTGTTTCTAATTCGCTTGTGTGCTTCCTTGGTTTCCTCGATAATTTCTTTGCATCTGTTCCGGGCACGAACAAAGGTGTTACGGTTTATGGTGTTAGGATTTTCACGCCATTTTCGGTAGGCAAGATGTTTAGAAGCAACAGCTTCTTTACATTTTCGGTCAAATGACTGAAGGAATGAATGAACACAAAACATCATTGCCAACGAACTCGGATTTTTTAAGGTTTCCGCTAGGTGGGTCCCCAGATTGCTTTCAGTTGAACAAAAACGAATTCGACTCACGATTTCTCGCAAATGTTTGGAGATGTTTGAGGCTGATCCGCAAGATTTTCTTAACAAGTTTTTGACAATGGACGAAACCTGGGTTCACCACTATACTCCAGAGTCAAAACAACAATCCAAGCAGTGGTAAACCGACCCCAAAGAAAGCGAAGACAATTATGTCGGCTGGAAAAGTGATGGTGTCAGTTTTTTGGGATGCTAAAGGTGTTATTATGGTGGACTACCTTCCGAAAGGCGAAATAATAAACTCGACTTACTATTGCACCCTTTTGGGTCGTTTGCGTCAAGAAATTAAAGAGAAACACCAGGATTACTGAAAAAATAAAAAAAGTTATGTTCCATCAGGACAACGCTCGCGTTCACACGTCTGTTGAGCCTATGACTCAAATTTTGTGATTGTGGTTTCGAATTGCAGTCCCACCCAGCTTATTCTCCTGATTTGGCACCTTCGGACTTTGATCTGTTTTCAAACCTAAAAAAACACCTCAGTGACCAGAAATTTTCATCAAATGAAGAAGTCGAAGCTGCAGTTAATCAGTATTTTGAAGACCTTGAGGAATCTTTTTTTCAAAAGCTTTGGAAAGCAGGTGGAAGAAGTGCATAGAGCTAGGTGGGATTACGTCGAAAAATAAAAATATTTTTGTACGTATTTTATTTTGTTTTCTTGACTAGGCCGCGACCTTTTCAATCCCTCCTCGTATTAATCAGCTATTTTTTGAGATAAAAACAACTTGTTATAGATTTTTTAAGATTATAAATTATTTTGTACTGTCCTGTTCTCTAATATTTTTGGTTAATTTTCTGTGTTTTCTTACCTCTGGAGGAAATAAAGACAGATTTCCTGCTCTCATTAACAACGGATGAAGCGCAGGAGGTATATCGAAAGGTGGCCCTGTTGACATAACTGACTCTGGGCTTGTCCTTGATGTTTTTTCCAGGCATAATTTGGGAGTTTTGGAGGCTCTAAAAAAATAAAGTTTTAGTGTGTCACAGTCCTTGTCTAAAGCTTAATTGGTAGCAATTTCCGAAAACATTCTGTAGGCGCATCGTTTTTCTGTTTTCAGCCAGATTGACTAAAATTTCTAAAGCTTAGACCAGATACTTTTAGTCAAACAGGCGGTACAATTTTTACCTTGGACTATTACTCCTAGATGCATCTTCCATCTTCCTCTTCGGACTTACACTCAAACTAGGCGAACTCTTATCGTAGGTTGCACTTGGTGTAGAGCAAGGTGAACTCTGAATTGAAGGCTCACACTCAATCTTTTCCGGTGACGGCGATCTACGTTTAAAGTTTTCCTTTTCGTGATCCGAATCAACTTCCATTGACGCTGACACATCGTCTGCATTTTTGGATTTCTCTAACTCTGGTGATTTGCGAACTGTGAGGTCTAGAGGTGCTGAAGAACTTTCCCTATAAAAAAAATGTAATGTATCACGACAAAGAAAAATGAACGCAAACAATAAGACTAATATTTAAACTGTATAAACAGAAGGTACTTAAAAGTAAGCGCCATATTAGCGATACAGATGCTGAATAAGTAACGCCATCTCGGCCAACGATAACCAACTAAAAGTTCATAGTTTTAAGGGAGGACCGCGAAATATCATCAGAATTTTACTGACCTGGTAACTACTGGTTCTTTATTCCCCTTGTTAACAGCCTTCAGGACCTGATCAATGTTCCCTTGAGGTTGTGGCGTTATCTGCGTGGTTGCCAGGTTCACTCCAGATAATGCACTGGTCATTGGTTGCAAGGTACCATTTGGTAACAGGAAACATGGAGCATCTGGACTAGGTACACCCGAGGCGGTCGATAACGCAGGAAGCACACTTGCCGATCGGAATAGATTGTAGGGAACTATGATAATCGGGTTGGTGGGAAGAGCGAGGAAAGGTTGTTGAGGTGGAACTTGAGATGTGGGGGATGGAGGGGTACGGCAAGAGGAAGTGTCTACCGGACTGGTGGGGGAAGAGCCTGATGTGCAACTTGATGGGGGTGCTGTTGATTTTACGACATGTCTGAAATAAATAAATAACATTTTGGGAATCTGTGTTTAACTACGACCGTAGATTAGATATTATTGAATGAATTTAGTCAAAAGTCACTTATGGGTTTTATTATATTTAATTTAATATATTTAAATATGCTTATTTTTGTGGTATATCTAATATGCATATGAGCTACTCTGAACTTTACACCCTACTTTGTGTCATTTTTATTTATGGATTCTTTTTATGAAAATAAATATATGTTAGATCGTATCTTTTTGAGAATACTCAAAAAATATATATTTATATGTATCAACTACTTAAGTGTTGTTGGAAATTTACGTCATATTACAGATGATTTTTTTCTCTAGTGTTATGTTAAGTTACAAATCTGACATTTAGTAAGAAGAAACCAAGATTTTTTGTTCCCTCCAAGGAGGTTTTATTAGGACTACATTAGTTGCTGGTCCTGAGGAGAGAGTATAACAAACAAGGTGGATCTCTTTAATTAGACTAAATGTTTATTCATTAAATAATAATCAAATGTTGTGACAATAATACTGAACAACGGCCATCTATAAAGGTTTCTTTAACTAGTAACCAACTCAACATTTTTTTTAATCTTATGACTATGATTCAGTTCATGTTTTTTTTTATGGGTCTAGCATACGTGCTACAGGGAAGTCCCTAAAGCTCTCCAGGAGCCGGCACGTGTGCGGAAATGTAAATATATGAAAAATGTAAAAGAAAAGCGCTTACTCAAATACCTTTACGAGGATGTCTTACGTCGCATAAACAAGAAACTGGGTATTATGGAAACTGTTAAAGTAGGGAAATTGGAGTATTTAGGACACATAATGAGAAATTCCCACAGATATGAATTATTACAGCAAATACGCCAAGGAAAGGTTATTGTAAAAAGGAGACCAGGACGCAGAGGTATCTCCTGGCTAAACAATCTGCGAAATTGGTTCTCAACAAATACTGCCGATCTTTTCAGAGCTGCAGTGGATAAAGTAATAATAGCTAGAATGACTGCCAACATTCGAACTGAATAGAAACTTTAACAAGAAGAAGAAGAAGAATTTTTTTAAAATGAGCAGGGTAACATGCAGGGCCAAATTTAAGTTTTATAATAGCAGTAATAAATCTTCCAGATACGTTCAATTGACTACTAAAATTGGTTTGGAATTTCTTGATAGATTTAAGCTAAATATGTACTGCTACTTCTTCTGAAGTTTTTTCATCGATTTTGCAATTCTGTCATGATTTTTTTACGTTTAATTATATGAGTATATGATAATACGATTGAAAATGATAAGAATTTGCCGTCCACAGCTGCTCCCTTCATTATGTGTAAGATCAGCGCGAGCTTTTAAAAAATAAATAAAGACAACCTCTTTTTTACTCAGGCTAAGTTTCCTTAATATCTATTTAATTTCATATTGGGTGTGCAATTTTCTGTGATTTCCACTCATGAGATTTTCTAAGACTTTGAGTACTGAGAGTGAATCAGTTAGTATCAGTATTCTATTACAGTTCAGTTCTTTGCAGAAACCAAACGATTGTAGCATCGCAATGGCTTCACAGGTGAAAATGGAAAAGGCAGGACTCCGTTTGGATTTTGATTTCATTTTAATTGAAGGGATATAGAAAACTCCCCCCATAACCGTGTTCCGTTTTGATGTACACTCAGTCCAAAAAGTCTCCATACACCATCTGTTTTCTACACTATTTTTCTGTTACATTTAACTAATTATTTGGAACTATGAAAAAACATGTTTAAATTAATATTTGAAACTTAACCAACGAGGATTAGTATTAAAAACAACTACGGAACATTTTATTTAGAAGTTACATCATTGTTATAAAAATGTAAACAAAATTAATGTTAAAAAAGTCTCCATACACTTAACAATTACCAATAATAGCTTGACGGAGTTTAACTAATATTTACTGGAACCGCCGTTGGCCTTCAGAATCTCCTGTAACTTTTTTGTCATGCTTGGAACCACCTTTCTAGTAACCTCTGCTGGCATGTTCTCCCATTCGTTCAATATTCTGTTTTTTTAATTCTTCTCTATTTGAAATATTATGTTTGCGAACGTACCGTGTAAGTTCCTCCCATAAATGCTCGATGGGATTAATATCGGGTGATTCCGGAGGTGTATGAAGCTGCAGTCGCACATTATGGATCTCGCACCAAGTTTGCGGTATGTTTCGGATCATTGTCCTGTTGGAAAAATGTATCGATCGATATCTA
Source organism: Pachyrhynchus sulphureomaculatus (assembly GCA_019049505.1). Lineage (NCBI taxonomy): Eukaryota > Metazoa > Arthropoda > Insecta > Coleoptera > Curculionidae > Pachyrhynchus > Pachyrhynchus sulphureomaculatus. Next base: position 231,007,955 of record CM032447.1, on the reverse strand, counting down.
TCGAGTGCTAATTTTTGGACGCTTTTCTCTTAAATTGTCTTCCAAGATGTTGAGATAAACATGTCGATCCATGGTACCATTAATAAAATGTAAATTTCCAACCCCTCTAGCCGAGCTGCATTTCCAAAGCAGAACACACAAGGTGGTGGTCTCACCGAGGAATAAATACTTTTAATACCGAATGCGGTATTCTTCTTTCTCCAAACCTTAGTTCTGGTATCAGATCCAAAAAAGTTAATTTTAGTTTCATTACTAAATATTACGGGTTCCCAAAATTCAGGAGGTTGAGTACTGAACAGTATCATGCGACTTTTTAACAATTTTTCCTATATTTCTGTATGATTTTCCATCTTTCCACAAAATCAGTTATGATCTTTCGAACTTGAAATTTCTCTCCCTCATTTTTCATACTACTTTGAAAACCCACTGCAAAATTACTAGCAACAAGTGACAAATTATAAAGTATGGCCGAAAATCATTCATTTGTTTTCAGTTTAGCGAGCAATAGATAGCGTGATAAAATGCGACTGATTATAACGTATTTTTTCAATGCAGTTCTTGAGTGTATGGAGACTTTTTTTGACATTAATTTTGTTTACATTTTTATAACAATGATGTAACTTCTAAATAAAATGTTCCGTAGTTGTTTTAATACTAATCCTCGTTGGTCAGATTTCAGATATTAATTTAAACATGTTTTCTCATAGTTCCAACTAATTAGTTAAACATAACATAAAAATAGTATAGAAAGCAGATGGTGTATGGAGACTTTTTGGACTGACTGTATATGTGTGTAAAATTGCAGTAATTAGCTAAATTAACTTTAAATATTGGGAGATTCAGGATGGCCAATCAAATTATTCCCCTCATATTTTGAGGAAAGCTGAAGAAATCAACTTTATTAGTTAGTTAATAGTGTTTTGGTAGTTAATGTGGCGAGGTGTGTATGGAAGTGCGCTAAGAAACGTCCTATTCGTCTAGCCTTATGGAAGCCGCCAACCATTGCGGAATTGGAAGAAACCATATTAGAGTTGGAAGGTGACTATCAGTCCAATTGGATACCGTCCATAGGCACTGTTAGGGAGTATGAGTGATGTGGTGGGTAGGAATGATTGCCCTTATATCTGGTTACTCTGGACTTCAACCTTCCATACAAATTTGCCTTGGTGGTGTCCGTATTATTTGATGGTAGGAATTTGTTGGTCCATAAGTAGCTATTACACCAAAAGTTATTATTAGTACGCTGGTTTGTATTGTGGCGGATCTTTCCTTGGAGGTGTTTGCCAAGATTTGGCTTGCATACAACAGATCTGGCCTGCATACGACAGATCTGAGCGGATAACTGTTTTATAAAACATGAGACGTTGCTTTTCAAAAATTAAATAAAAAAAAAACGTCGCAGGAAAATTTGAAAATATTCCGTCTCGTCAATTTTATTATCAATCAACAGGTAATAAGAGAAGATGCCCATCATTATGCCAAGTCACACACAGTAATTTTTTATATGATCTTACTGTATATTTAATAGCAGGTAACGAGTGAATGATTAGATTTTGCTGGCACACACGTTAATTATGACTTGCAGAGAATTTTTAGATTATTCTAGATAAGTTAAATTTTCGTGGCCGGATGTTTTTGTTTGCGTAAATAGAACTGTTACTAATGGTATCTTTTAAGTATTGCAAACAGTTTAAAGTATAGATTAAAATCAAATATTTGTATTAAAAAATCAAATTTTTTCAATAAATATGTTTTATTTAAACTGAAAATTAAGACCCTTCATCTGGAGCTTGATTTTTTGGAATTAAAAAAGCCACAAAGAGTTAAATTAGGTGAATAAGGATAATGGTGGAGTACGGACACTTGTTTTTTTAAAAATAGTACCCCAATTCCAGCTGTGTGAGAGGGCGCGTTGTCAAGAAAAAAAAAAAAAAAACCTTTGCGTTCCATCGTTCCGGTTGAACCCGTTGAATCCTCTTGCAAAGTTGTTCCATCATACCCACGTAGTACCTGACGTTTACCCCCACCCATTGCTGTTCTTGTTCGGGTGTCAAGCTGTGGAGAACAAACTCCGTACACACTTTCTTTTTATTCGAAAGATTCTGGACAATGACTTGAACACTAGATTTAGAGACGTTAAGTTTTTCTGCCATCAATCTACATGAAAGATGATAGTCGGTTTGCAGAAGATGAATTTTTAAAATCGGTCGAACTTGTGCTGGGATGTCCTGACCTTACATCATCCTCGAGCGACACCCGTTCTTCCTTAAAGCTTTTAACCCCACTCAAAGACTTGTGAACCTATAATCAATCATCACCGTAAGCTTTTTTCAAAGATTCAAAAATGTCTCTGTAGCTGTTTTTTTACTCTATGACACTGCGATTACGACACATACAGTTCGCATGTCTACGACTCAGTACTGACTAAGTCATAACTGGCTAGTTGAATGCAAATGTGTGGTTTATAGATGTGAGTTCAAGTTGTCACTTATTTTAAAAGAAAATCAAATAACAATGAACCTAGGTGCACAATTTATTTCGAGAATTTGTGCGTGCACCTATTAAAGAAATTAAAAAATTTATAATTTACCTTCTTTTACATGCAAAACAATATATATGAAACAAATTATAAACAAGTCAGATAACAAATCAATTCAACTATACCAAACTCAAGAACAAGTCTTCCCTCAATTGAAGTAACCATGTAGTGACTTGTCTCTTTATTTTTGAAAATGGTTTATTTTTAAAGGATCGTTGCACGGCGTTATATATTCTAGGAGCTGCAAAAGTAAGTTTCTTTGTATTGAAGTAAATCTTACCCTAGCTGTACTTACGGAAAGTTTTTCCTTATATCTTGTGTTTATTGAGTATTTAAACGATATTCTTCGTGATTCTGTTATTACAGAACAACCGTATCACGGATTTTATATATAGCCTAGAAACATGTAGAACTTGAAGCTACGAGGCTGGTTTGAAAAGTCCGTGCAAAAATAAAAACTACTTATGTATTTGGGGTAAACCTTTTTTATTTTTCGACATAGTCTCCTTTTAGGCTTATACACTTCGTCCAACGATGTTCTAGTTTGTTGATCCCTTCCGAATAATAGGATTTGTCCAAGTCTGCAAAATATCCATTAGTGTCTGCAATCACCTCCTCGTTTGAATAAAATCTTTGTCCCGCCAGCCATTTCTTCAAATTGGGAACAAATAGTAGTCCGAGGGAGCCAAGTCTGGAGAATAGGGGGGATGTGAAACGAGTTGGAATCCTATTTTCATTAATTTTGCGACCACAACTGCTGAGGTGTGTGCTGGTGCGTTGTCGTGATGGAAAAGGACTTTCTTGTGGGCCAATCGCGGGCGTTTTTCTTGCAGCTCGGTTTTCAAACGGTCCAATAACGATGAATAATATTCACCTGTAACAGTTTTACCCTTTTCCAGATAGTCGATGAGGATTATCCCTTGCGAATCCCAAAAGACAGTCGCCATAACCTTTCCGGCCGAAGGAACGGTCTTCGCCTTTTTTGGTGCAGATTCCCCCTTGGTAACACATTGTTTAGATTGTTGTTTGGTGTCAGGAGTATAGTAATGTATCCATGTTTCATCCACAGTGACGAAACGACGCTTAAAGTCCTCCGGATTCTTCTGGAACAGCTGCAAACCATCCTTGCAACACTTCACACGATTCCGTTTTTGGTCAACCGTGAGCAATCGCGGCACCCATCTTGCGGGTAGCTTTCTCATGTCCAAATGTTTATGCAAAATATTATGTACCCGTTCAGTCGAGATGCCCACAGCACTAGCAATCTCACGCACCTTAACTCTTCTGTCATCAATCACCATATCATGGATTTGATCAATGATTTCTGGAGTCGTAACCTCCACAGGCCGTCCAGAACGTTCAGCGTCACTTGTGCCCATATGGCCAGTCCGAACATTTTGAAACCACTTATAAACTGTTCTAATCGAAGGTGCAGAGTCACCATAATGTTTTATTAAGCTTCTCTTTAGTCTCCTGAGGCATTTTGCCTTTCATAAAGTAATGTTTAATCACCACACGAAATTCTTTTTCGTCCATTTCTTGAAAATCACTCGACTTCCTTGATTCACACGAATGCCAAACACAAAGAAATAGACTAATATGGCTGAAACTTGGTGTGCGTTCATTCAAGAGATGCTACTAACTAAACATGACCTCGATACGCACCGGTGGTGCCATCTCTCGGACTTTGCACGAACTTTTCAAACCAGCCTCGTATTTTTAGGATTTTCTTTTGTGACGGTATCATAGACAGCCCCCCCAAATACACACGCCATTATTAATAGTGGATTCCACGAGAGCTTTATAGATATTTATGATAGATTTCTGTGATAAGCTTTGCTTTAATATGCTGAACTTAAACATTAACTTTTTAATGTTATTACTAGAATCCGGATTATATGCAACATAAAAATCTTGAAATATGCATGCAAATATGCATGAAAAATGCTTAAAATATGCATGAAAGGGTCAAAATATGCAATATTAAAAAAATAATAAAAGTAGTAATTTTTAGTTTTTTATTTCAAAATCAGCATAAAATTAACAAGTTATCGACGATGTTTAATTTAATTAACAATTATTTAACATTTTTTAAAATTATTTAACATTTGTATTCTTGTACATGTAAACAAAAAGGTATTGTTGCAAATGTTGGGTAGTAAGATTGTGTCTTCGATCACTTAAAATATTTTTATAAGTGGAAAAAGACCGTTCCACATCCACTGAGGTAACTAGGCAGTATTTGAATTTGGGTGCTATGTTAGCACTTATTGTTTCTGGCAAAAGTTCACCCGTCCCATTAATAAAAACTATCAATTTGACACAAAGGTTCAAAGCCTGGGTTATTGCACAAAATGTTTTCAAACTTTTCTTTAACTCTATGCGAGAATACATCTGGCAATGTGGAGTTTATTTGACGGATTTTATTCATTAACTGAATTGATTCGGTCAACGCCAAACCTCGAGTTTCAAGCTTTTTAATACCCGCAGGTATGTGGGAAAAGCTGTTTTTTTTTTTTTAATATCAGAATCGTTAAATGCTTCCTTGGATTGACGAACTGCCATAGCCTCTGCACTATCGAAATCATTTACTACACCTTTGATGGCCTCGAAATGTTCATTGTAAAATAGTACAGCTTCAATCCATGTTCCCCATCGAGTTACCACTGGTTCGGGAGGTAAAGGCACATTTGGCAGTTTTTCTTTATAGGCGTTATTGCGTGCAGGTACCTTAAGAAACACTTTCTTTGCTGATGAAATCAGTTTATTTACATTTCCAAATGTGGATCGTACTTCTTCAGCGAGTCGATGGACTCCGTGAGCAAAGCACGTTACATGAATTAAATTTGGATAAAATACTTGGAGGACTTTGCCTGCCTTGATCATATAGGGAGTAGCATCTGAGAGAAATATAAACACTCTTTCATCTGCAGAAGATTCAGGAAATATTTTTTTAATACCCTCATTCACAAATCTGGCGATCGTAGAATGATTTGTGTTGTCAAGTTCTTTGCAGGCCACCAAATAGGAAGAAGAAGGCTCTAATCTTAATGCACCCACAATTAAATTCGCAATATAGCGACCACAACTGTCGGTAGTTTCATCAGCTGAAATCCAAATAATGTCATCCTTAAGTTCATGACGTATTTCTTCCAGAACATGTTGGTAAATTGTTGGTATGTAATTTTTACGCAGTGTTGATTCGTCTGGTATTTTTTGATTCAAGCAATATTTTCGCAGAAAATCTGTGAATGTAGGATTTGTAAGTTTGTGGAGAGGAATATTACTTGCAAGAAATGCTTCACATAAATCCATGCTAAAGTGGTTTTTTTGTTTGCCTATAGAAGTGGAATCACTGCTACTTGCTGCTGTTATAAGTTGTTGTCGTGGGCCTTTTTTTTGCAATCCTGCGATACGAAGACTTGTCTTGATATGCTGGTTAATTTGAAACCTTTTTGTACACGAAACATTTTTCTCACAAACTCAACAATATGAAAACATTTCCGTCGTATGTAAATGTTCCAGGATAATCAGCTACCCACGAAGAGACACTTTTTTTTGCGGGTGGCATGGTACACGTTAAACTTTAACACAACACGTTAAAAATTGCAAAAAGACTACACTGATGCAAGCGCGTCAACAATAATGTTAAAACTGATATCTTGTTTTAAAATAAAAATTCGTCTTCGAGAAAATTCTTTATTTGATCCACGCTCAAACAAATATTCTTAGAAACTAACTACTTATCACTTAATATCCCGACCAAGAAACAAAGGAATAAAATACCGTCGTAATTTTCGGTATTCTCTTGGCACTATAACCTAATCGATGTTTAGACTATTGCAGGTAATGTCCCGGCGATAAGATCGGTTCCAGACGGCGACATTAACAACACCCTGAGCAATTCAATTGCCTAGTAATACCGAGAAATATTGTAAATATAGGGAAAATATGCATCATTACTAGATTTTGGGTAAAATATGCAATAATCGGTGAGAATGGTCTAAATATGCAAATGCATACGAAAATATGCATATGCATATACTCCGGTCTCTATTTATTACAAACATAATTTATGTGAAAGTCCCACTTGAAATGTCTGTCAAAATAAACACCAAGACACTTCACTTTTTCCACAGAACTTATTTTTAGTTGACAATCACAGTTACTTTAATTCTTACAATCATTATCATGTATTTTTTTTAATATATATAAAACGCAACGTCTGTCTAGCTGTCTGTCTGTCCGTTAGTGCGTGTAGCATTCAAGAACCACTGATCCGATTTACGTGTTTTTTTATAAAATATAAATGTTCTCTGGCCAAGTTATAGGATATATTTTATTACTTAAGGTAACATAAGAAATATGGAGTGACGATAATAGTAAATCAAGACCACGCGAGCGGAGCCGCGGGCACTGCTAGTGAGTGATAAAAATAAAGAGCTACTTATGGGGGACGCTTCTTTCTGGACCTATAGTGGTGATGCTACTGGTTGTAATCTCTGCTGTTTATAGAGATGAACATTATTTTCACAACTCAGATTTCGAAGAGCAGAAAACAGTTAGTCGTGATTAACTAAGTTGAGAATGTGGAATCTTTGGCACAATGACACTACTCAGTATATATCACCACTACACCAAACACTTTATTTTTAATTTTTTTGATGAAGCTAACGTGGTTAGCGAAACGCGCGTCGAGTGCAAAAATAAAATGTTTGGTGTAGTGGTGATATATACTGAGTAGAGTCGTGATTAAGAGAGAATCGAGAACGGACGCTACCATCTTTGCATTGTAATATTTAATCCCTTGAACGAAATTTATCACGAGTGCATTACTTTTAGTAATTTATCTGGTATATAAGAAAAACATAAATTTCAAGGTCATCAGTTTTCAGTAAAAATCGGAAAATAACTTTGTTGAAAACTCACTTGGGGTGTGTTTTGTAAAGTCGTTTATCATTTTATATCTCCGTAACAAAAATTTTTATTTTAAAAGCAATCAACGTACGGAACACTAATTGCGCAAGTCCAACTTGTTGCACATATGCATCATCAAATTCATCTTCGTTTATGTAAAAAATGTATTCTACAAGTAGACATAGCGTTGGAAATATAATAAACATAAATATTTACACTTCATTTAGTACAACAATAATATTTATTATCTTACCTTGAATCACAGTAATGCATCTTATGCGCTCGATAAGTTTTCTGTGAACTAAATCTGATGTCACATACCGCGCAGTAACGATCTTGCGATTCGGAAACATTCGTTTCTCCATTAGCTACACTCGAGCTACTGGCTCCGCCCACAGTCCCGACCACCGGGCCAGGTGAAACAGTATGCATGCGCATATGTCTGTTTAAGCTGACTTTCTTGTCAGCGCTGTATGAGCAATGCATGCAGGTATATTGTTTAACGGTGCGTAGTCCTTTATTTGCGGCTTCCGCGCCGTCGACGTCTGACTGGTTGCCGCCTGCTTCAGAGGCAGCACCCGCTGCTTTAGTGTCTTCGTCTGATGGTTTGTTTGGTCTGAAAAGTAACGAAAATTTAATTTCAAGGTTTCTTTTCCTAGAATATTGTCCATAATGCCTAAGGAGCAACTTTCAATATATATATATATATATATATATATATATATATATATATATATATATATATATAGAGAGAGAGAGAGAGAGAGAGAGAGAGTGTGGGAATTTTTTGGGACAAAAACATGATTTAGTTAAAATAAGGCGGAGAGTGTCCGTTTATTTCTAAGCGCCTAGGGGAGTAATAATGACATATGTCCCCTAGCCTGCCTTGACCACGTCACTGGTCAGTACCTATAAGAAAAGCTAATCAACTATTTTAGTTACCTTATGTATTCAGCTTTTATTTTTAGGTGTTCTTTCAGCTCAACAAAAATTTTTTTAATTGTAAACTAGAATTGTAAACTGTAAATATTATATTATATTGTATGAAATATGTATAATTTTCTAAAAATTTACATTTTATGAATGAATAAGTACACATTTATATACATACATGTATATCAAACTGGCTCAAAAAAACCAAAGTATAGTTTTTTTTGTCGCACCTTTTTTAGGTTCCACTATATGTCAGGAATAAGCCCTCCAGATTTTATCAAAAAATATTAAAATTTAAAAGTCGCTCA
>CM032447.1:230986758-230994258 GCA_019049505.1 Pachyrhynchus sulphureomaculatus | reverse complement strand
TCAAAATTAATGCATTTTTTAATGTATTTTTGTGCTTAACCGAATTATTTTAGTGTCACTAGGATGAACAAATGTAAAAATATAGCAAGAATACTATTTTAAAACCAGACATTTTATTTAGATAGGTAAGGTGGCGGCCCGTGGCTTCATGGTATAGTACCGTCAAACTGTGGGTGACTTCGGACAGTTTTTAGAGTTTTCTTCATATTTCTTCCAAACTAAAATAATACCCAGACTATATTTTTTACCAAGTGTAGTTCAATTATCGTAGAATCCAAATACTAGCACAAATTTTATTTTACGCCATTGGAAATTTTTATTTTTTTATTTTAAAAGTGTCTGAAGTCACCTCGTAGGGTGGGGTGACTTTGGACACATATGTAAATCGTACAGGTTTCGATGTTTCCGCACCGCTGGGATGACTTCGAAACACATATTTCTATACACATAAAACATATTTTTATATACATAACAAATGCGTTTAATAAGAACTGTAGTTATTTAATATTAATATTCATAGGTAAATTTTCAAAAGTATAAAGGTCTCTGCGTTGCTCGAGTATGATTAATTTTTGAAAATTGTCTTCTGCTACAATGTCGCTTTCATCATCTATGATTGGAAATACAAAAACACAACCTTCTCCGGTGTTCTTCTTTCTTAGAAACTTCACATGTATATGATTTCCTTGTATACTAATAATTTTTCCTACATAATATTTTTTCTTCGTGGAGTTATTTACAGGAATAGCAATGATCTCAAATTCGTTAACTTGTAGTTCTGCAGTTTCTGTTGTCTTCGCTTTCTTTTGACTTTGTATGAGTGTTTTCAATGGCACTGATTCCGAATCCGAATCACATGAAGGATCACTCTCGAAAGCAATAGATTGGGAAGATTTTGTAGTTTTTTAACAACCTGAAGTTGAAGGTCTAGCTAGAGCTGCATTTATATCCTCTTTACTAATTTCTCGACCAGGTGGTACATTTATCCGCTTTCGTTTTCCTTTTTTGTTATTTTCCTGAGGGTTTCTGTTTTCTTTTAAGATGATGACTTCTTGCGTATTGAACGGAACTATTCCACATCCTCGAAATTCAGAAAGAATATTTGCTTCGGACTTAGCTTGAATGAACTGTAGTGTTCTTTGCAATAGCTGTGGAAAGTCTGATTTCTGAAAAGCACCTTTCCTCTGGTATTTCCATTCCGTCAATATTTTTCGCTAACCCTTCTTTAAAGGCTCAAAAAACGACACATCAAGGAGTTGACATAGATGTGTCGAGTTTGGTGGCAACAAAATGAATTTCATATCATTTTGATGACATTCCTCTATAACTTTTATGGTTAAATGGCTGGAAAGGTTATCTCCAATTAGTAGCTTGGTTCCTTCCTTGTTTCGAAAATATGGCAATAGTATTTTACTAAATCACTCGTAAAAACGTTGCGGCCTCCAACCAGCCCGACTTACTAATGCTATATTCACATCCAGGAGGACCATTTTCCTCCCATTCTTGATATCGATGCTTAGCCTTGTATACAACAAAAGGTAGTAAAAGTTCTCCATTTGCTGAAGGAGACATCATCACACTTATGCTTGTCTTTGTTGAATCCATAATTCTGTCGCAGTGTTTTATACCGCGTTTACAAACGACCTTGGGTTTATCAGTATCATCACTAAAGTTGCTCTCGTTATAGTTAACAATGTTTGCTGCATCAATATTCTCTAATGCTTTTTCTAGTTCCGTAAAATATTCAGTTATAGTTTAGCCAGAAACTTGCGCACGAAGCCGTTTTATATTTTGGCCTAATCTTACAGTTAATTCTTCATGACGAGACAGAAAGGATTTTGTCTAATCGCGTCCGGGCATATTGTCATGGAATTTTTCAATATTAACACCTTTCCTATTCAAGTATTGTTTTACTATTTCTCTGATATCATACTCAGTTAGTGGAAATCCTCATTCACAGGCACTTTGTATTAACAAAACTAGACGATTTTCTTCGACAACATTAAGAACACTTTGACCTTCTGCTTTTTTTGTATGTTTTTCATTGACACCGTTGCTTATGGTCGATTTTGGAACACCATAGAATTCTGACGCTTTTCTTAAAGACTTTGTTAGGTTTTTAACTTCTTCTATAGCTTTTTTAGGTTATCTTGATTGTAGTTCTGATAACTACGGCCGCCTAACACTTTTCTGTAGTTTCGTGGCATTGTCCAAAGTCACCCCCTAAAAGACAATTTTTTTGTTATGGGTCTGTATAAAAAAAACTATTCTAGAAAAAAATTTAATTTCGTTGTCAAATGAGTTTTAAATAGTTGTAATAATAAGCAAAATAGTCTGAAATCGTGCAGATTTTAAGTAGTTCTGTGCAGAATACTTACTTGTTTCAATATTTTTGTAATTACTAAATTCAGTTTTCCAGTAAAAGCGTAGCACGTGGCGTGCTCTTAGCTTGCAGCGCGACCCACCGCCACCGTGGTTGAAAGAATATTGGCAAGTATGAGCTTGCATTAAAACAGTGACGATAAAATGCATACATTCGGTAAAATACGAATAAGAAGTAGCGAACTACCGATTGTCCAAAGTCACCTCCATTGTCCGAAGTCACCCCGTTTGACGGTATCTTGCTTATGATGCAGAAGGTCGCGGATTCGATCCCGCAGGTCGGTATACTTATTTATTAAATTATTTAAGTATATTTGGCCTGGGCACGTATATAGGTAGTAATTGTTCGCAGAAATGTAATAACGTCCGAGGCAGCACTACTTCGTTGTCTAAAAGGTGCTGTGAAATACAGAAATGTATGTTTCGGCACTTGGACAACGTTGACGGGTATTACGACATCCTCGCCGATATCTTTAGGATCTGAAAAAGGGTAAAATCCCTATTCAGGCGGGGAGGTGAACGACGGAAAAAAAAAAAAAAACCAGAGATCACTGATTACACACGATTTTTATATGGAAATATTCCTTAGAGATAGTGAACTCTAAATTGCTTATAACATTTTTCAGTCGTTCTTATGTATTAAGGAACTCGTGTTCGAATTGTGCAATCATACAACGAATATGAGTACATTACCGTATTTATTATATTACCGGTTTTTACTTCCATGAAAATGGAAGTAGGGTGATAGTTATTGTTTTCTTTGAGTTTTAAAGACTCTCCTTCAAAGAACTTCTTGTTTGTTAGTGTTCCGTACGGAACATTTATAAGATCACTTCGGTGTCTGTCTGTCCGTTTGTCTGTCTGTCTGTCACACCCCCCCGATTTTCTCCGAAACTATTTGTCATAGAAAGTTGAAATTTGGTAATAATATAGAAATTGATGGCCCTATCAAAGCCGTGTAGTTTTGAAAGACATAATTTTGACTTAAGGGGTTAGTTTTGGGAGATGAAATCGGAAGTGAAAAAAAAAAATTTTTTAGTAGGTCATCGAGTGTGGTGTCAAATGAAAGCTTGTGAAAAACACGAGTAAAAAAGTATATATCATGTAATACTTGCGCACACTTTTCTTTGTATTATTTTTAAAAAATAGCGAAAAAATCGCTGTCCCCCCAACTTATCTCGAAAAGTACTGATCAAAAAATTTTGAAAAACTCTGAAATATTCTCCAGGGGGTGTAGATTGAACGAAAATTATCACGAGTGCATTACCTTTAGTAATTTATCTGGTATAGAAAAAAAAACAAACATTTCAAGGTCATCAATTTTTAGTAAAGATTAGAAACAAACTTTGTTGAAAACTCATTTGGGGTGTGTTTTGTGAAGTCACTTTTTTTTTTATGGGTCTAGCACACGTGCTACAGGGAAGTCCCTAAAGCGCTCCAGGAGCGGCACGAGTGCAGAAAAAGCGATTCACGTTGTTCTTGAATCGCTGTAAATTGTACTCGGTGGGAAACACAGCGCTGGGCAAACTATTCCAAAGCGATGACGTTCTCCATATAAAAGATTGCTTGAAAAGCGTTGTACGCGGAGTAACAAGCTGAACCTCATACGGATGCAAAGCACCAGCGCGACGTGTATTTCTAACATGCACCGCTTTGGGAGGAATTAAGCGGGCTACATCCTTCGAACACTTTCCATGAAAATACTTGTAGAACAGACTCAAGTCGCCAACCGTTCTTCGATGTTCCAGCGAATCAAGGCCGCCGGTCAATTCCGGGTCCCCAATCAGACGGACCGCTCTTCTCTGAACAGAATCCAACAAATGCAGTGTATGTTTGGGAGCGGAGCCCCACACGTGGGAGCAGTATTCCATAGTTGGTCGAATTTGGGCTTTGTAAAGAATTAACAGCTGCTGTGGGGTGTAAAGCTTTCTGGTTCTAAATAATATTCCCAACTTTTGAGAAGCTCTCCTTGCTATGCCTGCAACATGTTCATGCCAAGACATATTTGCTCCCAAACTAACGCCCAACAATTGAGCGACGATGCTAGGGGAATGGAGTGCCCCGACATAACTATGTCGGGTTCAGCAACGTTAACTTTTTTAGAAAAAAAACTGCCGCTTGGGTTTTTGTAGCGTTAAATTTCCACTTGGTTACTGTCAAGATAGAATTTCTTCCAGGTCTTTGTTAAGTTGAACGATCTCCTGCTGTCTGCGGATATTCGCCCTGAGCAGCCGATGTCCGAGCGTTCAAGGTGAATGAAGAGACAAGCGCACTGTCATCTGCAAAGCTATAGATTGGGTTCCCGGTCTTTTCGAGCAGATCGTTAATGTAAATGAGAAAGAGAGTAGGAGACAGTATGAAGCCCTGGGGCACACCGGCGTTGATAGTGAGGGTGTTAGAAAGAAATCCGTCGACCGCCACTCGTAAAGAACGCTCTCTGAGGAAACATGAGAGCCACAAACAGAACCTTTCAGACATACCGTAAGAGCGTAACTTAGCCAACAGTCCATCGTGCCAAACACGGTCGAATGCCTTGGATATGTCAAGAGCAACCGCTCGAGATTCTCCAAAGTGTTCAATTTGCGTTGTTCCAAACATGTGTTACATAAGTCAGAAGATCTCCTGTTGATCTATGTTTACGAAAACCATATTGGTGATCGCTAATAATATTGAATCGTTCAAGATATTTTAGAAGATGCTCATTGATAATCTTTTCCATGACTTTCGATATTATTGAAAGCAGTGCAACTGGTCGGTAGTTATTTGGCAAGGTCTTCTTACCTTTTTTAGGTATCGGCTGAACCGTGGCTCATTTCCAGCAGGACGGAAATATTCCCTTTCTGTAGGATAGGTTAAAAAGTCTACAGAAAACTGGTGTTAGTTCCCTTGCACAGTTTTTGAGAACTATGGCAGGTATTCCGTCAGCGCCAGAAGCCTTCTTGGTGTCTAGCTTCATTAAAAATACGCTTTATGATGCGCTGTCTGAAGACAAACATCGGGCATCCTTGATTGCAATATGGGAATAGTAGGTGGTGTTTTTCCTTGGAAATCGACAGTAGAATGTGAAGCAAAGAGTTCAGCCAACAAGTTCGCTCTCTCAACAGGTGTGGTTGCAATGGAATTATCTGGCCGTGTGAGTGGTGGTATGGTGGATTTGGTAAAATTTTGACTAACTGCCTTAGCGACTGCCCAAAAGGACCTGGAATTGCACTGATCATTTTATACCACCGTAACAACATTTTTTATTTTAAAAGCAATCAACGTACGGAACACTAATTGTGCAAGTTCATCTTGCACTTGACCGGTTATTTAAATAGTAGGTGCTTTCATGTTCAATTTCTCGCAAAGCAGCGAATTTTACCGAATGCGATTTCAGTGGATAGTTTAGCATTTCAGGAAAAAAACAGTCGTTTTTTTTTCTCAACTGTTCTTTATGTTTTTTTGAGGTGCTAAATCCGAATTTCAGCTTTATCACCTTGTAAATGTTGTGCGTTTCGAGTAAAATGCAAAGTATTTCCATATTAAAATAAACTACATTAAATGTCCTATAAATTATGTTCTATAGGTTTTTTTTGTCAGATGAACAGTTTAGCTGCTAGAGCGCTTTGAAATTTAGTAAAATTTTGGACGTAGCGCTGAGCCAAGAGCAACTCCCTCATTTCAATCACACATGTAGGTTAATAATTTTACTAAATATCAACTAATGAAATTGTTTTAAATAAGGATATCGTGAAAATAGAACTCCGAGCGAGAAATGAGGGAGTGTTCTTGCTTTAGCGCTATGTCAAAGCGCTGTAGCGGCTAAACTCATTCGACAAAAAAACCTATAGATTAGAATTGGTTAAAAAATTAATGTAGTTTATTTCTGTATAGGAATATTTTTATCGAAAAGTGCGTAGTTTTCAAGTTATAAGCGAAAAAAAAAAAATGAAAAAAGAAAATTTTTTTCGCCGTTTTTTTTTTCTATTTTACTCAAAACGCACAATATTTACGAGGTGATAAAGTTGAAATTCCGATTCAGCACCCCAAAACTCAAGGAAAACAAGAAAATACTATAACCATACTTCCATTTTCATAAAAGTAAAAATCGGTAAAATACTATATAAGGTAATGTACTCATGTTAGCTGCATGATTGCTCATTTTCTTGAAGAATAAAAATCATTGTAAAATGTTATAAGCAATTTAGAGTTCACTATCTCCAAAGAACATTTCCATACAAAGATCGTGTGTAAGCACTCTCTCCTGGTTCGGGCTACTTTGGGGGCTGTTTTGATTCTTCTGTGAACGCTATTAGAAAAAAGCTTGTCGAGGTAAGAAACTCTGGGATTTAAAGTACAATAAAAACTAACAATAAGTTTTCAAGTTATAAGCGAAAAACTGAAAAAAGAAAATTGTTTTCGCCGTTTTTTTTATTTTACTCAAAACACACAATATTTACGAGGTGATAAAGTTGAAATTCCGATTCAGCACCCCAAAAAAAAATACATTTTTTTTTTTTTTGAAATTACCACTTCTTGTCACCTATCAACTGAAATCGCATTCGGTGGCGTTCTTTGCGGGAAATCGAACCTCATAGTACCTACTAAATAAGCAAACAAGGGGTTAAAAAATTTACTGAATTAGCCATTACTTGATGGAAATTCATTGTAACTTAACACAAATAAACACTAATAATGTTTTATAATTTCCAATATTATTATTTTTCGTGACAATTGTTTCGGCACACGGTGCCTTCTTCGGACGAATAAGAATTTTAAACTAAATGTAATATTGAATACATATTCATAAATATAATATTTTCGTTGATCCTGTTTAAAAAATCCTCAGTGTACTTAGATAATTCTAACTATATAATTGGGTACAATAATATAAAACCATAAATACACACTATACAATTGGAAAAACCTAAATATTTAATCCTGCTTATTATTCTAGGTAAATCTAGTTGGGTTAATTTCTAATTTTTATAAAGGTTTAATAACGGAGAGTTGTTGGTTTCAAGTTGTTAATTCAGTAAAATGTTTCCTATTCTTATATTTGTTATTCTCCATGCTTTCTAAGAAATTAAACTTTTTAGATTTAGATTCATTATGAAGAATTTTAAAAACTTTTCGTTA
>CM032447.1:230943453-230986658 GCA_019049505.1 Pachyrhynchus sulphureomaculatus | reverse complement strand
AAAATGCGACTGATTATAACGTATATTTTTCAATGCAGTTCTTGAGTGTATGGAGACTTTTTTTGACATTAATTTTGTTTACATTTTTATAACAATGATGTAACTTCTAAATAAAATGTTCCGTAGTTGTTTTAATACTAATCCTCGTTGGTCAGATTTCAGATATTAATTTAAACATGTTTTCTCATAGTTCCAACTAATTAGTTAAACATAACATAAAAATAGTATAGAAAGCAGATGGTGTATGGAGACTTTTTGGACTGACTGTATATGTGTGTAAAATTGCAGTAATTAGCTAAATTAACTTTAAATATTGGGAGATTCAGGATGGCCAATCAAATTATTCCCCTCATATTTTGAGGAAAGCTGAAGAAATCAACTTTATTAGTTAGTTAATAGTGTTTTGGTAGTTAATGTGGCGAGGTGTGTATGGAAGTGCGCTAAGAAACGTCCTATTCGTCTAGCCTTATGGAAGCCGCCAACCATTGCGGAATTGGAAGAAACCATATTAGAGTTGGAAGGTGACTATCAGTCCAATTGGACGGTAGTCCATAGGCACTGTTAGGGAGTATGAGTGATGTGGTGGGTAGGAATGATTGCCCTTATATCTGGTTACTCTGGACTTCAACCTTCCATACAAATTTGCCTTGGTGGTGTCCGTATTATTTGATGGTAGGAATTTGTTGGTCCATAAGTAGCTATTACACCAAAAGTTATTATTAGTACGCTGGTTTGTATTGTGGCGGATCTTTCCTTGGAGGTGTTTGCCAAGATTTGGCTTGCATACAACAGATCTGGCTTGCATACAACAGATCTGAGCGGATAACTGTTTTATAAAACATGAGATGTTGCTTTTCAAAAATTAAATAAAAAAACGTCGCAGGACAATTTGAAAATATTCCGTCTCGTCAATTTTATTATCAATCAACAGGTAATAAGAGAAGATGCCCATCATTATGCCAAGTCATACACAGAATTTTTTATATGATCTTACTGTATATTTAATAGCAGGTAACAAGTGAATGATTAGATTTTGCTGACTTCTACACGTTAATTATGACTTGCAGAGAATTTTTAGATTATTCTAGATAAGTTAAATTTTCGTGGCCGGATGTTTTTGTTTGCGTAAATAGAACTGTTACTAATGGTATCTTTTAAGTATTGCAAACAGTTTAAAGTATAGATTAAAATCAAATATTTGTATTAAAAAATCAAATTTTTTCAATAAATATGTTTTATTTAAACTGAAAATTAAGACCCTTCATCTGGAGCTTGATTTTTTTGGAATTAAAAAAGCCACAAAGGGTTAAATTAGGTAAATAAGGAGAATGGTGGAGTACGGACACTTGTTTTGGCGTTAAAAATAGTACCCCAATTTCAGCTGTGTGAGAGGGCGCTTTGTCAAGAAAAAAGAAAAATTCTTTGCGTTCCATCGTTCCGGTCGAACTCGTTGAATCCTCTTGCAAAGTCGCTCCATGATACCCACGTAGTACCTGACGTTTACCCCCATCCATTGCTGTTTTTGTTCGGGTGTCAAGTTGTGGGAGAACAAAGTCCATACACACTTTCTTCTTATTCGAAAGATTTTGGACAATGACTTGAACACTAGATTTAGAGACGTTAAGTTGTTGTGCCATCAATCTACATGATACACAGATGATAGTCGGTTTTGCAGAAGATGAATTTTCAAAACCGGCCGAACTTGTGCTGGGACGACCTGACCTTATATCATCCTCGAGCGACTCCCGTTCTTCCTTAAAGCGTTTAAAAAACCACTCAAACACTTGTGGACGCTATCATCAATCATCACCGTAAGCTTTTTTTTCAAAGATTCAAATGTCTCTGTAGCTGTTTTACTCGGTTTTACATGAAATTTGATTATTGCCCGCTGCTCCATCACACGTCTGTGATACTGCGACTACGACACATACAGTTCGCACGTCTACTACTCCAGTACTGACTGATCACAACTGGCTGGTTGAATTAAAATATGTTGTTTATAGATGTGAGTTTAAGCTGTCACTTATTTTAAAAGAAAATCAAATTACAATGAACCTAGGTGCACAATTTATTTCGAGAGTTTGTACGTGCACCTATTAAAGAAATTAAAAAATTTTATAATTTACATTCTTTACATGCAAAACAATATACAGTCCCTGGCCAAATTATTAGACGCACTGTATTTTTTTTAGTAATTTTATGTTTCTTAAGAGTTTTTATGCAATAATGGTATATTTAAACTACAATATTATTGATTTTTATTTAAAAGAATTGTTGTAGACTACATATTTGTATTTATTTTTAACATATGGCAACACTGTGTTGACAAAGTGATACATGAACGTAAACAAGTACAAACCTGTATCAGTCGCGATCGAAATCGAGTCAGGTACGGACGTGTTTCTGTGGCTTTATGGACTGTGATTGTTTGTTTAACAGTTTTATACTATTCAGTTATTAGTTTATTTTGTATGCAGTGTTTTAAAAAAGTAATTGGACTATTTTCATTATGGGTAGAAAAGGCGATCTTTCACACCACGTAAAAAAGCTGAAGTGAAGGCCCTTGTGATTGCGAAAACATTTACAAAACGAGAAATATCACGAAGATTGGAGGTTTCTGAAGCTAGTGTACGACGCATAAAAAAGAAAATTGAGTCAGGGAAGGAATTAAGCCCGAAAAGAAAGAAAAGATGCGGTAGAAAACCAATTTTCACTCCACGGTCAGAGAGATGTTTGAAGAAAATTTGTGTAGAAAACAGATTTGCTACCACAAAGGTAATAAAATCACAACTCCAGGATGCTAGCGTAAATGCTTCTGAGCGCACTGTTCGAAGAAAATTGAAAGAATTAGATTTTTAAGGCCTGTCGCCCCGCCAAGAAGCCCAAGTTAACAGCTGCGATGAAAGCAAAGCGCCTGAAGTGGGCCAAACAATGGCAAGACAAAGATGTGGACTTCTGGAGATCGGTAAGATACAGCAATTTAATCAATAATTGATACATTATTATCATTTTCAGTTAAATAAAGCAAATAAACATGGAAGTTTTATATATTTTTCCTATTTTTGACAGGTCTGCTTCAGTGACGAAAGCACATTCGAAATTTTGCAGAATAAAGCTCAGTATGTGCGTCGTCGTCATGGAGAAAAGTTTCATCCTGATTGTGTCGTCCCGACGGTTAAACATCCCACCAAAGTGATGATTTGGTCAGTCATCAGCGGCAAGGGCACTGGACGTCTGTACGTCGTCAAAGGAATAATGAGGCAAGATCAGTACAAAGAAGTATTACAAAATCGGTTGATTCCGCAGCTCAGAGAATGGTTTCCAAATGGGGAACCATTCACTTTCATGCAAGATGGAGCTCCCTGCCACACTGCTCGGTCTGTTAAAGCTTTTTTGACAGAAAAAAATATCCCTCTGTTGGATTGGCCCTGATATGAACCCCATTGAAAACGTGTGGGAGCTGATGAAAAAGAGAAGTGGCTAAAGATGTGATTACCAACAAAACCCAGCTCCTAGAAAAGATTATTCATGTGTGGAATCATCATCCTCAAATGCAGGAGACAGTACAATCTTGCATTGATAGCATGCCGCGCAGAATTAAAGCTTTGATAGCGGCTAAAGGTGGCTCAACTAAATATTGACTTTTTACAAACATTAATTTCACTTTTCTTTAAAACTTAATAAACTTATGCTTTTCTAAATTAATGCTGTTTTATTTATGTCAAATAAATAGGTAATTGATTGGATAATATAAAAATAAAAAACAAATCAATTTAAAATAATAAAACGGTACAATATCACTCGGTAATTAATATTTTACATGAAATCTTGCAGTGCGTCTAATAATTTGGCCAGGGACTGTATATGAAACAAATTTTAAACAAGTCAGTTAACAAATCAATTTAACTATACCAAAGTCAAGAACAAGTCTCAATTGAAGTAACCATGTAGTGACTTGTCTCTTTATTTTTGAAAATGGTTTATTTTTAAAGGATCGTTGCACGGCGTTATATATTCCAGGAGCTGCAAAAAGTAAGTTTCTTTGTATTGAAGTAAATCTTACCCTAGCTGTACTTACGGAAAGTTTTTCCTTATATCTTGTGTTTATTGAGTATTTAACGATATTTTTCGTGATTCTGTTATTACAGAACAACCGTATCACGGATTTTATATATAGCCTAGAAACATGTAGAACTTGAAGCTATTTTTAGGATTTTCTTTTGTGACGGTATCATAGACAGCCCCCCCAAATACACACGCCATTATTAATAGTGGATTCCACGAGAGCTTTATAGATATTTATGATAGATTTCTGTGATAAGCTTTGCTTTAATATGCTGAACTTAAACATTAACTTTTTAATGTTATTACTAGAATCCGGATTATATGCAACATAAAAATCTTGAAATATGCATGAAAAATGGTTAAAATATGCATGAAAAGGGTCAAAATAAGCAATATTAAAAAATAATAAAAGTAGTAATTTTTAGTTTTTTATTTCAAAATCAGCATAAAATTAACAAGTTATCGCCGATGTTTAATTTAATTAACAATTATTTAACATTTTTTATAAATTATTTAACATTTGTATTCTTGTACATGTAAAAAAAAAGTATTATTCCAAATGTTGGGTAGTAAGATTGTGTCTTCGATATTTTTATAAGTGGAAAAAGACCGTTCCACATCCACTGAGGTAACTAGGCAGTATTTGAATTTGGGTGCTATGTTAGCACTTATTGTTTCTGGCAAAAGTTCACCCGTCCCATTAATAAAACTATCAATTTGACACAAAGGTTCAAAGCCTGGGTTATTGCACAAAATGTTTTCAAACTTTTCTTTAACTCTACGCGAGAATACATCTGGCAATGTGGAGTTTATTTGACGGATTTTATTCATTAACTGAATTGATTCGGTCAACGCCAAACCTCGAGTTTCAAGCTTTTTAATACCCGCAGGTATGTGGGAAAAGTGAGTGCTATTCAAAGCTATGTTTTTTTTTAATATCAGAATCGTTAAATGCTTCCTTGGATTGACGAACTGCCATAGCCTCTGCACTATCGAAATCATTTACTACACCATTGATGGCCTCGAAATGTTCATTGTAAAATAGTACAGCTTCAATCCATGTTCCCCCCATCGAGTTACCACTGGTTCGGGAGGTAAAGGCACATTTGGCAGTTTTTCTTTATAGGCGTTATTGCGTGCAGGTACCTTAAGAAACACTTTCTTTGCTGATGAAATCAGTTTATTTACATTTCCAAATGTGGATCGTACTTCTTCAGCGAGTCGATGGACTCCGTGAGCAAAGCACGTTACATGAATTAAATTTGGATAAAATACTTGGAGGACTTTTGCCTGCCTTGATCATATAGGGAGTAGCATCTGAGAGAAATATAAACACTCTTTCATCTGCAGAAGATTCAGGAAATATTTTTTTAATACCCTCATTCACAAATCTGGCGATCGTAGAATGATTTGTGTTGTCAAGTTCTTTACAGGCCACCAAATAGGAAGAAGAAGGCTCTAATCTTAATGCACCCACAATTAAATTCGCAATATAGCGACCACAACTGTCGGTAGTTTCATCAGCTGAAATCCAAATAATGTCATCCTTAAGTTCATGACGTATTTCTTCCAGAACATGTTGGTAAATTGTTGGTATGTAATTTTTACGCAGTGTTGATTCGTCTGGTATTTTTTTGATTCAAGCAATATTTTTCGCAGAAAATCTGTGAATGTAGGATTTGTAAGTTTGTGGAGAGGAATATTACTTGCAAGAAATGCTTCACATAAATCCATGCTAAAGTGGTTTTTTTGTTTGCCTGTAGAAGTGGAATCACTGCTACTTGCTGCTGTTATAAGTTGTTGTCGTGGGCCTTTTTTTTGCAATCCTGCGATACGAAGACTTGTCTTGATATGCTGGTTAATTTGAAACCTTTTTGTACACAAAACATTTTTCTTACAAACTCAACAATATGAAACATTTCCGTCGTATGTAAATGTTCCAGGATAATCAGCTACCCACGAAGAGACACTTTTTTTTGCGGGTGGCATGGTACACGTTAAACTTTAACACAACACGTTAAAAATTGCAAAAAGACTACACTGATGCAAGCGCGTCAACAATAATGTTAAAACTGATATCTTGTTTTAAAATAAAAATTCGTCTTCGAGAAAATTCTTTATTTGATCCACGCTCAAACAAATATTCTTAGAAACTAACTACTTATCACTTAATATCCCGACCAAGAAACAAAGGAATAAAATACCGTCGTAATTTTCGGTATTCTCTTGGCACTATAACCTAATCGATGTTTAGACTATTGCAGGTAATGTCCCGGCGATAAGATCGGTTCCAGACGGCGACATTAACAACACCCTGAGCAATTCAATTGCCTAGTAATACCGAGAAATATTGTAAATATAGGGAAAATATGCATCATTACTAGATTTTGGGTAAAATATGCAATAATCGGTGAGAATGGTCTAAATATGCAAATGCATACGAAAATATGCATATGCATATACTCCGGTCTCTATTTATTACAAACATAATTTATGTGAAAGTCCCACTTGAAATGTCTGTCAAAATAAACACCAAGACACTTCACTTTTTCCACAGAACTTATTTTTAGTTGACAATCACAGTTACTTTAATTCTTACAATCATTATCATGTATTTTTTTTAATATATATAAAACGCAACGTCTGTCTAGCTGTCTGTCTGTCCGTTAGTGCGTGTAGCATTCAAGAACCACTGATCCGATTTACGTGTTTTTTTTATAAAATATAAATGTTCTCTGGGCCAAGTTATAGGATATATTTTATTACTTAAGGTAACATAAGAAATATGGAGTGACGATAATAGTAAATCAAGACCACGCGAGCGGAGCCGCGGGCACTGCTAGTGAGTGATAAAAATAAAGAGCTACTTATGGGGGACGCTTCTTTCTGGACCTATAGTGGCGATGCTACTGGTTGTAATCTCTGCTGTTTATAGAGATGAACATTATTTTCACAACACAGATTTCGAAGAGCAGAAAACAGTCAGTCGTGATTAACTAAGTTGAGAATGTGGAATCTTTGGCACAATGACACTACTCAGTATATATCACCACTACACCAAACACTTTATTTTTAATTTTTTGATGAAGCTAACGTGGTTAGCGAAACGCGCGTCGAGTGCAAAAATAAAATGTTTGGTGTAGTGGTGATATATACTGAGTAGAGTCGTGATTAAGAGAGAATCGAGAACGGACGCTACCATCTTTGCATTGTAATATTTAATCCCTTGAACGAAATTTATCACGAGTGCATTACTTTTAGTAATTTATCTGGTATATAAGAAAAACATAAATTTCAAGGTCATCAGTTTTCAGTAAAAATCGGAAAATAACTTTGTTCAAAACTCACTTGGGGTGTGTTTTGTAAAGTCGTTTATCATTTTATATCTCCGTAACAAAAATTTTTATTTTAAAAAGCAATCAACGTACGGAACACTAATTGCGCAAGTCCAACTTGTTGCACATATGCATCATCAAATTCATCTTCGTTTATGTAAAAAATGTATTCTACAAGTAGACATAGCGTTGGAAATATAATAAACATAAATATTTACACTTCATTTAGTACAACAATAATATTTATTATCTTACCTTGAATCACAGTAATGCATCTTATGCGCTCGATAAGTTTTCTGTGAACTAAATCTGATGTCACATACCGCGCAGTAACGATCTTGCGATTCGGAAACATTCGTTTCTCCATTAGCTACACTCGAGCTACTGGCTCCGCCCACAGTCCCGACCACCGGGCCAGGTGAAACAGTATGCATGCGCATATGTCTGTTTAAGCTGACTTTCTTGTCAGCGCTGTATGAGCAATGCATGCAGGTATATTGTTTAACGGTGCGTAGTCCTTTATTTGCGGCTTCCGCGCCGTCGACGTCTGACTGGTTGCCGCCTGCTTCAGAGGCAGCACCCGCTGCTTTAGTGTCTTCGTCTGATGGTTTGTTTGGTCTGAAAAGTAACGAAAATTTAATTTCAAGGTTTCTTTTCCTAGAATATCGTCCATAATGCCTAAGGAGCAACTTTCAATATATATATATATATATATATATATATATATATAATATATATATATATATATATAAATATATATATATGTATAGAGAGAGAGAGAGAGAGTGTGGGAATTTTTTTTTGGACAAAAACATGATTTAGCTAAAATAAGGCGGAGAGTGTCCGTTTATTTCTAAGCGCCTAGGGGAGTAATAATGACATATGTCCCCCTAGCCTGCCTTGACCACGTCACTGGTCAGTACCTATAAGAAAAGCTAATCAACTATTTTAGTTACTTTATGTATTCAGCTTTTATTTTTAGGTGTTCTTTCAGGTCAAGAAAAATTTTTTTTAATTGTAAACTAGAATTGTAAACTGTAAATATTATATTATATTGTATGAAATATGTATAATTTTCTAAAAATTTACATTTTATGAATGAATAAGTACACATTTATATACATACATGTATATCAAACTGGCTCAAAAAAACCAAAGTATCGTTTTTTTTTAGTCGCACCTTTTTTAGGTTCCACTATATGTCAGGAATAAGCCCTCCAGATTTTATCAAAAAATATTAAAATTTAAAAGTCGCTCAAGTCCCTATTTTACCAGGATATCACATCTTTTTAAGCATTAGAGTTTAAATTCGAGAAAAAAAAGTATTTTGAGCTTTCATTATGCTGTTGAAGTGTATAAATATGTTTTTGAGGCCTTTGAACAGGATTACATTAAGTACTTGGCCCTTATCATAGTATAACTCGAGTAATCAACAAAAATATCTATCGAAATTTAAAAAAAAAAAACATTTTTGACGTATTTTATAGGTTAGGACGGGTCTATAAGAAGTCGGGACAGATTTTCTTTATAAGATAATATACTTTCGAGGTCCCTGAACACGATGCTATTAGTGGTTTAGCCGTGACTGAAATAAAATTCGAGTTATCAACAAAAATAATCAACCTTATTCGTAAAAAATGCACTTTTTTTGGGCCAGTCAAATATATATATATATATATATATATATATATATATATATATATATATATATATATATACATATATATACCTACACACACACACAGTGTGACAATTTAAGTCCGCATCACATGGGATTTTTTTTAAATAATCACTTTAGCCCAGATCTGGTTATGGCATCCATTTGTGCTTCAAATAATATCAGAAATAAAGTATAGTAAGTCATTTTTTATGCATGACGTCACCTGTCAAAAATGACATTTTCGTAAAAATTTTACAAAAAAGAACCCTCACGTACAGTGAAATTTTCAAACATATACCTTCTTTAAAAATTGATGACCGGGGGAGGGAAGATTTTTGACAATGAAGAACCCCTTCCCATAGTGTAACTTATAAAACTTACGTCCAATTTAAATATTGATGATATGGGCAAACGGAACATAATATATGCTCCTCTGGTCCTTCTTTACAGTTAAAGATCATAAATTGACCATATTTAGAAATCTCCCTTACGCCTCTAGGCCTGGGAATTTATTGACCCATCATCCCTCCCTCCCTCTATCTACAGTCCTGAAACTACAGTTGATATCTCATTTCCTCAACAACTGTACTTTTTAAGAAAACATTTATTGATTTTTTGTTTTCGTTATCTGGATTTTCTTTTATTTTAAACAAAAATTACACTCGCCCAGTTAAAAAAATTAAATTAAAGAAAAACTAGGTTTCAAAGATCGTGTAAAAACAATTTCATACAAAAATATATTTTTTTATATTAAATAGAAATATTGTCGTACCTCAGAATGTCTATCTATCTTTTTCGACTAATGTGGATAACTCATGCTGTTTGCATATCTATAAACCAACAAATGAAAGACAATGCCAGATTAAGGCATTTATATATTAATTATTTTAATTGATTTACAAACTCCTGAAAATTTATAGTACGCTTTTTGGTAGAACGTAGTAATATTATCTGAATTCATCACAACTTTAAATGTCTTGGTGCCATATCTTTTAATCAAACAATTTAATTATCAATTAATAAAATCATCAAGCTTTTTTAAACACATCGTATATTTTATAATGAATAGAAAAAAAGCTTGAATCACCACTAAACATGCCACTCAACCACGTTAAACTGACTTTAGTACTAAATCGCATACAAAAGAAGATATTATTTATTACTGTTTATCTAAATACAAATCAGTTGATAAACCTTATCAGTAGATAGGTTATCGTTCAGTCTCGATTCAAAATAAGCAAGGGATAAGGTCATATTCCCATTAAAATCGATCGAAATTTTATTTTTAACAAGAACAAACAATATGTTTATCGACTACGTCATAAAAAGACATATTTTTTATTAAATTTATTTTAATGTAAAAGTCTTGTACGACAGAACATTGCATAGTACCCGTTGCACATGAAGCTCCATATGTTTAACGTTATTTTTTTATAATTTAATTATAATAATCTTTACGTGTTGTATAACACAATTATCTGATAAATTAATATTGTCGTAGATTATTAATAAGTATTTATTTTTACTTTAAATGATTAATTAACAAAAATTCAATAATGTAAACACATGGGCTGAAAAGTCCCGGGCCTAACACATAGATGGCGCTAGTTTTATTGCAGTCACCTTTTTTTCAGTTAATACTAACCTTCAAAAGACAGCTGTTAAAATTTCATGATATTCTATTCATTAGTTTGTGAGTTATTGTGCTAAGAGTGACGCTACTTTTGTTATTTTCAAAACAATGGATCAAAAACAATTTCGTGTTTTAATTTTGCACTGCTTCTTGATGGGAAAAAATACCGTTCAAGCGAAGCAATGGCTTGAAAAGTGTTATGGGGACTCCGCTCCATCAGAAAACAACAATAAAACGTTGGTTTGCTGACTTCAAACGTGGTCGTAGAGACACCGATGATGCAGAACGCAGTGGACGTCCAAATGAGGCGGTAACACCAGAAAACATCAAAAAAAATCCATAAAATCGTTTTGAATGATCGAAAAGTGAAGTTGCCTGAGTTAGCTGACATCGTAAAGATATCAAAAGAACGTGTTGGCTTTATATTGCATGAACATTTGACTATGAGAAAGCTCTGTTCAAAGTGGGTGCCGCGTTTGCTCACTGTTGATCAAAAACAAGAACGTGTTGATGATTCTGAGCAGTGTTTGGCCATGTTTAAACGTAACAAACCGGAATTTTTGCGTCGATATGTGACAATGGATGAAACATGGATCCATCACTTCACTCCGGAATCAAAAACGATCGTCATCTGAGTGGACAGCAACTGGTGAACCTCGTCCAAAGCGCCCGAAAGCACAACAATCGGCTGGAAAGGTTATGGCCTCGGTATTTTGGGATGTGCGTGGTGTAATATTCATCGACTATCTTGAGAAAGGAAATACCATCAACAGTGAATATTATATAGCGTTATTGGAGCGTTTGAAGGCCGAAATTGCTGTTCGCAGACCTGAAAAAAATGCTCGCCGGTAAGAAATTTCGCACGAATGAAGAGGTTATCGCTGAAACTGAGGCCTATTTTGAGGCAAAAGATAAATCGTTCTATAAAAGTGGTATTGAAATGTTAGAGCGGCGCTGGAATGATTGCGTTGCTCTTGATGGAGATTACGTTGATGAATAAAGCTAATTTTGAACCAAAAAAACCGTGTTTTCTTTGTTAGGCCCGGGACTTTTCAGCCCATGTGTTTATATTGTATGGCATGATATCGGTCAAAATCTAGGTACAAAACCACTTTTGAAATGAACGAAAGGTATCATGCGTGAAGATAAGTAATGCGGTTGTTTGTTAAAATAGAAAATCAAAAGTGATTTATTGTTAGATTTGCATGAAGATTACATTTTCGTTAATTATACTGCAAGGAAAATCGATGAAAAAAGCACTTTCTTCTATGCCCCAGCGTGGTGACAAATCCGTAAAGTAAGCTGAAAGCGTATGCAAATATTGCACACGTTGATAACATGATGGTTTATATAGTACAGTCACAGAAAATATCGTTACAGCTACAGAAAGACAAATACGTGGAACAAAACGTCGCCCCAAAAAGAGGCCAGATGGCTACCGGTGCACAGTAGGGCAAAACACCCAAAGAATGGAAAAAACCCTCTTAAAGTACTTCAGTAATATCAGTTACTTATTTCTTGTGTCAATTCCAAAGTATTTTTTCATGACGAATCGAACAGTATAATTTTTACGTCGATTGCTTGTCGATTATAACTCACTGGCTGCTTGCTATGCCAATTTATTCAATGTTATTACCCATAAAACGTGGCTTTTCCGAATAATTTCAAAATTAATGCATTTTTTAATGTATTTTTGTGCTTAACCGAATTATTTTAGTGTCACTAGGATGAACAAATGTAAAAATATAGCAAGAATACTTTAAAACCAGACATTTTATTTAGATAGGTAAGGTGGCGGCCCGTGGCTTCATGGTATAGTACCGTCAAACTGTGGGTGACTTCGGACAGTTTTTAGAGTTTTCTTCATATTTCTTCCAAACTAAAATAATACCCAGACTATATTTTTTACCAAGTGTAGTTTCAATTATCGTAGAATCCAAATACTAGCACAAATTTTATTTTACGCCATTGGAAATTTTTATTTTTTTATTTTAAAAGTGTCTGAAGTCACCTCGTAGGGTGGGGTGACTTTGGACACATATGTAAATCGTACAGGTTTCGATGTTTCCGCACCGCTGGGATGACTTCGAACACATATTTCTATACACATAAAATATATTTTTATATACATAACAAATGCGTTTAATAAGAACTGTAGTTATTTAATATTAATATTCATAGGTAAATTTTCAAAAGTATAAAGGTCTCTGCGTTGTTCGAGTATGATTAATTTTAAAAAAATGTCTTCTGCTACAATGTCGCTTTAATCATCTATGATTGGATATACAAAAACACAACCTTCTCCGCTGTTCTTCTTTCTTAGAAACTTCACATGTATATGATTTCCTTGTATACTAATAATTTTTCCTACATAATATTTTTTCTTCGTGGAGTTATTTACAGGAATAGCAATGATCTCAAATTCGTTAACTTGTAGTTCTGCAGTTTCTGTTGTCTTCGCTTTCTTTTGACTTTGTATGAGTGTTTTCAATGGCACTGATTCCGAATCCGAATCACATGAAGGATCACTCTCGAAAGCAATAGATTGGGAAGATTTTGTAGTTTTTTAACAACCTGAAGTTGAAGGTCTAGCTAGAGCTGCATTTATATCCTCTTTACTAATTTCTCGACCAGGTAGTACATTTATCCGCTTTCGTTTTCCTTTTTTGTTATTTTCCTTAGGGTTTCTGTTTTCTTTTAAGATGATGACTTCTTGCGGATTGAACGGAACTATTCCACATCCTCGAAATCCAAAAAGAATATTTGCTTCGGGCTTAGCTTGAATGAACTGTAGTGTTCTTTGCAATAGCTGTGGAAAGTCTGATTTCTGAAAAGCACCCTTCCTCTGGTATTTCCATTCCGTCAATATTTTTCGCTAACCCTTCTTTAAAGGCTCAAAAAACGACACATCAAGGAGTTGACATAGATGTGTCGAGTTTGGTGGCAACAAAATGAATTTCATATCATTTTGATGACATTCCTCTATAACTTTTATGGTTAAATGGCTGGAAAGGTTATCTCCAATTAGTAGCTTGGTTCCTTCCTTGTTTCGAAAATATGGCAATAGTATTTTACTAAATCACTCGTAAAACGTTGCGGCCTCGAACCAGCCCGACTTACTAATGCTATATTCACATCCAGGAGGACCATTTTCCTCCCATTCTTGATATCGATGCTTAGCCTTGTATACAACAAAAGGTAGTAAAAGTTCTCCATTTGCTGAAGCAGACATCATCACACTTATGCTTGTCTTTGTTGAATCCATAATTCTGTCGCAGTGTTTTATACCGCGTTTACAAACGACCTTGGCTTTATCAGTATCATCACTAAAGTTGCTCTCGTTATAGTTAACAATGTTTGCTGCATCAATATTCTCTAATGCTTTTTCTAGTTCCGTAAAATATTCAGTTATAGTTTAGCCAGAAACTTGCGCACGAAGCCGTTTTATATTTTGGCCTAATCTTACAGTTAATTCTTCATGACGAGACAGAAAGGATTTTGTCTAATCGCGTCCGGGCATATTGTCATGGAATTTTTCAATATTAACACCTTTCCTATTCAAGTATTGTTTTTACTATTTCTCTGATATCATACTCAGTTAGTGGAAATCCTCATTCACAGGCACTTTGTATTAACAAAACTAGACGATTTTCTTCGACAACATTAAGAACACTTTGACCTTCTGCTTTTTTTGTATGTTTTTCATTGACAAAACCGTTGCTTATGGTCGATTTTGGAACACCATAGAATTTTGACGCTTTTCTTAAAGACTTTGTTAGGTTTTTAACTTCTTCTATAGCTTTTTTAGGTTATCTTGATTGTAGTTCTGATAACTACGGCCACCTAACACTTTTCTGTAGTTTCGTGGCATTGTCCAAAGTCACCCCCTAAAAGACAATTTTTTTGTTATGGGTCTGTATAAAAAAAACTATTCTAGAAAAAAATTTAATTTCGTTGTCAAATGATTTTTAAATAGTTGAATAATAAGCAAAATAGTCTGAAATCGTGCAGATTTTAAGTAGTTCTGTGCAGAATACTTACTTTTTCAATATTTTTGTAATTACTAAATTCAGTTTTTCCAGTAAAAGCGTAGCACGTGGCGTGCTCTTAGCATGCAGCGCGACCCACCGCCACCGTGGTTGAAAGAATATTGGCAAGTATGAGCTTGCATTAAAACAGTGACGATAAAATGCATACATTCGGTAAAATACGAATAAGAAGTAGCGAACTACCGATTGTCCAAAGTCACCTCCATTGTCCGAAGTCACCCCGTTTGACGGTATCTTGCTTATGATGCAGAAGGTCGCGGGTTAGATCCCGCAGGTCGGTATACTTATTTATTAAATTATTTAAGTATATTTGCCCTGGCCACGTATATAGGTAGTAATTGTTCGCAGAAATGTAATAACGTCCGAGGCAGCACTACTTCGTTGTCTAAAAGGTGCTGTGAAATACAGAAATGTATGTTTCGGCACTTGGACAACGTTGACGGGTATTACGACATCCTCGCCGATATCCTTAGGATCTGAAAAAGGATAAAATCCCTATTCAGGCGGGGAGGTGAACAACGGAAAAAAAACCAGAGATTACTGATTACACACGATTTTTATATGGAAATATTCCTTAGAGATAGTGAACTCTAAATTGCTTATAACATTTTTCAGTCGTTCTTATGTATTAAGGAACTCGTGTTCGAATTGTGCAATCATACAACGAATATGAGTACATTACCGTATTTATTATACGAGGCTCGTTTGAAAAGTCCGTGCAAAGTCCGAGAGATGGCACCACCGCCGCGTATCGAGGTCATGTTTAGTTAGTAGCATCTCTTGAATGAACGCACACCAAGTTTCAGCCATATTGGTCTATTTCTTTGTGTTTGGCATTCGTGTGAATCAAGGAAGTCGAGTGATTTTCAAGAAATGGACGAAAAAGAATTTCGTGTGGTGATTAAACACTACTTTATGAAAGGCAAAACGCCTCAGGAGACTAAAGAGAAGCTTGATAAACATTATGGTGACTCTGCACCTTCGATTAGAACAGTTTATAAGTGGTTTCAAAATTTTCGGACTGGCCATATGGGCACAAGTGACGCTGAACGTTCTGGACGGCCTGTGGAGGTTACGACTCCAGAAATCATTGATCAAATCCATGATATGGTGATGGATGACACAAGAGTTAAGGTGCGTGAGATTGCTAGTGCTGTGGGCATCTCGACTGAACGGGTACATAATATTTTACATAAACATTTGGACATGAGAAAGCTATCCGCAAGATGGGTGCCGCGATTGCTCACGCTTGACCAAAAACGGAATCGTGTGAAGTGTTGCAAGGATGGTTTGCAGCTGTTCCAGAAGAATCCGGAGGACTTTAAGCGTCGTTTCGTCACTGTGGATGAAACATGGATATATTACTATACTCCTGAGACCAAACAACAATTTAAACAATGCGTTACCAAGGGGGAATCTGCACCAAAAAAGGCGAAGACCGTTCCTTCGGCCGGGAAGGTTATGGCGACTGTCTTTTGGGATTCGCAAGGGATAATCCTCATCGACTATCTGGAAAAGGGTAAAACTATTACAGGTGAATATTATTCATCGTTATTGGACCGTTTGAAAACCGAGCTGCAAGAAAAACGCCCGCGATTGGCCCACAAGAAAGTCCTTTTCCATCACGACAACGCACCAGCACACACCTCAGCAGTTGTGGTCGCAAAATTAATGGAAATAGGATTCCAACTCGTTTCACATCCCCCCTATTCTCCAGACTTGGCTCCCTCGGACTACTATTTGTTCCCCAATTTGAAGAAATGGCTGGCGGGACAAAGATTTTATTCAAACGAGGAGGTGATTGCAGACACTAATGGATATTTTGCAGACTTGGACAAATCCTATTATTCGGAAGGGATCAACAAACTAGAACATCGTTGGACGAAGTGTATAAGCCTAAAAGGAGACTATGTCGAAAAATAAAAAAAGGTTTACCCCAAACACATAAGTAGTTTTTATTTTTGCACGGACTTTTCAAACCAGCCTCGTATTACCGGTTTTTACTTCCATGAAAATGGAAGTATGGTGATAGTTATTGTTTTCTTTGAGTTTTAAAGACTCTCCTTCAAAGAACTTCTTGTTTGTTAGTGTTCCGTACGGAACATTTATAAGATCACTTCGGTGTCTGTCTGTCCGTTTGTCTGTCTGTCTGTCACACCCGATTTTCTCCGAAACTATTTGTCATAGAAAGTTGAAATTTGGTAATAATATAGAAATTGATGGCCCCATCAAAGCCGTGTAGTTTTGAAAGACATAATTTTTGACTTAAGGGGTTAGTTTTGGAAGATGAAATCGAAAGTGAAAAAAAAATTTTTTTAGTAGGTCATCGAGTGTGGTGTCAAATGAAAGCTTGTGAAAACACGAGTAAAAAAGTATATATCATGTAATACTTGCGCACACTTTTTTGTATTATTTTTAAAAAATAGCGAAAAATCGCTGTCCCCCCAACTTATCTCGAAAAGTACTGATCAAAAAATTTTGAAAAACTCTGAAATATTCTCCAGGGGGTGTAGATTGAACGAAAATTATCACGAGTGCATTACCTTTAGTAATGTATCTGGTATAGAAAAAAAACAAACATTTCAAGGTCATCAATTTTTAGTAAAGATTGGAAACAAACTTTGTTGAAAACTCATTTGGGGTGTGTTTTGTGAAGTCACTGATCATTTTATACCACCGTAACAACATTTTTTTATTTGAAAAGCAATCAACGTACGGAACACTAATTGTGCAAGTTCAACTTGCACTTGACCGGTTATTTAAATAGTAGGTGCTTTCATGTTCAATTTCTCGCAAAGCAGCGAATTTTACCGAATGCGATTTCAGTGGATAGTTTAGCATTTCAGGAAAAAACATAGTCGTTTTTTTTCTCAACTGTTCTTTATGTTTTTTTGAGGTGCTAAATCCGAATTTCAGCTTTATCACCTCGTAAATGTTGTGCGTTTCGAGTAAAATGCAAAAGTATTTCCATACTAAAATAAACTACATTAAATGTCCTATAAATTATGTTCTATAGGTTTTTTTGTCAGATGAACAGTTTGGCCGCTAGAGCGCTTTGAAATTTAGTAAAATTTTGGACGTAGCGCTGAGCCAAGAGCAACTCCCTCATTTCAATCACACATGTAGGTTAATAATTTTACTAAATATCAACTAATGAAATTGTTTTAAATAAGGATATCGTGAAAATAGAACTCCGAGCGAGAAATGAGGGAGTGTTCTTGCTTTAGCGCTATGTCAAAGCGCTGTAGCGGCTAAACTCATTCGACAAAAAAACCTATAGAATAGAATTTGTTAAAAAATTAATGTAGTTTATTTCTGTATAGGAATATTTTTATCGAAAAGTGCATAGTATAAGCAAGTTATAACTGAAAAAGAAAATTTTTTTCGCCGTTTTTTGTATTTTACTCAAAACGCACAATATTTACGAGGTGATAAAGTTGAAATTCCGATTCAGCACCCCAAAACTCAAGGAAAACAAGAACTATAACCATACTTCCATTTTCATAAAAGTAAAAATCGGTAAAATACTATATAAGGTAATGTACTCATGTTAGCTGCATGATTGCTTATTTTCTTGAAGAATAAAAATCATTGTAAAATGTTATAAGCAATTTAGAGTTCACTATCTCCAAAGAACATTTCCATACAAAGATCGTGTGTAAGCACTCTCTCTCTGGTTCGGGCTACTTTGGGGGCTGTTTTGATTCTTCTGTGAACGCTATTAGAAAAAAGCTTGTCGAGGTAAGAAGCTCTGGGATTTAAAGTACAATAAAAACTAACAATAAGTTTTCAAGTTATAAGCGAAAAACTGAAAAAAGAAAATTGTTTTCGCCGTTTTTTGTATTTTACTCAAAACGCACAATATTTACGAGGTGATAAAGTTGAAATTCCGATTCAGCACCCCAAAAAAACATTTTTTTTTTTGAAATTACCACTTCTTGTCACCTATCAACTGAAATCGCATTCGGTGGCGTTCTTTGCGGGAAATCGAACCTCATAGTACCTACTAAATAAGCAAACAAGAGGTTAAAAAATTTACTGAGTTAGCCATTACTTGATGGAAATTCATTGTAACTTAACACAAATAAAACACTAATAATGTTTTTTAATTTCCATTATATTATTATTTTTCGTGACAATTGTTTCGGCACACGGTGCCTTCTTCGGACGAATAAGAATTTTAAACTAAATGTAATATTGAATACATATTCATAAATATAATATTTTCGTTGATCCTGTTTAAAAATCCTCAGTGTACTTAGATAATTCTAACTATATAATTGGGTACAATAATATAAAACCATAAATACACACTATACAATTGGAAAAAAACCTAAATATTTAATCCTGCTTATTATTCTAGGTAAATCTAGTTGGGTTAATTTCTAATTTTTATAAAGGTTTAATAACGGAGAGTTGTTGGTTTCAAGTTGTTAATTCAGTAAAATGTTCCTATTCTTATATTTGTTATTCTCCATGCTTTCTAAGAAATTAAACTTTTTAGATTTAGATTCATTATGAAGAATTTTAAAATTTTCGTTAAAATTGTGGTTTTCTAAGATCAAATGGTCGGCATAATTAGAGGTGTTATTTTGTTTTAAGAAACTTCTCTTATGTTCGTTAATTATTTTTTGAAATGATCTACCTGTCTGACCAACTCAGAATTTTGAGCAAGAACCGCAATTAATTTGGTATACTCCCGATTTTATCATTTTATCACTTTTATTTTTGTTATATTTTATTAGATTTGAAAGTTTATTATTAGTTTTAAACGCGATGTTTAAGCCTCTTTTAGAGAATTGTTTGGATACAAAGTTGGTTATCTTTCCTGTATAAGTGAGGTTTTTAAAACTATGTTTATGAGTTTTAATTGTTGGGTAAACCATATTAATAGCAGGAAAGATAACTAACTTTGTATCCAAACAATCGTCTAAAAGAGGCTTAAACGTCCCTTTTAAAACCAATAACAAACTTTCAAATCTAATAAAAAATAGCAAAAATAAAAGTAATAAAATGACAAAATAGGGAGGGAGTATACCAACTTAATTGCGGTTCTTGCTCAAAATTCTACGTTAGTCAGACAGGTAGATCATTTCAAAAAAGAATTAACGAACACAAAAGAAGTTTCATAAAACAAAATAACACTTCTAATTGAAGCTACACACCAAAAAGGCTTCTAGCCCTGACGGAATACCTGCCATAGTTCTTAAAAACTGTGCGAGGGATCTAACACCAGTTTTCTGTAGACTTTTCAACCTCTCCTACAGAAAGGGAATAGTTCCTTCCTGCTGGAAATGTGCTATAGTTCAGTCGATATCTAAAAAAGGCAAGAAGACCTTGCCAAATAACTTCCGACCAATCGCACTGCTTTCAATAATATCGAAAGTCATGGAAAAGGCTATCAATCAGCATCTTCTAAAATATTTTGAAGGATTCAACATTATTAGCGATCACCAATATGGCTTTCGTAAAAATAGATCAACAGGAGATCTTCTGACTTATGTAACACATGTCTGGAACAACGCAATTGAACACTTTGGAGAATCTCGAGCGGTTGCTCTTGACATATCCAAGGCATTCGACCGTGTTTGGCACGATGGGCTGTTGGCTAAGCTACGTTCTTATGGTATGTCTGAAAGGTTCTGTTTGTGGGTCTCATGTTTCCTCAAAGAGCGTTCTTTACGAGTGGTATTCGACCGATTTCTTTCTAATACCTTCACTATCAACGCCGGTGTACCCCAAGGCTCCACACTGTCTCCTACTCTCTTTCTCATTTACATTAACGATCTGTTGGAAAAGACCGAGAATCCAATCTACAGCTTTGCAGATGACAGTACACTTATCTCTTCATGACAGTACACTTATCTCTTCATTCACTTGAACGCTCGGACATCGGTTACTCAGACGAATATCCGCAGGCAAAGACCTGGAAGAAACTCTATCTTGGGGTGACAGTAACCAAGTGGAATTTAACGCTACAAAAACCCAGGCGGCAGTTTTCTCTAAAAAAGTTAACGTTGCTGAACCCGACATAGTTATGTCGGGGCACTCCATCCCTCTAACATCGTCACTCAATTTGTTGGGCGTTAATTTGGGAGCAAATATGTCCTGACATGAACATGTTGCAGGCATAGCAAGGAGAGCTTCTCAAAAGTTGGGAATATTATTTCGAACCAGAAAGCTTTACACTCCACAACAACTGTTAATTCTTTACAAAGCTCAAATTCGACCAACTATGGAATACTGCTCCCATGTTTGGAGCTCCGCTCCCAAAAATACACTGCATTTGTTGGATTCTATTCAGAGAAGAGCTGTTCGTTTGATTGGAGGCCCGGAACTGACCGACGGCCTTGATTCGCTGGAACATCGAAGAACGGTTGGCGACTTGAGTCTATTCCACAAGTACTTTCATGGAAAGTGTTCGAAGGATGTGGCCCGCTTAATTCCTCCCAGAGCGGTGCATGTTAGAAGTACACGTCGCACTTATTCTTCACATCCGTATGAGGTTCAGCTTGTTACTCCTCGTACAACGCTCTTCAAGCAGTCTTTTATTTGGAGAACATCATCCCTTTGAAATAATTTGCCCAGGACTGTGTTTCCCACCGAGTACAATCTACAGCGATTCAACAACAACGTGAATCGCTTTCTCCGCACACGTGTCGCTCCTGTGGCGCTTTAGGGACTTCCCTGTAGCACGTGTGCTAGACCCATAAAAAAAAAATGCCGACCATTTAATCTTAGAAAACCACAATTTTGACGAAAATTTTAAAATTCTTCATAATAAATATAAATCTAAAAAGTCGAATTTCTTAGAAAGCATGGAGATTAATAAATATAAGAATAGGAACATTTTACTGAATCGACAACTTGAAACCAACAACTCTCCGTTATTAAACCTTTATAAAAATTAGAAATTAACCCAACTAGATTTATCTAGAACAATAAGCAGGTTTAAATATTTAGGTTTTTTCAATTGTATATTGTGTATTTATTGTTTTATATTATTGTACCCAATTATATAGTTAGAATTATCTAAGTAAGTAAGATTTTTAAACAGGTAGAACGAAAATACTATATTTAAGGATATGTATTCAATATTACATTTAGTTTAAAATTCTTATTAGTCCGAAGAAGGCACCGTGTGCCGAAACAATTGTCACGAAAAAAAAAATATAGTGGAAATTAAAAAAAAAAAAACATTATTAGTGTTTTGTTTGTGTTAAGTTACAATGAATTTCCATCAAGTAATGGTTAACTCAGTAAATTTTTTTTTAACCTCTTGAGAGAGGTTCTTTGGATGAGAGTGGAGCTAGTCTTCAAAACTCAAGAAAAATAAGAACTATAACCATACTTCCATTTTCATGGAAGTAAAAATCGGTAAAATACTATATAAGGTAATGTACTCATGTTAGCTGCATGATTGCTTATTTTCTTGAAGAATAAAAATCATTGTAAAATGTTATAAGCAATTTAGAGTTCACTATCTCCAAAGAACATTTCCATACAAAGATCGTGTGTAAGCACTCTCTCTCTGGTTCGGGCTACTTTGGGGGCTGTTTTGATTCTTCTGTGAACGCTATTAGAAAAAAGCTTGTCGAGGTAAGAAACTCTGGGATTTAAAGTACAATAAAAACTAACAATAATAATTTTTAAAAGTGTTTTGAAAGAACCCCGCGCTAATCTGATGGAAATTGGTTCCCGTCGAATCACCTAAAATTATGGTATGTTATCCTTCAAACCATTCTGATCAAAAGTCCCCAAGTCCAAAAATAGGCAGATTAGGAATTATTGAGCTTAGAATTAGTAAACAAAACTGCTGAGAAAATGCTATTTTTTACGTTTTTTAAGGACTTATTTTGACTAGAACATGATTTTATGAAAAATTCCAAAGGGATTAGGTGTCTTTTGGGTTGCTTATTATGAATATAATAATTATTTTGACTCATTTTACTCCTACTTTTGAATATTACGCATTTTGGTCATTTCTGGAGTCTGAAGTCCAGAAAAGGGCCAAAAGTTGGCCCAAAATAAACGCTATTGGAATGTAGGTTCAAATTGGTTCAAAATAATATATTTAGCATTCAATTATATTCCGTGCATAGACGTATTTAGTTTATAAAAATGAATAACTGTTTTATGTATGAAAAAACCTCTTAGTAAAGAGAAATCTATTACAGTGAAAGCAAGAAAGTTATTAACAATAATAGTTTTTCACTCCCTAAATTTTCAATAATTAATAGCGTCTTAATTATTGAAGTAATAATAAAGAGTTATAAAGAGAAGTTGTAGATTATTATACAATCTTCAAAAAAGTTCTTCACAAAAGTTTTGTCAGACTTACGGTTACCGAGATATATGAAAAAAAATGTGTTGAATATTATAGCTTCTTTTACGGTAGTAAACAAAATGTTGGAGTTATCCATTTTTTTAACGAAGTAAATAAAAAATTTACAAACATGTAATTAAAAAATGTTTTGATGAAACTCCAGATAGATCGGTGGATGCTAAATTTTAAAACTTGCTGCTTCTTTTTCAATATTGTGTGTTATAAAGATTACGACTTTGGTACCAGGGTATTGGAAATTTCACTGTGTTCGACTATTATACTGTATATTTTAAATAATTTACCTATGAGAGCAGTAATATGTCTGATGTGCTTCCAAAGTACTGAGTGATGAAAACCTTATTCCACAAGGTACGCATTGGTAGACTGGGACAGTTGGAGGTCTGGATGCTTCTGCTTCACTAGAAGCCGCTCTATAAATAAAAAAAAAAATATTAAAAAAATCTTCATTTCGTTGTTTTTCTGAACACCAAATGATTAAATAATACATAGTGCACTAAAAAAGGTCAAAATAATGATAGGCATAGTTTGGATATTATGATTTTATCCTCTCTGGGGTATCACCAGGAGTATGGTTCTGAGTTTTGGACCTCAAAAAAGTTGTGTTTTTTTGTTTATAAACAATTTGAGTTTTCAAATGTGAATAACTCCGCTTATATAGGCCGGATCACGACAAAAAAAAACAAACTCTTAGTAATAAAATTTCCAACAAATTGAAAAAACAGACAAAAACTGTTTGTTTTTTCCATTTTATTGTACATGTCGACTAAGTGAACCGATCGGCTTAAAACTTTAAGAAAATATGCCTTTTGTTATAGCAAAAATACCCTGAACTTTTGGTACAAAACTGAGCACGATTAAATTTGTTATTTAAAATTTGAATTGCCCGCCATTTTACGCCATTTGGTCCAAAATGGATTTTTTTTTCAAAATTTAGGTCTAGATGTCAGCTTTCCGATACCATTAAAAAATAAATTTTGAAGTCATTTTAACAGTTTTTTTACATTTGTTTATTAATCAAATAACAACAAATGCGCTTTTCGGTCATTTAAAAAAAAAAATTGTTAACCAAAATGAGTTTTTTAGTGTTCCGTACGGAACACTTATAAGATCACTTCGGTGTCTGTCTGTCTGTCTGTCTGTCACACCCGATTTTCTCCGAAACTATTTGACATAGAAAGGTGAAATTTGGTAATAATATAGGAATTGATGGCGTCATCAGAGCCATGTAGTTTTGAGAATTAAATTTTGACTTAAGGGGTTAGTTTTGGGGGGTGAAGTCAGAAGTGAAAAAAATTTTTTTTACTAGGTCATCGAGTGTGGTGTCAAATGAAAGCTTGTGAAAACACGAGTAAAAAATATATATATAATATTATATTTGCGCGCACTTTTCTTTGTATTATTTTTAAAAATTCGCGAAAAATCGCTGTCCCGGGCCTTATCTCGAAAAGTACTTATCAAAAAATTTCGAAAAAATTCTGGAATATTCTCCACGGGGTGTAGATTGAACGAAAATTATCACGAATGCATTACCTTTAATAATTTGTATGGTATATAAAAAAAAAAAAAAATTTCAAGGTCATCAGATTTCAGTAAAGATTGGAAACAAACTTTGTTGAAAACTGATTTGGGATGTGTTTTGTGAAGTCACTGATCATTTTATAGCCCCCACCGTAACATAAATTTTGACCTAAGGGGTTCGTTTTGAGGGGTGAAATCGGAAGTGAAAAAAATTTTTTTTTACTAGGTCATCGAGTGTGGTGTCAAATGAAAGCTTGTGAGAACACGAGTAAAATATATATATATATATATATATATATATATATATATATATATATATATATATATATATATAATGTAATACTTGCGCACACTTTTCTTCGTATTACTTTTAAAAAATCGCTGTCCCCTACGTTATCTCGAAAAGTACTGATCAAAAAATTTTGAAAAAATTCTGGAATATTCTCCACGGGGTATAGATTGAATGAAAATTATCACGAGTGCATTACCTTTAACAATTTATTTGGTATATAAAAAAAAAAACAAAATTTCAAGGTCACCAGTTTTCAGTAAAGATTGAAAACTCATTTGGGGTGTGTTTTGTGAAGTCACTGATCATTTTATACCACCCTAACAAAAAATTTTTATTTTAAAAACAATCAATGTACGGAACACTAATTGTGCAAGTTTAACTTGCACTTGACCGGTTTTTTTTTTAATAACGGTCTGGCGAATCTCTACCAGATGTGATAAAAAAATTTTTCAGACCGAAAAACGTATTTGTTGTTATTTGATTAAAAAACAAATGTAAAAAAAAAAACGGTTAAAATTACTCCAAAAAATTTTTTTAGTGACATTGGAAAGCTTGCGTCGAGACCTAAATTTTGAGAAAAAAGAAAAATTTTGAACCAAATGGCATAAAATGGCGGGCAATTTAAATTTTAAATGATGAACGGAGATAAGCCTAGATAATGGAAATTATGTAGACATAATGGGAGATAAGGTGAAATATTAGGATATAAGGGGAAATAGTGGGAGATATTTTATTACGTTGGGTAACATAAGGAATAAGCAGTGACGATAGTAGTGAATCAAGTCCACGCGAGCGGAGCCGCGGGTTCGGCTAGTATCTATATATAATGTAATACTTGCGCACACTTTTCTTTGTAATATTTTTAAAAAATTAACAAAAATTGCTGTTCTCCTCCTTATCTCGAAAAGTACTGATCAAAACATTTTGAAAAAAGTCTGGAATATTTTCCACAGGGTGTAGGTTGAACAAAAAGTATCACAATTGGGTTTCTTGGTTATTTAAAAAAAAAATTGAAATTTTTTTATCATGTCTGGTAGATTTATTTAAAAAAAAAAAATCATTTTCGTTAACAATTTTTTTTCAAAATGTCAATTGTTGTTATTTGATTAATAAACAAATGTAAAAAAAACCGTTAAAATGACGAATGATGAAATTTTGAAAAAAAGATCCATTTTGAACTAAATGGCATAAAATGGCGGGCAATTTTAAATAAAAAATTCAATTATGCTCACTAGGTTCAATATTTTTGTACCAAAATTTCAGAGTATTTTTATTATAACAAAAGGCATATTTTCTGAAAGTTTGAAGCCGATCGGTTCACTTAGTCGACCTATACAATAAAATGAAAAAAAAAAAACAGTTTTTTGTCGTTTTTTTTTTCAAAATTTTATAGGTTATATACGCACTTGAGCGACTTAAAATTCACCACGATTTGTTAGAAATTTCATTACGAAGAAGTTTTTTTTTGTCTCGATCCAACTTATATAACCGAAGTTATTCACATTTTAAGCTCAAAAAATGCGTTTTGAAAATTTAAATTGCTAATAAACAAAAGAGCACAAGTTTTTCGAGATCCAAAACTCAGGACAATACTCCTGGTGATACGCCAAAGAGAATAACAGTCGGTCAAGTAGGAACGTATCCCTATAACTTGTAGTCGATACAAAAAATTTCCATTTTTTTGAGGTTATTGTTGGCATTCTTGCAAACAATGTTTTATGGAAAGAGATTCATTTCTAATTTTCTTTATGGTTAAATAATACGTTATCGAACATGAGTACTGCATGCTCTTTGCGCGTTCCTATGTAATCATCCAAAAGGTTCAAAAATGGCGTCTACAGCGGCTGCTAAGCATATGGGGAAGTTAGCAAAGGGGTGGAATGATGCTCCCAGTTAAAAAATGTTGATGATCTAATAGGTGAACTGTCTCTGCTCCTTTGTCTGGCCGCGGTTTCCACTCAACAGTTCTCTTCGTCCACCTATTGTCCGTCAAGCGCGCCACATGACCGGCCCACCTCCATTTCAGCTCCGTAATACGTTTTGTAATATCTACTATCTTTGTATGATCTTTAATGTTTCTGTTCGAGATTCTATCTTTTCGTGTAACGCCTAACATTGACCTTTCCATTGCAAGCTATGCTACTTTTAATTTCTGTGTCTTCCTTGGCAGAGTTAGAGTTTCAGCTCCGTATGTCATGACTGGCATTACACATTGATCGAATACTTTTTGTTTTAGACCTAAAAGTGTATCGTTGTTCTTAAACGTATCACGTAGTCTCCCGAAAGCTGCCCACCCCCAAGACAATTTGGATCTCGCATGTTTGATTGTCTCCGACCAATCTTATTTCGTGCTCCAAATACTTGTAGTCGCCTACTTGCTTGCTAGTTTTTCCAGATATGTTTATCTCTTCACTTAATACCAGATTAGTCATAAGTATGGTCTTTTCCATGTTAAGTTCTAGAGTAGTTCTTCCTAAAGCTTGTTTCAGTTCTCTACCATTTTTATTGCATCTCCCATATTATTTGTAATCAGGACGATGTCGTCCGCGAATCTAAGATGATTAAATATTCGCCATCTACACTAATTCCCACATTGTCCCAGGTCAAAGTTTTAAATGCATACTCCAACGTTGCTACAAAAAGTTGTGGGGATAAGGTGTATCTCTTTGTCGGATTCCTCTTTCAATTCGAAATGATGGTGTTGATTCATGAAGCTTAATGGTGGCTGAAGCAGTGCTGTATATATGTTCTATTAATTTTGCGTATCTATAATCGATTCTGCATTCGCTTAAGGCTGCCATTATTGCTGGTAGTTCAATGGTATCGAATGCTTTCGGAAATCAATAAAAACTAATACCAATCGTTTATTAAACTCTATAACTTTTTCGATCAATATTTTTAGCGTTAGAAGGTGGTCACTTGGACCAAAACCAGTTCGGAACCCAGGTTGTTCCCGCGT
Source organism: Pachyrhynchus sulphureomaculatus (assembly GCA_019049505.1). Classification (NCBI taxonomy): domain Eukaryota; kingdom Metazoa; phylum Arthropoda; class Insecta; order Coleoptera; family Curculionidae; genus Pachyrhynchus; species Pachyrhynchus sulphureomaculatus. The sequence goes on along the minus strand of CM032447.1, from coordinate 230,958,800 downwards.
TTGATAGAAATCTAATTTGCCTTTTAGGTGTATTGAGATTATTTTCATTAAGAACTTATATAGGTGAGAAAGTAAGCTGTTTGGGCTGTAATTTGAAATATCAGTGGAAACCTTTGCCTAGAGTAGCGGAAAATCTCGTCGAAAGTATTCCCCGCAGGTGCCGGGCGACCATCGATGGTAATGGGGACTGGACGAACTACTGAATTATTAGCATTTTCATGCAAATCCTTTACTGTCAAATGCTTCAAAAAACTTTTAAATAAATACATTTTTTAATGAACAATGCGCTACACAAGTACTTAAATTTTGTTCTTTTTCTCCCTACCTTGACTGAGGAGTCGTAATATGGCGAAACGCGTCCCGAGATGGATTGACGGATGAGAGAACAATCAAAGGCTGCTGAAAACTGAACTTTGTTCAATTTTAATGGTTTATATTAGGTTTTACATGCTTGGAATAGAAACCTATAGACCGCTCTCTCTCTAGTTCAGCCCTCCCTTGTCCATTGTTGGACGCAAGCCTCCTCTAGACGTTTCTAGTGTTCTCTATTCTGGGACGTTGCGATCCAGTTGGTTGTGATTCTTTAGGTCGTCTGAACATCTTGTTGGTGGTCTTCCTCGATTGCGTTTGTCGGCTCTCGGACGCCATTCTAAAATTCTCTTTGACACCTATTGTACTTGCCACATGGCCGGCCCATCTCCATTTTAATCTTGTTATACATGCTATAGAGCGCTACCAAGCGGTAATTGTTAGCAACTCTCTGACCAGTTCTTCTATCGGTCTGTGGCATTAAACAGCCCCCGACAGAGGGCAGGTGCGCCTTCAAAGTTCGGCTTACATTAGCCATAAGTGCAAATTGTTGTACCCTACTTGTCAAATTACTTTATTTGGAAGATTACCTGTTTCTTTTTGTACTAGGTTTACGGTACTTGTCAAAAAAGTAGTATTTAATGCACTAGTTGTCATCAATGTTTCACCTCTATACTAGTTATTTAACCCGCTTTAATTACTCATGTTACATTAAAAAATAATCTTACTACTCTAATAACAATGACTCGAGTCACTCGAATAACTTGCCGAATCATTCAGAAATCATATTAATGATTGTTCAATATCCGCCTCGAAAAGGATCTGCGATAAAACTAATTAGTTTCAAAATAATAACATTTTGTGAAACCGATTCGTTTCGTAATTAATCCCAAATTGAAAACGACATAGGGCCCTATTTAAAGGTTTTCAATCCAAGATAGTGTACAAAAAGGAAGATTTAACCTCGAGCTTCAAATCGTTTTAGTTTGACGTCAAATCGAGTGGTCCATATAGATATAGTCTTCTTTTTAGCCTGCTCTCATCCACTCCTGGATGCAGGCCTCTTCCAAATCTTACTATCCGTATCCGTCCAGAGCCGTTTTTTCCTTCCATATTCTGGATGTCGTCTCGCCGCTGTCTTTGAGGTCTTCCTATACTCCTTTCACACTTCCTTGGGTGCCATACTGTAAGCTTGTAGGCCCATCTTGCAGTTACAAAAGAATTTTTCATGGATGGTGGAATGTAATACATTAAAATTCCGTGTTTTAATCCGTTCATCTAACAATGAATATGCACGATGTTTCGCCAAAATCTCAAAATCAATTAGCTTCGAGCGGCAGCAGCAAGATCACAGTATCGAGTAGCAGCAGCAGCAAAAGCACTTGAATATGCCAAATGAGATTTTGGCGAAACGTCGTGCAAATTCATTGTTAGACGAACTGATTGAAACCCAGAATTTTATATATATATATATATATATATATATATATATATATATATATATATATATATATATATATATATATACAGTCCCTGGCCAAATTATTAGACGCACTGCAAGATTTCATGTAAAATATTAATTACCGAGTGATATTGTACCGTTTTATTATTTTAAATTGATTTGTTTTTTATTTTTATATTATCCAATCAATTACCTATTTATTTGACATAAATAAAACAGCATTAATTTAGAAAAGTATAAGTTTATTAAGTTTTAAAGAAAAGTTAAATTAATGTTAGTAAAAGTCAATATTTAGTTGAGCCACCTTTAGCCGCTATCAAAGCTTTAATTCTGCGCGGCATGCTATCAATGCAAGATTGTACTGTCTCCTGCATTTGAGGATGATGATTCCACACATGAATAATCTTTTCTAGGAGCTGGGTTTTGTTGGTAATCATATCTTTAGCCACTTCTCTTTTCATCAGCTCCCACACATTTTCAATGGGCTATTACCCGGCCAATCCAACAGAGGGATATTTTTTTCTGCCAAAAAAGCTTTAACAGACCGAGCAGTGTGGCAGGGAGCTCCATCTTGCATGAAAGTGAATGGTTCCCCATTTGGAAACCATTCTCGGAGCTGCGGAATCAACCTATTTTGTAATACTTCTTTGTACTGATCTTGCCTCATTATTCCTTTGACGACGTACAGACGTCCAGTGCCCTTGCCGCTGATGACTGACCAAATCATCACTTTGGTGGGATATTTAACCGTCGGGACGACACAATCAGGATGAAACTTTTCTCCATGACGACGACGCACATACTGAGCTTTATTCTGCAAAATTTCGAATGTGCTTTCGTCACTGAAGCAGACCTGTCAAAAATAGGAAAAATATATAAACTTCCATGTTTATTTGCTTTATTTAACTGAAAATGATAATAATGTATCAATTATTGATTAAATTGCTGTATTTTACCGATCTCCAGAAGTCCACATCTTTGTCTTGCCATTGTTTGGCCCACTTCAGGCGCTTTGCTTTCATTGCAGCTGTTAACTTGGGCTTCCTGGCGGGGCGACAGGCCTTAAAATCTAATTCTTTCAATTTTCTTCGAACAGTGCGCTCAGAAGCATTTACGCTAGCATCCTGGAGTTGTGATTTTATTACCTTTGTGGTAGCAAATCTGTTTTCTACACAAATTTTCTTCAAACATCTCTCTGACCGTGGAGTGAAAATTGGTTTTCTACCGCATCTTTTCTTTTTCTTTTCGGGCTTAATTCCTTCCCTGACTCAATTTTCTTTTTTATGCGTCGTACACTAGCTTCAGGAACCTCCAATCTTCGTGATATTTCTCGGTTTGTAAATGTTTTCGCAATCACAAGGGCCTTCACTTCAGCTTTTTTTACGTGGTGAAAGATCGCCTTTTCTACCCATAATGAAAATAGTCCAATTACTTTTTTAAAACACTGCATACAAAATAAACTAATAACTGAGTAGTATAAAACTGTTAAACAAACAATCACAGTCCATAAAGCCACAGAAAACACGTCCGTACCTGACTCGATTCCGATCGCGATTGATACAGGTTTGTACTTATTTACGTTCATGTATCACTTTGTCAACACAGTGTTGCCCTATGTTAAAAATAAATACAAATATGTAGTCTACAACAATTCTTTTAAATAAAAATCAATAATATTGTAGTTTAAATATACCATTATTGCATAAAAACTCTTAAGAAACATAAAATTACTAAAAAAATACAGTGCGTCTAATAATTTGGCCAGGGACTGTATATATATATATATATATATATATATATATATATATATATATATATATATATATATATATATATATATATATACATATATATATATATATATATATATATATATATATATATATATATATATATATATGTTATTTTCGTGTATCTTGTCTGATATATAAAAAAAACTGTCAAATATAGCCATATAACCTAAACTTTTTAGGACTAGGTATATCTAAAAACCTTCCCGCCCTAGAACCTAGTTTTTAATTATTTATTTATTAAAAAATGTTAAGAACACATAATAAAAACAACCATAGCAGCACTGTTTTGTCTCGCTACCTGGCCAGCCCATCTCCACTTTAATTGAGCAGCCGTTAGCTGTGTTCTCCGGATTTCCTCATTTGGGATTTTATCTCTCAAACGCACTCCAAGCATAGCTCTCTCCATTGCACGCTGCGCCACTCGAAGTCTGACCATCAACTTAGGTATTCGCGACATCGTTTCAAGACCGCACGTGAAAACTGGCAATATACACGACTTATACATTTTCCTTTTGAGATTTACAGGGATATCTCGTGATTTGAAAATAAACCGGAATTTATCAAGAACTGCCTAACCAAGACCCACTCTTCGAAAAATTTCTGCTGTTTGATTCTCCTTTTCAAGTAGTATTTTTTGTCCGAGGTATCTATAATATATATAAAATGCAACGTCTCTCTGTCTGTTTGTCTGTCTGTCTGTCCGTTAGTGCGCTTATCACTGGAGAACTACTTATCCGATTTACGTACTTTTTTCTTTTAAACATACATATGTTCTCTGGCCAGGTTATAGGCTATATTTTATTACGATAGGTAGCATAAGGAATGAGTAGTGACGTAAAATAGTGAATGAAGTCGGAAAAAAGTTTGCCGCTAGCGCGTTTCCTTACAATACACAGTCTAAACCATTAAATATGAAACAATGTTTTGTAGCAGAGAATATCTATAATCTATAATATATATAAAATGCAATGTCTCTCTGTCTATCAGTCCATTAGTGCGTTTATCACGCGAAAACCCCTTATCCGATTTATACGTCTTTTTTTTAAATTCATACATATATTCTTTGGCCAGGTTATATAATAATAATAATAATCTATATCTATAACATATATAAAATGAAACGTCTCTCTGTCTGTCTGTCTGTCCGTTAGTACGTTTATCCCTCAAGATCCACTTATCCGATTTACGTGATTTTTTCAATTCATACATATGTTCTCTGACCAGGTTATATAATAATAATAACACAGCCCCACAAAAAAAAAAAGTGGGGTATACTTTTGATGCGATATATCAGATCCGTAGTATTTTTGCCCGCTGATCACGAATCTGACGTCAGAATATCGCCATCACATCTCGATTTTTTTCTAACCTCAAAAAATAGGTAAAAAATTAGTAAAAATTAAGAAAAATATACTCCTAAAAAATTGATTCAAGCTTTTTCATGAATCCAAAGATGTATTAATATGTATTCGGACACGCTAAGCTAATATTCATCGGTTGGATTGAGCCATACAGTTCTGTTTTCTTTCTAACCTCAATAAATCAGACAGATAAAGTGCTTCTCGAATGCAAAAACGAATTCAAATTAACATTCAACCGATCCTTACCAAATTTGGTACACGGGATTTTTTGGGTCGCTGATCACGAATCTGAGGTTGGATTTGCAAAATTCAAGATGGCAGATGTTTTTCGCGCCATTTTGAACGCCGAGAAAATTCACCGGTCGATTTTTATCCTTCTACCTGCATCCAGGGCACTTCCACGTGGTGACGGTGGGCAACGGTGTTACTCCACTAGCCGGCAGAGTCCCTGGATAACAGCTTAGATGCCGTCATGGCAGGTAGAAGAAAGAGAATTACGATGCAGGGACTCGGAAACCCAGTATCGGCGGTTGGTCAGGATGGGAAAGCGGGCCCGCAGCCGTCGTCATCCAGCGACCGTAGCTCTTCATGTGTGGGTGACTTGGCTCATGTAGAGTATAATGCTACAAGAAAACGGTCTCACGGTACAAGGACTTTTCATAAGTGCGATAAAAACAGTGCTTCATTTTGTTATATTTGCTGTCAACACGTATTGAGTAAAATGGGGTCACCGATAACGGATAAGATTAAAACCTTATATAAGGATTGTTTTAATATTGAAATACAGCACCAGGATACAGATTGGGTTCCCCACATCATTTGCAGTTCTTGCAAAATAATGTTGTACATCAATAAGAAGGCGATTAAATATTCCAGACCAGCAATATGGAATAGACCATACAGTGAAAATGATTGCTACTTTTGTATGAATGTTGTATCTAGGCATAACCGAAAAAATAAAAGCACTATTACTTTATAACGATGTTTCGACAGTAACAAGACCAACTAAACTAATTCCGCCTCCTGAACCACTTGATGCTGATGTTATGGAAACAAATGATTTCACCTTATCAGTTCATGCCGAAAACATTGAGACTGTCGAAAAAGATTCAAACACTGTTACTAATCAATGTTCTAGTGACAACCTATCATATACTAGTGACACAGATAAAGAATTTCTACCATACAACCGTAAACCAGAACCAATACTCGTATCACAGTCAGAACTTAGTGATCTAGTCAGAGATTTAGGCTTATCCAAAAATCGTTGAGAGCATCTTGCTTCCTTTTTAAAGAAAATACATTTACTTAAGCCAGAAGCTACGATTTCTTATTTATAGAAACAGAGATGAAGAATTTCAAAAATATTTCACAATGGACGAGGAATTGTCACTTTCATATTGTACCGATGTAAAAGGTCTAATGGATGAATTTCAAAATAACTCATACGATCCTGAAGAGTGGAGACTGTTCATTGATTCTTCTAAACGGAGCATTAAGGCAGTTTTGCTGCATAATACCAACGTTTACGCTCCCATTCCGATTGCTCATTCCACAGTTATGGAAGAGCAATATGAAAAAATGAAGCAGCTTTTGATAAAAATAAAATATGCTGATCATAACTGGAAAATCTGTGGAGATCTGAAAATTGTAACAATATTGCTTGGCCAACAGTCAGGGTTTACACTTTATCCCTGTTATAAATGTCTGTGGAATAGCAGAGACAGGGAACGTCATTATAAGAAAAAAATTTGGCCAACAAGAGAATCGTTCACTCCTGGTGAAAATAATGTATTGTTTCCACCATTGGTAGATCCAGGAAAAGTTCTTATTCCCCCGCTTCACATTAAGCTTGGACTTATGAAGCAATTCACGAGAGCATTAGATACAAACGGCCCATGTTTCAAATATTTGCATAAAAAATTTCCGAAATTTTCTGAAGCTAAAATTAAGGCAGGCGTATTTGACGGGCCACAAATAAGAAAATTGTTTCAAGATTCATTATTTGTTACTAAAAATGAATAAAGTTGAAAAAGCTGCTTGGCTTAGTTTTAAAGAAGTCGCAACAAACTTTTTGGGAAATAATAAAAGTCCTAAGTACAAAGAAATAGACGAGAAAATGGTAAAAAATTTTCAAACATTAGGTTGCTTAATGAATCTAAAATTACATTTCCTGGACTCCCACATCGATGATTTCCCAGATAATGTTGGTGACTACAGTGAGGAGCAAGGGGAACGTTTTCACCAAGATCTGAAAATCATAGAAAATCGGTATCAAGGACGATGGGATGACCATATGCTAGCGGACTGGTCGCTAAAAAGAGAAACAAGTCCTCAAAAGCGTTTGGGCAGAAAGCCTTTGAATAGGTCATTAGCGGAAAAAAGAACAAGATACAGCCAAAAAAAGGAAAGTTAGGCGCGGGTCTAACCTTCGCAATTCTAGGGCTTAAGTGTCTACTATTTGAGAGTATATGGTTTAAAAGTCCTGGTTTTGAGTTTATTGGGTCCCATTTTTAAAGTTACAGGGTTATTGAGGTCTATTTTTTGAGGTTACAGGGTGTGGGAGTCTAAGGTTTTCAGGGTTTAGGGTTTAAGAGTATCAGGTTTGAGGATTCCCCAACTGTATACCAAATTTGGTAGGAATCGGTTGGTTTTCAAAAATTTTGTCCGCCATCTTGGATCCGCCATTTTGAATTTTGCAAATCCGACCTCAGATTCATGATCAGCAATCCAAAAAAACCCCCGTGTACCAAATTTGGTAAGAATCGGTTGAATTTTAATTTGAATTCGTTTTTGCATTCGAGAAGCACTATATCTGTCTGATTTATTGAGGTTAGAAAGAAAACAGAACTGTATGGCTTAATCCAACCGATGAATATTAGCTTAGCGTGTCCGAATACATATTAATACATCTTTGGATTCATGAAAAAGCTTGAATCAATTTTTTAGGAGTATATATTTTTTCTTAATTTTTACTAATTTTTACCTATTTTTTGAGGTTAGAAAAAAATTGAGATGTGATGGCGATATTCTGACGTCAGATTCGTGATCAGCGGGCAAAAATACTACGGATCTGATATATCGCATCAAAAGTATACCCCACTTTTTTTTTGTGGGGCTGTGTAATCTATATATATATATATATATATATATATATATATATATATATATATATATATATATATATATAATATATAATATATAAAATGCAACGTATCTCTGTCTGTTTGTCCGTCTGTGAGCTTATTACTGGAGAATCCGATTTACGTGCTTTTTTTTAAACATGCTAAACCATTAAATATGAAACAATATCATGTAGCAAAGAATATCTATAATATATATAAAATACAACGTCTCTCTGTCTGTCTGTCTGTCCGTCTGTTCGTTAGTGCGCTTATCACTGGAGAACCACTTATCCGATTTACGTGCTTTTTTGTTAAACATACATATGTTCTCTGGCCAGGTTACAGGATATATTTTATTATGTTAGGTGACATAAGGAATAAGCAGTGACGATAATAGTGAATCAAGTCGGAGAAAAGTTTGCCGCTAGCGCGTTCTCTTGCAATACACTGCCTAAAGCATTAAATATGGAACAATATCATGTAGAAAAGAATATAATATATATAAAATGCAACGTCTCTCTGTCTGTGTGTCTGTCCGTTAGTGCACTTATCACGCGAGAACCCTTTATCCGATTTATGTGTTTTTTTTTTAATTCATACATTTGTTCTCTGGCCAGGTTATCTATAATCTTCTAGCTAGAACATATATAAAATGCAACGTCTCTCTGTCTATCTGTCTGTCCGTTAGTGCGCTTATCACTTAAGAACTACTTATCCGATTTACGTGTTTTTATAAATTTATACATATGTTCTATATAATTCGATATAAGCCTAGATAATGGGAGATAAGGTGAGATAATGGGAGATAAGGAGAAATAATGGGAGATAAGTCGAGATAAGCCTAGATAACGGGAGATAAGATGTGATAATGGGAAATAAGGAGAAATAATGGGAGATAAGGAGAAATAATGGGAGATCAGCAGAGATAAGCCTAGATAATGGAAATTATGTAGAGATAATGGGAGATAAGGAGAAATATTGAGAGATAAGGGGAAATAATGAGACATATTTTATTACGTTGGGTAACATAAGCAGTGACGATAGTGGTGAATCAACTCCACGCGAGCGGAGCCGCGGGCCCAGCTAGTATAGTAAAATAATATATTCCGTGCATTCGTTAAGACAGCTAAATGGAAATATTTGGGTAAGAGTGTCAGCTGCTTTGCATTTAGCTTAAATAATAAAATAATATCATGAAAAATTTTACCTCGCTGCTTCGATGGATGCAGCTTTTGTTGCTGCCGCCAAAGTTGCTATAGCTTCGTTAAGTTTAAGGCCTGAGGTATACAGTAATCCTCGGCTTGCCAGAGTCGAATGGATAGCTGGAGAAAGTGCAGCGAACCCTTCTGGTGTTAATGAAGTGGCAGAATCAATCTGAAAAAACAAAAGTATCTTAAGAACCATAATTGCTTTATTGGAATTTTAATTCAAAAGCTGAGCATCTTGAGTTCTACATTATATTCCGATACCGACGAAACTCAAAAAAAAACAATCCACATCTTACCTCTGATTTGACATTTCCCAACATATTCAAAGCTGGATCTGTTGCCAATCCAGCTTTCAATCTTATCCTTGGCTGTTTTTCATCGCACTCGGTTTTTGCCGGGCTTTTCCTGTCATCTTCGGCTGCCGATTCAGGCCGATTATCAGGCGTTTCGCTTTTCTTCGGTGGCGCTTCAAGTACGGTTACCATGTTGACATCGGTGCTACCTCTTGAAGGGGTTGAATTAGGCGGCAACGTGGCTTCAGTACGATCAGTCCAGTTACCTAGAATAAGAAAAAAAAAATTAATAGTTACGTGCATTTGTTCATGACTTTTGAGGTTTATGATGAGCATAATTATGGCTCTTAGAGGATGGGTAATTCTATTTTCATTCCATCAGCTAGTGTCAAGAACACAAAATTATAGGTACTAAAAAGGGTAAAAATCAAACAATAGTTTTGCCGAAAACCGATTTTATTTTTAAATTTAGTTTCCTTCAAGAGCGATATCAGCGATCTTCCTACGTTTCATATAGTACTATTTGCCGAGCTCTCTAAAATAAACCTCAGTCTCCTATTCGACTTCTTCACTTGAGCCAAATCTCTTTACTCAGTATATATCATCACTACACCAAACACTTTATTTTTGTACTCGACGCGCCTTTCGCTAACCATGTTAGCTTCTTCAGGAGCGATGATTGACTAAAGCTAAATTACAAATCTTCCCTATTTATACTTAGCCCAATCCTTGAATTACTTAGGTGGAACTAATGGCATATGCAAGGCCATCGGTTCCGGTCAAGTAACCAGTAGAGGGGACTATAAGGAATAGGGCCTCTGTCTTTGTTTAAACTACTTTTACACTTTATAATATCCATACTTTCGTATGCGCTCAACAATCTCCTATCAGATACATTTTTAATTAATCTTAAATTATCTAATGTTACAATATGATCAGCTTCAAGGGCATGTTCGGCAATGCTAGACTTTTCTGTTCTACTGCATTTTAAGTGTGCTAAATGTTCTTTAAATCGTGTTTTAATTGACCTTTTAGTTTACCCAACATACTTTTTGTCACAATCATTACAACTAATTTCATAAATTCCACTTTTCTCACAATTAGGAATCTTATCTTTGGGATTTCCTAAGATATTCCTCAGATTGTCTGATGACTTATAGACTAAGGTGAGGCCTACCTTATTAAATACCTTATTGAGTCCTTTGCTATATTTCGAATTATATGGTATGGAGACATACTTGGTGTAAATGTGTGTAAAAATGTAATGAGGCTAATTTGTGTTGTTTGCAATGATATGAATCATTAGGAATATATCTATCTGTTACTGTGTCTTTCCTATAGATATTAAATTCTATTCTATTATTATTTTTAATAATTAAAATATCTAGAAAAGGCAGTTGTCCTTTGTTCTCAACTTCGTAAGTGAATTTAATGGAATCATACCCGCTATTTAATTTGGAAAGAAAGTCATCAATATTTGCTTTCTTTGTATCGAAAATCCACCATACCATATTCAAATTCTTGACTGGCTTCAGTTTCAAATTTACTCATGAATAAATTGGCTATGAAAGGTGATAACCAATTACCCATAGCTGTTCCTTCTTTCTGAGCATAAAATTGACTGTTATATTGGAAATAATTTTGTTCCATACAAAGTTTAGATAATGTCAAGTATTCATGAATAATTTCGTCCTCAAAGTCATTGATCCTAAGTAATTCTTAGAGATATTGTAAAGTTTGTGGTATTGGCACAGTTGGGAACAAAGAACTTCACTTATGGTCTTGCATATGCCATTAGTTCCGCCTGAGTAATTCAAGGGTTAGGCTAAGTATAAATAGGGTAGATTTGTAATTTAGCTTTAGTCAATCATCGCTTCTAATGAAGTTAACATGGTTAGCGAAGCGCGTGTTGACTGCAAAAATAAAGTGTTTGGTTTAGTGATGATATATACTGAGTAGTGCCTTTGTGCCAAAGATTCCACATTCCCAACTTAGCAAAATCCCTTTCCCTGGAGCCACTCTTTCAAATTTAGGATGAGGTAATAATCGTTGGGGAGTAGATCTGGTGAATACAGTGGATGAGGCAACAATTCATACCCCAACTGGTTCGATTTCACTATCGATTTTATGGAGTTGTGAGATGGTGTATTGTCTTGGTAAAACACTTTTTTCTTAGCTAAATGCAGACTTTTTTCTTGATTTTACTACTCAAATGGTCTAATACACCAACATCTTTCCAGCTGATTCTTGTGTTTTTGGACAGCCACTCTACGGTCTGTCTGTTGGACTCAGGCGTGTAGTGGTGGATCTATGATACCATTGTTACGGATTGACACAAAAACTCCTTCAAATTACGCCGTGCCAAACAGTGTCCTGAATCTTCGACACGTTGCTGTTTTTGATCAACCGTAAGAGTGTGTAGTGCCGATCGGGCACATAGCTTATTCATATGCAAATATTCATGCAAAATTTGCTTTACGCGTTCTGTTAATATCTTCACGATGTCAGCTATTTCTCTCACTTTTACTTTGCGGTCATTCAGAACAATATGGCGGATTTATTTATATTTTTTGGAGTGACTGCTTTATTTGAACGTCCGCAATGTGGTGCATCATCGGTGCTCGTACGACCGCATTTAAGTTCACTAAACCATAGACATATAGTTGCTTTCGTCGGAGCAGACCTGCTATAACACTCTGAAGCCATTCATGGGTTCTGGTTGCATTTTTTCTCATCAGCAGATATTACAGGCAGATTCCGTGATACAGACCGTGCCTAACCTCACTTTTGCGTTAAGATCACAAGTGGCACCAATTGTCGTTGTTGGTGGCAAGTTGGGGAACTAAAATTTCAGGAATTAGTGAAAGGTTGGTTTGAAACTTGGCTAACTTATATAGGTTTGGTATAAAGAGTATAGATGGCGCTGCTAGTATTAAACGGGGAATTAAAAAAAATTAAATGTACAACTTGCCACCAACAACGACAGATGGCGCCACTTGTGATCTTAACACAAAAGTGAGGTCAGGCATGGCCTGTATCAGGAAATTTGCCTGTAACATCTACTTTCATTAAAAAGTAATGTTTGATCAACATACGAAATTCTTTTTGTTCTCCGGTTTTGTAAAAAACAAAAGCCTATGTTAAACATAGATCAAGAAAAATCAGAGAAACATATGAAGAATATAAGACAGTCCGTAATAAAATAAACGCGTTAGTGAGAAAAAAGAAAATGGAACATTGGGGAAAATTCTCTAAAGAAATGGAACATGACTTTTATGGTATGCAAAAGGAGATTTGGAAAATGATAAGGGGATAGTGAAAGAAAATGAAAGAGTTAATAGAAGTAAGGTACATCGAAAAAGATACATGAATAAATTATAAAAAGCAATTGTAATAAACAGAAAATTTGACACAAAATTAAAAAACCGAAAATCAGCTGGTAAAGACGAAATACAAAATATAGTTCATTTTATAAAGTACGCAGGAGTGAAACTGACTAAAGAATTAATAAAGCTCACAAACAAAATAATACAGAGATCGCGAATACCAGAAGAATGAAGAACAAGCATTATGATACCACTTTTTAAATAACCGGTCAAGTGCAAGTTGAACTTGCGCAATTAGTGTTCCGTATATTGATTGCTTTTTTAAAATAAAAAATGTTGTAACGGAAGAATAAAATGATCAGTGACTACACAAAACACACCCCAAATGAGTTTTCAACAAAGTTTATTTCCAATCTTTACTGAAAATTGATGACCTTGAAATTTCTGTTTTTTTATATATCAGATAAATTATTACAGGTAATGCACTCGTGATAATTTTCGTTCAATCTACACCCCATGGAGAATATTTCAGAATTTTTTCAAATTTTTTGATAAATACTTTTCGAGATAAGGCGGGTGGACAGCGATTTTTTCGCGAATTTTTAAAAATAATACAAAGAAAAGTGCGCGCAAGTATTACATTATATATATATATATATATATATATATATATATATATATATATATATATATATATATATATTTTACTCGTGTTTTCACAAGCTTTCATTTGATATCACACTCGATTACCTAGTAAAATTTTTTTTTTTCACTTCCGATTTCACCCCCCAAACAAACCCCTTAAGTCAAAATTTAACTTTCAAAACTACATGGCTCTGATGAGGCCATCAATTCCTATATTATTACCAAATTTCAACATTCTGTGACAAATAGTTTCGGAGAAAATCGGGTATGACGGACGGACAGACAGACAGACAGACAGACGGACAGACAGACACCGAAGTGATCTTATAAGTGTTCCGTACGGAACACTAAAAAGGAGAAAAAAACCCGATCCGAATAATTATCGAGGACTTAACCTCTTGTGCACAACTTTAAAACTGACGACAAAAATTGTTACAAATAAAATAACTCCACTTATACGAGGCTGGTTTGAAAAGTCCGTGCAAAAATAAAAACTACTTATGTATTTGGGGTAAACCTTTTTTATTTTTCGACATAGTCTCCTTTTAGGCTTATACACTTCGTCCAACGATGTTCTAGTTTGTTGATCCCTTCCGAATAATAGGATTTGTCCAAGTCTGCAAAAATATCCATTAGTGTCTGCAATCACCTCCTCGTTTGAATAAAATCTTTGTCCCGCCAGCCATTTCTTCAAATTGGGGAACAAATAATAGTCCGAGGGAGCCAAGTCTGGAGAATAGGGGGGATGTGAAACGAGTTGGAATCCTATTTCCATTAATTTTGCGACCACAACTGCTGAGGTGTGTGCTGGTGCGTTGTCGTGATGGAAAAGGACTTTCTTGTGGGAAAATCGCGGGCATTTTTTTTTTTTGCAGCTCGGTTTTCAAACGGTCCAATAACGATGAATAATATTCACCTGTAATAGTTTTTTAACCCTTTTCCAGATAGTCAATGAGGATTATCCCTTGCGAATCCCAAAAGACAGTCGCCATAACCTTTCCGGCCGAAGGAACGGTCTTCGCCTTTTTTGGTGCAGATTCCCCTTGGTAACCCATTGTTTAGATTGTTGTTTGGTCTCAGGAGTATAGTAATGTATCCATGTTTCATCCACAGTGACGAAACGACGCTTAAAGTCCTCCGGATTCTTCTGGAACAGCTGCAAACCATCCTTGCAACACTTCACACGATTCCGTTTTTGGTCAAACGTGAGCAATCGCGGCACCCATCTTGCGGATAAGCTTTTCTCATGTCCAAATGTTTTATGCAAAATATTATGTACCCGTTCAGTCGAGATGCCCACAGCACTAGCAATCTCACGCACCTTAACTCTTCTGTCATCCGTCACCATATCATGGATTTGATCAATGATTTCTGGAGTTGTAACCCTCCACAGGACCGTCCAGAACGTTCAGCGTCACTTGTGCCCATATGGGCCAGTCCGAAAATTTTGAAAACCACTTATAAACTGTTCTAATCGAAGGTGCAGAGTCACCATAATGCTTATCAAGCTTCTCTTTAGTCTCCTGAGGCGTTTTGCCTTTCATAAAGTAATGTTTTAATCACCACACGAAATTCTTTTTCGTCCATTTCTTGAAAATCACTCGACTTTTCCTTGATTCACACGAATGCCAAACACAAAGAAATAGACCAATATGGCTGAAACTTGGTGTGCGTTCATTCAAGAGATGCTACTAACTAAACATGACCTCGATACGCGCCGGTGGTGCCATCTCTCGGACTTTGCACGGACTTTTCAAACCAGCCTCGTACAGCTTTCCGAAAAACAAGAAGGATTCAGAAGCGGAGATCCCGTAACGACGCAGTA
>CM032447.1:230913184-230943353 GCA_019049505.1 Pachyrhynchus sulphureomaculatus | reverse complement strand
AAACAAAAGGTGACTCACCAACACAGAGTATTAGAAAATCAAAGGTGATGTCAACATGTGTCACACAGTACTAACAACCAAAAACACAAACATCATGACAAGTCAGTCAGTGACATGTCAATTTTGAAACTTATAAGAGTCCCCACAGAGCGTTGAGCCAAAAATCTGATAGACCCATTCAATTCAAATGCTAAAGCTTTTGGCTGAAATTTTTTTTCTGAAGTTGCCTTCTTATCGAGTTTTTTAGGTGTGTCAATCTTTTTTCCAACCAAACGCTTCGTTTGCGCTCTCTTTGTCTAATATTACTCGTGCGCTCCCCGTTAGACTTCTGATTTGAATTGAAGGATTATGAAGGTATTTCTTGTATTTGGATGCTGAGTCCGTTCCCGGGGACCGTTTCCCCCTAAAATTCTTCAATTATCCGCAATGCTCATATTAATTGCGTTTTCCTTTCAAAAAAGTTCTGCAAAATTGACGGGCAACATTGTAGATCAAGTTTTATGATGCAAAATCATAGATGTGACACTGATCTTTGAAAAATTTTCATGGCGCACGAGTAATATCAGACAAAGACAGCGAGAACGAAGCGCTTTTTGGAAAAGAGACTGACACACCTAAAAAAAAATGTCAAAGAATATGTAAATAAATATATATATATATATATATATATATATATATATATATATATATATATATATATATATATATATATATATATATATATATATATACAGTCGACACTGTTTATAGTGAAGCTCTATATAGTGAAAAAACTCTTTATAGTGCAGTTTTTTTCACCTAGAATATTTATTAGACATAGCAATATATACGGATTTTTTGTTTATATAGTGAAAAACTTTCTATAGTGAAATTTCGGTCAATATTTTGGTCTTTCACTATATAGAGTGTCGACTGTATATATATATATATATATATATATATATATATATATATATATATATATATATATATATATATATATATATATAATTGGTACACATTTTGCGTGTCATTCCGAACATTAAAATTGCTAAATATTACTTCTTCAAAAAACAGACATGTTTTCAGCAAGCTGAAGGCCCCACTGCCAGTTCTTTCCGTGTCAGACTTAGTTTACTCAATTTCCTGCCTCAATTGTCCATAAATCTATATTGGCCAAACTTCTCAATCCTTGAATCGTCGTATTGCACTCCATAAAAGCGATACTAGATGCCATCCACACAGATGTGCTTTGGCAACCCATTCTGTTGACAATGGTCATTCTTTTAATTTCAGGGAATCCAAAATTCTTCATTTCTCTAACAATCTTTCTAGGAGAGGATTCCTTGAAATGTGTTACATCCAGGAGAATCACCTTAATATCAATAAAAGAACCGACCTAGATGGTCTTAGTAGCATATATAGTTTCCTCCTCTCCTGTGACAAATCAACTCCACACGATAATTCCCTGTCTTCAAGTGTTTTATCATCCATCTGTATTGAAATGGTGGTCTTCTCTCTTTTGGCTTTGAGATTTCCGGGGCTTCTTTCCTCCTTCCTCTCTTTGTTTATGGTTCTCTTTGATCCTGGGTTCCACAGATTCCTTCCACTTTATCTGGGCGATCTTTTGCACTTAGCGATTACTGTCTTCCTTCCAATGACAGTACCCTATGTCACCCCTTCATCACCTCTTTTTGCTTTCAATCTTCATTGGTTTCTGCAAATAAGCTCTTCCTCCAATCATATTCCAACAAGAAATTAAAAATTAACAATTAATTTGTTAGACAATCTTCCTCTTCGTTGCTCTCATTATTTTCTCTTTCTCTCTCGCTCCCTCGCTCACCTACAATTAGGTTATGGCGTATCCTCCCTCGGCTTCATACCGGCTTCTTAGTCGCTCAATTGGCTATCTTCTTCTCACTTAAAGGTCCAACATATGCACTTCCCAATTTTGATCGGTTCCTTCCAGGTGTCGACCCCGCATTCTGGTTAATTGAGTTTTCTTGATTAAACCCCTTATCTCTGTCGGTTAGCTGTCTCCTGTCGTTCTTGTCATCTTTCCTATATGGCGGTGGCCATGTGTGGTGCTCATAGTTGAAATAAATAATTAACGACGTTCTCAACATCCAAGGTTCCCAATGACATCCATATTTTAATTGCGGTTTTTATAATTTTGTCTACATTGTTTTAGTGTGTATTTTATATATATTTTATGAATTGACCAACTTTTTAATGTAACAACCTTTTTTATGTATATGCTTACTACGGCCATTCGGGCTAACGAAATCTTTGCACTTCTCATGTGAGTTTGTTTGATTTATTATAACTAATATTTTATTCTTGTTCTACACTAATTTTATTTATTGTAACAACTCAAAGACAACATCATTTATTTAAATTTGTCCCAAACACGATCAGTGAATACTCTTTGTTCTTCTTTTCAGTTCTGCCCTGAAGAAGGTCCCAATCTAGGACTGAAATATTGGCTTTATGAAAATTGTGTGATCTTCTATCACGTCCTCTTTTTGCCGAGTTCCCCAACTAAGATTGTATTTTTAAAATATATATATATATATATATATATATATATATATATATATATATATATATATATATATATATATATATATATTTATATATATATATATATATATATATATATATATATATATATATATATATATATAATGGCGTGCAAAAGTTTCTGGCCAGTGACATTTCGTACTCTAATTAATTAAAAAAAAAGACTAATGATTTTTAATCATTATGAGATGTGAGTATAAGATATAGGAAACAAAATAATATAGTAAAAGATTATTATTTATGTTTGTGAATATATTTATTATTATTACTCTTATATTTATATGTGCAAAAGTTTCCGGTCACTTTGTACTACGAGAAAAATTATTAGTCCATATGGTCTATAATAGACTCAGATTATATTTTTATATTAATATTTTGTAGCCATACCCTTTGCAGCGATAACAGCCGCACAACGATGTGGCATTGACTCAATTAATTGATTAATGCAAGCAGGTGGAATTTTATCCCATTCTTCCTTCAATGATTTGAATAATGCGACTTTATTTGAATATGTACGCTTTCGAACTTGACGATCTAGCGTTTCCCATAAGTGTTCTATCGGGTTCAAGTCCGGTGATTGAGATGGCCAGCTCAAAACTCTCACATTTGAAGCAGAAAACCACTGTTTTAACAACTTGGATCTATGTTTGGAGTCATTATCCTGCTGAAATATCCAATTCTGCGGCAATGTTTCTTCAACATATGATAACAAATTGTTTTCTAAAATGTCCTTGTAAATATCAGCGTTCATATTTCCGCTGATCTCGATCAATGGACCGACTCCTTGTGCAGAGAAAAGTCCCCAAACCATCACACTTCCTCCACCGTGTTTTACAGTAGGAATTTGGTACCGAACATCATTTCTCGTACTAATAGGACGTCGTACATGTTGTCTACCATCGCTTCCAAAAAGATTAAATTTAGATTCGTCTGAAAAAGCTTTTTTTTTTTTTCCAATCTTTGATTGTCCAATTTAGGTGATCTTTGGCAAATTGTAATCGAGCCGTCTTATTCTTTTTACTGATTAATGGTTTTTTAATACCTATACGGCCAAAAAGTCCCACATCATGTAGTCTTCGTGTCACAATACTACGACTAACATTAGCTAGGTTTTCATCTTTTAGCTCGCGTGCAATTTCGGCCCTAGTTTTCTTGACATCCGCAGTTGATTTGCGTTTAATGATACGATCTACTTTTTTAGACGTTTTTCTTGGTCTTCCATTACGCGGACGATCTTTTAAACCATATCCACAACGGTATTTTACAATAATTTCGTTCACCTATCGATAATAAAGAAGCAATCTCACGAGAAGACTTTCCTTTTTTTGAAAATTTTATTACTCTCTCTCACGAATTTTGATTTGCATATGCCGAGCCATGTTTATGCTCCCAGGACCTTTTATGAACTAAATGTGAACATTCAAACGCGCTATTATTCGTAAATACGTCTTTGAACGTCCTACTGCGTCAATGTATATTATGTGGCCGGAAACTTTTGCACATATAAATATAAGAATAATAATAATAAATATATTCACAAACATAATAATATCATCATAATGATTAAAAATCATTAGTCTTTTTTTTTAATAAATTAGAGTACGAAATATCCCCGGCCGAAAACTTTTGCACGCCACTGTATATATATATATATATATATATATATATATATATATATATATATATATATATATATATATATATGGGCCAATGCAAAACCACTGAAAATCATCAGTGCATATATTAGCAGTCTACCCACTGTTTTTTTTGTTAATCGACGATAACCACGAAGTAAAAATTTTTCCCAAAAAGAACTAGTTCTTAAAATGGAACTTTAAAAGTTTCCTCAAATGTAGAATTTAAATATCCAAAAATATATACTCCTCTCGCATTTTTAAGACACCCTGTATATATAAAAACTACTTTACTATCTATTAATTTTTTTTATATACAAGAGACGGCATAAGGATTTCTTTTCTTACTGAGTGTTATTGTCTCTCTCAGAATCAAAGCATTCTATAGATAATAAAATTATAGTACGACAAAATCTTATGCAAATAGAAAATATTTATATAACCGGTAATTTACCGTTAATTCGATTAATATTCCATCTTTCTTCAACCTGTATTGAAGAAATAAAATCGCGGAACACTTTTATTAGGCCTATAAAAGTAAACATAATCTGCGTGAACATTCGCATTCAAACAAGTTAATTATATTCATCGGGCATGTTATCTTTGTTGCACATCTTTGAAATGCAATACCTGCACATACTCTTGCGCTTTGTTCTTTTGTTTGTCAAATGATCCTCGTTGCTGATTAGACGAAAACATGTTACAAATGTTTTTTGCCTTTTTCGTTTGTTGATCGGACGATAATGTGTGTTTAAACATATAAAGAATTGAAAATGTTTGATTGCTTTATTAATGGATATTTAACAGATATCTCCTTTTTAAACTCTTCAAACTCAGGGGCTATCCTGGACGTTGAAATTAGTGTGACAAATTCTCTATGAATTTAACAAAGCCTCCGTTCGAGTACAAGTAAAAGTGTAAGAAATTTTCTTTAGCACCCTTACATCAAAACCAAAAACATTCTACCAGTAGATAAAGTATGTCATTTATAAGATTGTTTCACGCCAAATCATTGGTTCATTAGACACTTACAGTCCCTGGCCAAATTATTAGACGCACTGCAAGATTTCATGTAAAATATTAATTACCGAGTGATATTGTACCGTTTTATTATTTTAAATTGATTCGTTTTTTATTTTTATATTATCCAATCAATTACCTATTTATTTGACATAAATAAAACAGCATTAATTTAGAAAAACATAAGTTTATTAAGTTTTAAAGAAAAGTGAAATTAATGTTAGTAAAAGTCAATATTTAGTTGAGCCACCTTTAGCCGCTATCAAAGCTTTAATTCTGCGCGGCATGCTATCAATGCAAGATTGTACTGTCCCCTGCATTTGAGGATGATGATCTTTAGCCACTTCTCTTTTCATCAGCTCCCACACATTTTCAATGGGGTTCATACCCGCCCAATCCAACAGAGGGATATTTTTTTTCTACCAAAAAAGCTTTAAACAGACCGAGCAGTGTGGCAGGGGGAGCTCCATCTTGCATGAAAGTGAATGGTTCCCCATTTGGAAACCATTCTCTGAGCTGCGGAATCAACCGATTTTGTAATACTTCTTTGTACTGATCTTGCCTCATTATTCCTTTGACGACGTACAGACGTCCAGTGCCCTTGCCGCTGATGACTGACCAAATCATCACTTTGGTGGGATGTTTAACCGTCGGGACGACACAATCAGGATGAAACTTTTCTCCATGACGACGACGCACATACTGAGCTTTATTCTGCAAAATTTCGAATGTGCTTTCGTCACTGAAGCAGACCTGTCAAAAATAGGAAAAATATATAAACTTCCATGTTTATTTGCCTTATTTAACTGAAAATGATAATAATGCATCAATTATTGATTAAATTGCTGTATCTTACCGATCTCCAAAAGTCCACATCTTTGTCTTGCCATTGTTTGGCCCACTTCAGGCGCTTTGCTTTCATTGCAGCTGTTAACTTGGGCTTCCTGGCGGGGCGACAGGCCTTAAAATTTAATTCTTTCAATTTTCTTCGAACAGTGCGCTCAGAAGCATTTACGCTAGCATCCTGGAGTTGTGATTTTATTACCTTTGTGGTAGCAAATCTGTTTTCTACACAAATTTTCTTCAAACATCTCTCTGACCGTGGAGTGAAAATTGGTTTTCTACCGCATCTTTTCTTTCTTTCCGGTCTTAATTCCTTCCCTGACTCAATTTTCTTTTTTATGCGTAGTACACTAGCTTCAGAAACCTCCAATCTTCGTGATATTTCTCGGTTTGTAAATGTTTTCGCAATCACAAGGGCCTTCACTTCAGCTTTTTTACGTGGTGAAAGATCGCCTTTTCTACACATAATGAAAATAATCCAATTACTTTTTTAAAAAACACTGCATACAAAATAAACTAATAACTGAGTAGTATAAAACTGTTAAACAAACAATCACAGTCCGTAAAGCCACAGAAACACGTCCGTACCTGACTCGATTCCGATCGCGACTGATACAGGTTTGTACTTGTTTACGTTCATGTATCACTTTGTCAACACAGTGTTCCCATATGTTAAAAATAAATACAAATATGTAGTCTACAACAATTCTTTTAAATAAAAATCAATAATATTGTAGTTTAAATATACCATTATTGCATAAAAAACTCTTAAGAAACATAAAATTACTAAAAAAAATACAGTGCGTCTAATAACAGGGACTGTATATGCTTGCAGTAAGAACAAGTGGAAAATACTGGGCAGAATTGCAACCCTGTTTCATGTAAAAAAATTACCTTTTTTTTTATGGGTCTAGCACACGTGCTGCAGGGAAGTCCTTAAAGCGTTCCAGGAGCGGCACGTGTGCGGATAATGGCAGGGTGTTGAGGAGGCGGACCCCTGTCGTACAAACAGCTACAGCACCACCACAACAACAACAACCACAGACGATCCAAACAACTGTCTCAGCCGAAACTACTCCCGATAGTTTTACCAGATCCGACATTGTAGGTGATGGAAATTGCCTTTTTCGTACAGTTAGCTTATACAGGGTGGCCCAAAATGACCGAAGGGGTTTGAATTCCTTATAACTTTTTTATTATAATTTTGTTTTTTATTTCTTTTCAGTATTTTGTAAAGAACACTTGGGGAATTTAAAATGGAACAGTACACAATTGAACTACGTGCCCAAATCGTTGAACTATTTTTCAAATCAACGGTCCATTGTTTTGACTCAGCATGCATATCGTCGTTATTTTAATGTGCGGTTTGGACCCTCAGAGTCAACAATAAACCGTCTGGTTGCAAATTTTCGACAACAAGGGGCAGTAAGGAACCTTCCTGGTGCCTACAGACGACGAACGGTGCACACGGATGACAATATTGAACGGGTACAGGAGAGTATTCGGGAAGATGGAGAAACATCAACCGGGAGACGTTCGACACAACTTGGCCTCTCACGAGGCTGCAGAGAATTTCGCATACAATAAGAATGTTTCCATACAAAATTCAGCTTGTCAAAGAATTGAAACCGACAGATTACCAGCAACGACTTGATTATGCAATTTATTTCCGGCAAAAAGCAGAAGAAAATCATGATTTTATTCATAATTTAATTATGAGCGACGAAGCCCATTTCCAATTAAATGGGTTCGTTAATAGGCAAAACTGCAGGATATGAGCTACGGAAAATCCAACAGTAGTTCAACAGCGACAATTACACCAACTTAAGTGTACTCTTTGGTGCGGTGTTTCGTCGGAAAGGATAATTGGCCCATATTTTTTTGAAAATGAACACGGTGTCGCCGTTTCCATCACTGGTGTTCGATATCGGACAATGTTGGAAAATTTTTTAAGGCCAGCCGTGGAAAACCATCCGCAAGTATGGTTCCAACAGGATGGAGCCACAGCGCACACTGCGAGGGACACAATGGCTCTTTTACACGACATCTTTGGTGAACGAATTATTTCGCGTACAAGCGATTTTAATTGGCCTCCGCGTTCACCGGATTTAACCGCCCCAGACTTTTTCCTTTGGGGTTATTTGAAAGAAAAAGTCTATATTAATAAGCCTAGAACCATCCAGCAATTAAAAAACAATATACGCGACGAAATCAACAACATAACACCTGAAGTTTTGCGAAAGGTTATGGAAAATGTTTTGGAAAGAGCACGAATATGCGAAGCAGAAAATGGCCACCACTTGCGAGATATAATTTTTCATAATTAAATTAAAAATATTCTCCATTAATATACTGTATTTAAAAAAAAAAAAATTATAATTATGTCTTAAATAAAAAGTTATAATGAACTCAAACCCCTTCGGTAATTTTGGGCCACCCTGTACTTATATGGCCACCAAAACCATCATGAAAGACTCCGAGAGGTTGCTCTAAGATATATACAACAAAACTGGTCGAAACTTCACACATTTTCATTAATTGGGTACGACGATATGAAAGACTTCAATAACTACTATAACTATATGAAGAAAAATGGCACCTATGGAACGAGCCTACAGATACTTGCCCTCCCAGAAACCCAGAATAGCAACTTACATATCTTTTCAAAACAACGAAGAACAAGAGATACAAAAAATAACTTTTCGGGACAGACCAACAATAATAAGCACAAGAAAACACACCAAAACTATTTACCTTCTACTAACAGGCAAACCAATATCGGGACACTTTGAGCTTCTGACACCACAAAACACTAAAAACATCCCAAACAACAGTATACCAATAAAAGAAGCATCGGGCGAGCGACGTAACGGTCGAGGACGTCGCGGGAAATGGCAGCTCGACCAAAACGATGAAGACCGGGCAATTGAAAATGGACCTGCCAAAAGGTGTTGTGCCGGCGAGTAAGCCGACACCCACCAAGGCGGGAAAATCAAAACAACGCATGAGTTACACAACAGGAATCAACGAACACACCATGCGTTGCTATAATAAAATCACAATTCCTAACAAAGAAATCACCGAGAAGAGAATCACTCGTCGCCTGGACCCACTACCATCAATCCCAAACGCAACTGACGAAGAAATTATTCAAAAACTCCCGCAACAACAAAGAAATTCCAACAGCGCAAAACCAAAATTCAAATGGCAAATAAGAATAGAAAACAAAATCAACAACATCAGAACTACTACAGAACAGAATTACTACGCTTTCGTGCAACACCGCTAAAAAACAGAATGATTTCAGGTTGGCTGGTAGTAAAACCTGCTATGGATACGTACCGGTATTGTCATTTATAGTCCGAGTTTCGTAAAAATGACAGCTGTGCCTCAGCTTTGATACTCCTCGATTATTCTAGGGCCTTTGACAGGCTGAACCATCAATTCTCTATCTCTCTGAAAGCATCCAATCTCGGTTCTCTTTTTTTTTACTCGATATATTGCGGAATTGGTTAACAGTCTTAGGCACGCTACTCTGCATTTGTATGCATATGGTACCCAGTTATACTTTTCAAATTACCGAGACAAATGATGTGGTAATGAGTGACCTTCGATGGTTACAACAAAGCTCAGTTGATTACTGTCTAGATTTGAATCCTAAAAAGTGTTAAGTACTTCTTTTCGGGCGTGCACATACTAGATACCAATATCGAAATTTACTCCGCATTAGCTAGCCATCTCGAGCTATGGCTTGATGTTGACTTGAGGTCCTTTGAACGCATTAATAACTGTATAAGAAAAGCATCTGCTAATTTATCATATATAACAGTTAACAACTGTTATATCAAAAACGTTGAAAAATATATCCCATCAAAAACATAAAATGTAAAAAAGTCTCGCAACGCAGTCCTTCCACCACAAAAAGTTGTGAGATCTCATGTAAAACCAAGTCAGTTATTTTAGTTAGTATATATGGAAGCACCTATTCAACAACTTTGTCATAAATTGTTATCTATTTAGTTACCTACCAACATTTATAGTGACCGTATCAATATTAGACACCTTTATTTCTATAATGGCAATCGCACGGCAACATAATCACATAAGAATAATCTACTATTTCGATTGCTAAGT
The DNA here is from genome assembly GCA_019049505.1 of Pachyrhynchus sulphureomaculatus. Lineage (NCBI taxonomy): Eukaryota > Metazoa > Arthropoda > Insecta > Coleoptera > Curculionidae > Pachyrhynchus > Pachyrhynchus sulphureomaculatus. The sequence continues at coordinate 230,933,160 of CM032447.1, read as the reverse complement.
AAGTCTAAACAGTGCACTTAAGAATAAAGTATTTTAAATAGTAGATTATTCTTATGTGATTATGTTGCCGTGCGATTGCCAAGTCATTATATTTATTATAGAAATAAAGGTGTCTAATATTGATACGGTCACTATAAATGTTGGCAGGTAACTAAATAGATAACAATTTATGACAAAGTTGTTGAATAGGTGCTTCCATAGATACTAACTAAAATAACTGTTTTACATGAGATATCACAACTTTTTGTGGTGGAAGGACTGCATTGCGAGACTTGGCATTTTTTTACATTTTATGTTTTGGATGGGATCTCTTTTCTTTTTGTAGGTAGTCCTCTTTTTTTTTCTTCTCGGGTAATATTTCTTGTACGTCAGCTATGGATTTTCTTAAAACCCATTCCCTGTCTCTGTTGCTTTTTCTCATCATCCCTTTGGACTAATGTGCCCAGGACTATGTTTCCCACCGAGTATAATTTACAGCGATTCAAGAACAACGTGACTCGCTTTCCCCGCACACGGGTCGCTCCTGTAGCGCCTTAGAGACTTCCCTGCAGCACGTGTGCTAGACCCATAAAAAATATATATATATATATATATATATATATATATATATATATACATATACATATATATGTATATATACATATACGAGGCATGTTTTTTAAGTAAGTACCATTTTGCGATTCCGCCGCCGCAGCGATACGGTCGGCGTTCCGCGCATGCGCGCTGGTAACCTACATCTCATGTCTACGCACTGACGCCATTACAGTCTGATTCTTCATTGTATACGTTGTTTACTGAGTGTTTAAGATGCCTCCGACAATCGTGAGTCCCGCCGATTGTGAAGTACGGACTGTTATACGATTTCTTATTGCTAAAGGCGTAAAACCGATCGATATTCATCGTGAGATCTGTGAAGTTTACGGACAAAACATTATGAGTGATGGAATGGTAAGGAAATGGGTGAGAGCATTTAAAGATGGCCGCACAAATGTGCATGATGAAGAACGGAGTGGGCGTCCTTCGGTCGTTAATGAAGATTTGTTGCAGAAAGTGGACGAAAAGGTGAGAGAAAACAGACGCTTTACAATTTCATCATTGTGCGACTGCTTTCCTCAATATTCTCGTAGTGTTTTGTATCGCATTGTGACCGAGAACTTGAATTACCGGAAATTGTGTTCACGTTGGGTTCCAAAAATGTTGACGGATTTGCACAAAACCCAACGTTTAGGCAGTGCATTGACTTTCCTTGAGCGGTACCACAAATGAAGGTGAACATTTTTTAGACCAAATTGTTACTGGTGACGAAACATGGGTGGCCTACGTCACACCAGAATCGAAACAACAATCCATGGAATGGCGACATTCATCATCACCCAAAAAAGTGAAGTTTAAGCAAACAATTTCTGCCCGCAAAATCATGTGCACAGTTTTTTGGGACAGAAAAGGAGTATTGCTAGTGGAGTTTCTGCCTCGTAATGAGACAATCAATGCAGCGTCTTATTGTGAGACATTGAACAATCTGCGTCGTGCAATCCAGAACAAAAGACGTGGCAAGTTGAGTAAGGGTATCGTTTTGCTGCATGACAATGCCCGTCCACATGTGGCTAATCGGACCAAATATCTCATCAAATCTTTTAAATGGGAAACTCTAGATCATCCTCCATACAGCCCTGATCTGGCGCCCAGCGACTACCATTTGTTCCTGCACTTGAAGAAGCACCTGGGTGGTCAGCGTCTTCAAGACGATAACGAAGTCAAAACATTTGTGATACAGTGGTTAACAAGTCAGGCGCGCAGAATTTTATGAGGAGGGTATTCAAAAACTGGTGCCACGTTATGACAAGTGCCTCAATATTCACGGAATCATGTAGAAAAGTAGATTAAGGTACAGGCTTTCATGTAAAAATAAAATTATAGCGATATCTTTGCACGTCTTTTTTTAATTCCAAAATACTTACTTAAAAAACATGCCTCGTATATATATATATATATATATATATATATATATATATATATATATATATATATATATATACGGTGTGGTAGCTAGGACCTAGCAACAGCAATTCAGCTTTGCTGTTGACTGAACACACTCCTTAAGCAAATGGATTGGAGATGTCAAAATTTACCATAGTTGCTCTAGCTTCTGATTTTGGTTTACTAACGGGATTTTCATTACGCACAACCTCCACTAAAGAACTAAAAAAATCTGCAGCTGTTCTCGCATTAAAACATAAAAAAGATTTAGATGCCAATAAGTTATGTTTGGAAATTGAACGTTACAAACACCAAATAAAATCATTATTTCACGATTTAAAAAATCCAGACTGCATTGCTCTTCTGAACTGTCACGAAGAATATGGTTTAGTAACCAGTTATCCCAATATAGGCATAGCTCTTCGACTAGCAGTGACATCTGAAAGATCTTTCTAAAAAATATTAATATTTGCGATTACAGATTGGCCAACAACGTCTGAATAATATCGCTATAATTTTAATTGAATATGAAGTTGCCAAAAAAATTTAATCTAGATCTTGTCATTGGCAAAATTTCATCAGTAAAAGCGAGAATAGTACATTTTTAACTAAATTTCATTATTTCTGTGATTTTTGTTGTCGTCTACGGGAATTTTTTTGGGGCGAAAAATTTGAATCTTGCCCTGAGCGCTCAAGACCCTAGCTACGACATTCTATATATATATATATATATATATATATATATATATATATATATATATATATATATATATATATATATATATATGGTATATATATATATATATATATATATATATATATATATATATATATATATATATATATATATATATATATATATATATATATATATATATATATATATATATATATATATATATGTATATATATATATATATATATATATATATATATATGGTATATATATATATATATATATATATATATATGTATATATATATATATATATATATATACCATATATATATATATATATATATATATATATATATATATATATATATATATATATATATATGTATATATATATATATATATATATATATATATATATATATATATATATATATATATGTATATATATATATATATATATATATATATATATATATATGGTATATATATATATATATATATATATATATATATATATATATGTATATGGTATATATATATATATATATTATATGTATACATAAATATTTTAATTTTTTAATTCAAACAAGCCCATTGGTGTCTACTTCGCTGTATGCCCTTAAATTATACCGACTTCCAAGATTACAAGCGTTAATTAAAATACAATAACTTTATAATCCCACACATATATCTGGACACTATCAAAAAAGAATCGAAACAAAACAGATCCGTATAAATTTTTAAAAGGTCAAAAGTGTAAATAATGTCTGGCTTTTAACATTAATATATGCAGAGATCTTAAAACAATCTCCTCCACTCATCTTCACAATTGCAAATATATTTGTGCAATCGGCGACCATTAGCATTTAAGATCGCTATTAGTCTGATACGCCATTGCGGTATTTAAATGTATGAGCACACACACTCTACAGTTCTGACCATTATAAGTGCGTTACTAAATTCTTTTCACTTCTATTCACTGATGGGAATGTGGCCAAATTACGTATTAAAAAAAAAACAACCAAGTGCAAGTCGGACTTGGGCAATGTTACGATGATTGCTTTTAAAATAAAAATAAAATCCTTACCTAGGCTAAGTTACTTAGGTTCCTGACATGTATATATATATATATATATATATATATATATATATATATATATATATATATATATATATATATATATATGTTTATATATATATATGGTATATATATATATATATATACATTATATATAAATATATATTATATATAATAGTATTCATATATATATATCTTAAGGTTCAATATGGTTGACATGTCCTTCTCCAGGGTGAGAGGGGGCATTATCCATTAACAAAATTGCTTTAATAGGAAGACGGTTTCTGTTAAAAAATTTAGTCACAGATGTCACGAACTCGTCTTCAAACCAGTTAATCAATAAGGTCGCATCCATCCATGCGCTCTTCTGACTTTTGTAATAGACTGGTAGGGCTTTGAGTGAGATGTCTTTTAAACTTCTCGAACGTGCAGGCTTGCCAATTTCCATCAGTGGGATTTTCTGCTTGCCAGATGCATTGGGACATACCATTATAGTTAATCTTTCCTTACTTCGTTTGTGCCCAGGAGCTGATTTTTCCTGTCGAGATGCCAATGTTTTTGATGGAAGCATTTTATAATTCAGACCATTTTCGTCACAGTTGTAAATTTGATCACATGTGTATCCACAATCTTCGATTTGCTTTTTAAGGTTCTGTTTAAACTTCTCAATTGATGACACATCAGCAGAAATTTTTTCACCACATACAGTCAGTTGTCGTACACCGTACCGTTTTTTCCAGCGGTCAAGCCATCCAGAACTGGCGGTAAACTAATCTCTCTCTGGGAATTGCCTACTAATCATTATTGCTTTCTGTTGTAAAATTGGACCTGACAGAGGCACACCTTTTGATCTCTGTTGGTTAAACCACATGAATAAAGCTTCATTAACCTTTTCATAGTCGCCGGTTTTTATTGATTTTCTTCCTAAGGAGGTTTGATTTACCACTCTTCTATTTTTGTGCGGTTTCTTTTACAATCTCCAACTGTTACCTCACTTACTCCATAATCTCGTGCAACAACTTTAATTGTCTCTACTGTAATACACTCGTAATAATTGTCCTCAATCTACACTTTATGAAGACTATTCCAGAATTTTTTCAAGATTTTTTGATTAATACTTTTCGAGATAGTGTGAGGCGACAGCGATTTTTAGCCATTTTTTAAAACATAATACAAAGAAAAGTGTGCGCAAGTATTATATCATATATATTTTTGAACTCGTGTTTTTACAAACTTTCATTTGATGACCTAGTAAAAAAAAATTCTACTTTCGATTTTACCTCCCAAAACTAACCCTTTAAGTCACAATTTTGGCTTTTAAAACTACACGATTCCGATTGGGCCATCAATTCCTATATTTGTGACCAATTTTAACTTTATATGTCAAATAGTTTCAGAGAAAATCGAATGTGACAGACACTAAAATGATCGATCCCATAAGTGTTGCATACCAAACACTAAAAAACTACCTTTACATACCCAATATCATGCCACAAAGGTGGTAAACTCTATCATTGGCTGATAACGAATGATTTAATATGCTTAAAAATATGTACATTTTGTCAATATATTTTCTATTCCGATTTTCTTACATTACTAACCTTTCTCTTCTAGAAGATTATATAAATATATATATATATATATATATATATATATATATATATATATATATATATATATATATATATATATATATATATATATATATATATATATATGTAGTAGTGGTTTTTCGGCTATCCCGTGTTAGCTTAAAGTCCCTTGATGGACGGTTTCGCTGACGTTTCGATGGAATCTCATCCATCTTTTTCAAAGCGTTAATCACTGAACGGTGTTTTGGCGGATGAGATTCCATCGAAACGTCAGCGAAACCGTCCATTAAGGGACTTTAAGCTAACACGGGATACCCGAAAAAAACCACTACTACATTTCACACCCGTGAGAACATTCGTCAAAATGTCGTGCAAATTCATTGTTTGACGAACGGACTAAAACCCGGAATTTTAATGTATTACATTCCACCATCTGTGAAAACCTCTATTGTAACAAATATATATGTATATATATATATATATATATATATATATATATATATATATATATATATATATATATACATATATATATACATATATATATATATATATATATATATATATATATATATATATATATATATATATATATATATATATATATATATATATATATATATATATATATATATATATATATATATATATATATATATATATATATACATATATATATATATATATATATATATATATATATATATATATATATATATATATAGATATATATATATATATATATATATATATATATATATATATATATATATACATATATATATATATATATATATATATATATATATATATATATATATATATATATATATATATATACATATATATATATATATATATATATATATATATATATATATATATATATATATATATATATATATATATATATATATATATATATATATATATATATATATATATATATATATATATATATATATATATATATATATATATATATATATATATATATATATATGGGGTGATATGGAAATCACTTAATATATTGAAAGTGAAGCAAAAATAATTGTAGAAGAAAATTAATAAACATCTGCCCTCAATAATAACATGTAACATTAATTTAAAGAAGTCACAAAACTCCTGAACTAAAACTAACGCTTCCAATACCTGAAAAATTACATATAGAAATAATGTTATTAATGACGTACCCATATCTATTTTACCAGTGCAATTAATTAATCTGTTTAGTTCAAAATACTTAAAACAAATTATTTTTTCTGTCAGAACTAAGAAATTTCCTAGTAAGAAATGCATTACACATCAGGTATAAGTAACGAACACACAACAATAATTCCGTTTAATTAAGCAGACTATCGTAAAAAACCAATTGTCAATAAACTTTGCCAACATCTATAAAACACTTAATACACCTATTACAATACCAATTTACAATATTTCACGAAAATAACTTTTTTTTCGTAATACTTTTCACTGTGTAAACAAAACGTTTTGTCGCTAAAGAAATTAGAAGGTTAGATTGTCGCTAACAGCCATGTGCCATTTCCTTTCCACCCTCATTAAACATTCACGCTCTATCCCAATGCGCCATCTATGCCTTCAAGCGGGAAGCTTGAGAAGGTGCGCTTCTGCAATTAGGTGTCAGTTGTGATCTGGCCGCTTTATTCGGATAGACTTTAAATAAGTCACCGACAGAGTGCAGTATAAGCATCTATTTTGTCACATACATATATATATATATATATATATATATATATATATATATATATATATATATATATATATATATATATATATATATATATATAATATATATATATATATATATATATATATATATTTATATATATATATATATATATATATATATATATATATATATATATATATATATATATATATATATATATATATATATATATATATATATATATATATATATATATATATATATATATATATATATATATATATATATATATATATATATATATATATATATATATATATATATATATATATATATATATGCTATTGAAAAAAAAAAAAATATAAAAATATGATTATTCTAGAACGTAGTCGCAAATGTTAAGAGCTTACAATCTTCAACTTGGCCATTATAAATCTGGGAAGATTCAGATCTTGTGAAATTTTATACACCCGAGATGCGAAACCACTTGAAGATTTTTAGATGAAAATAAGCGATCCTAGTGTTGTTCGGTCTATGGATTTATGAGCTCTTATAAAGCCGCATACGTTACTTTCAGGTTTAGGTTACAACTGCTCTCTAGTATAGTATTATGCTAACTAATGGCTATTACAATTCTACTTCTGATATTAGTAGTTGTCCTACTAAAACTACAACTGGTAAAGGTATATAATTTGTAAATATTCTTTTTTTATTGTTTAAACACTGCATTTCTGTATTATCATTATCTACGGAACTTTTCCTACATCTCTATTTTATTTCTGGATCCGATACAGCCTCTTCGTTTCGTACTAGGCCGATACACCTGGGTATCCACGATATGGTGATTGTTTTATGTCGTATTGCCAGCATCTTACATACATTTGAATAGTATACATATCCGCTATATACATTTCATTCAGTTCCGAATGTACTTTGATGCTCAATCTTCGGTAGAGTCATGAGAGCCCCGTTCGATTTTTGTTTTGTTTCAGTGCTATTAAAACGCGTTCCTCGAGGTAGGTTTTTGAGTCTACTGAACAGGAAAGTTTACAGACCCATGTCAGATGAATTCAGTAAATGTTGGGTTGTATTGGTACTACTCGTAGCTTTAGACAAAAATTGTCTACTAATTAATGCATTACGAGATGGTGCGCCATCATAATGTAAGATCCACTAATTGTTTATCCATAAATTCAGTCTTTTTAAATAAACAATTTCAGGTCAACGTCGCCTAACACCACGATAATACTCTTTATTGACTGCTTCTTCCTCCGGAAGAAATTTATCATGCACAACAGCATTGTAATCAATAAAAACATTAAGCATAACTTTCTTTTGTGATTAAAACCGACGTATTTTTTTTGGTTATCTGGAAAATACGATTTACCCGATTGACGTCTTATTTATGTGTCATACTCATATACCCACGTCTGATTATACTTTAAATGGATTGAATCACAAACATGGTTGGAAATCATCACCTCATTCGACAAATCGACCTTTTCGTCACAAATTCAATTATGTTGAAACAAGCCACGTAAGCAACACTTTTTAAACCCAAATCTTTGCGTAAGATTCTCTGAACGGATTCAAATGGTATTGAAATATCTTCAGCCGTCATTAGTCAATTTATTGTTTTCTCTGATGTCTATTTTGATTTTGTCGACATTTTTATCAGTTTTCGATGTTGATGGTTTTCCTTCCTGTTTTGGGTCATTTTTCAATGATTCAGGACCATTTTTAAAAAGCGAATACTAATCATTTGTTATTGATGTGGTTACCATAATACTTTGTAACATTTTCAGTGTATAATAATGGTTCATTTCATTTTTGAAACAGAATTTAACACAAATTCCTTGTTAATAATTTCTTCAATAACAAAAATCGAAGATTAGCAAAAAGTTGATGTAAAGGACAAAGTCTCACTGTGCAACTCAAAATTGCAGCTGTCTTTAATTTTTAAGATATTGCAATCTGTGTTACAACTGACGCTGTCTCCCTTCTCTCAACCTCGCGTTCCATTCTCCTCGATCTTCCCAGTCTCCTTCCTGTAACCCTCTATTTTCCATTGCCTCATCAACGTCGTCTCGCCATGAGCGCCTAGGTCTTCCCCTCTTTCTTCTTCCATTTGGACTCCATTCTGTGATTTTCTTAATCCACATTCTGTCGTCGCTTCTCCTTACGTGACCATTTCAATCGTTTCTTCTATGGCATGTACTGCGTCTTTTGTTATTCTCATTCGCGTTCTTATTTCCTCGTCAGTCCGAATCACCCTACAACACCTTCTCCAACATTCCATCTCTACCGCGTTTATTTTTGATTTATATTTCTTGTTAATGGTCCATGTTTCTGACCCGTATGTCATGATACTTTCAATGATTGTTTTGTTTGCTTTCGTTATGTGCTTATCCCATAATATTGAGTTTAACTATCTGTTGCATGTTCTCGTTTGTCCCAGTTTCGATTTCATTTCTCCTTCGGATGTTGCTTCTCTTATTATTATGGTGCCCAGGTATTTAAATTTTCCAGTTCCTTTAATTGTTACGTTCTCTTCAATTTCTAGATCTTCTATTTCTCCTGTTTTAGTTGTTAGGTATTCCGTCTTATTAAAGTTTATGTCTAGCCCAGCTTTGTCATACCCTTCCTTCAGTTTCCTCACCATATAGCTGAGATCTTCTTCGTCCTGTGCCATGACGACTTGGTCATCTGCGAAACTCAAGCTGTATAAGTAGTCATCTCTTACTAGGACTCCCATACCTTGATTGACATTTATTCTTCCAGTTTTTTAAAGTCTGTTCCAGGTAGATTTTAAACAGTGTCGGAGAGGTTGTACACCCTTGTAGTAGTCATTTCGTTGTTCTAATTTTGGCCCCTAACTTATTACCAATTTTTACTCTGTTAATATTATTTCTATATATCGCTTTTACTACTTTTATTAATACTTTGTCGATTCCCATGTTTGACATTGCTTTCCAGAGGTGACTTCTAGCTACTGAATCGTAAGCTTTTCTTATATCGATGAAAGCTAGGTGGATTTCTCTGTTTTTGGCTAGTTTCTTTTCCATCAGTTGCTTGACTGTATATATGCGATCAATACAGGACTTCCCAGCCGTAAATCCTGCTTGGTCTTCCCCGATTTTGCCTTTTATATTGTCTTCTATCTTATTCTTAATTACTTTCACATACAGTCGTCCAATGCTTGAAATGATGCTGATGCATCTATACTTTTCACATTTCCTTCGGTCACCTTTTTTTTAAAAATTGAGACTATGTGCGCTTCGGTCCATTCATTAGGTATTCTTTCTTTATTTATAGCCCTGTGGAACATGCTTCTTATTATTCGGTGCAGTTTCTCTGATCCGTATTTGATTATTCATTGACCAGCTGCTTTCCGGCTTTTCAATGATTTTATGGCCTTTTTTACGTCCTCATATTTTATCTCTACCTCCTCATGTTCGTTTTGTTGTTGTTCGCCATCTTCGTCTCTATTCAAGAACCCTAGTCTGTCTTCTGTTAGTAGTTTTTTATAATAGTTATCCCATTGGCTTCCTTGAATGTATTGTATAAGAAATTTTTCTTTGGAGTATACGAGGCTGGTTTGAAAAGTCCGTGCAAAAATAAAAACTACTTATGTGTTTGGGGTAAACCTTTTTTATTTTTCGACATAGTCTCCTTTTAGGCTTATACACTTTGTCCAACGATGTTCTAGTTTGTTGATCCCTTCCGAATAATAGGATTTGTCCAAGTCTGCAAAATATCCATTAGTGTCTGCAATCACCTCCTCGTTTGAATAAAATCTTTGTCCCGCCAGCCATTTCTTCAAATTGGGGAACAAATAGTAGTCCGAGAGAGCCAAGTCTGGAGAATAGGGGGGATGTGAAACGAGTTGGAATCCTATTTCCATTAATTTTGCGACCACAACGGCTGAGGTGTGTGCTGGTGCGTTGTCGTGATGGAAAAGGACTTTCTTGTGGGCCAATCGCGGGCGTTTTTCTTGCAGCTCGGTTTTCAAATGGTCCAATAACGATGAATAATATTCACCTGTAATAGTTTTAACCCTTTTCCAGATAGTCGATGAGGATTATCCCTTGCGAATCCCAAAAGACAGTCGCCATAACCTTTCCGGCCGAAGGAACGGTCTTCGCCTTTTTTGGTGCAGATTCCCCCTTGGTAACCCATTGTTTAGATTGTTGTTTGGTCTCAGGAGTATAGTAATGTATCCATGTTTCATCCACAGTGACGAAACGACGCTTAAAGTCCTCCGGATTCTTCTGGAACAGCTGCAAACTATCCTTGCAACATTTCACACGATTCCGTTTTTGGTCAAGCGTGAGCAATCGCGGCACCCATCTTGCGGATAGCTTTCTCATGTCCAAATGTTTATGCAAAATATTATGTACCCGTTCAGTCGAGATGCCCACAGCACTAGCAATCTCACGCACCTTAACTCTTCTGTCATCCATCACTATATCATGGATTTGATCAATGATATCTGGAGTCGTAACCTCCACAGGCCGTCCAGAACGTTCAGCGTCACTTGTGCCCATATGGCCAGTCCGAAAATTTTGAAACCACTTATAAACTGTTCTAAGCGAAGGTGCAGAGTCACCATAATGTTTATCAAGCTTCTCTTTAGTCTCCTGAGGCGTTTTGCCTTTCATAAAGTAATGTTTAATCACCACACGAAATTCTTTTTCGTCCATTTCTTGAAAATCAGTCGACTTCCTTGATTCACATGAATGCCAAGCACAAAGAAATAGACCAATATGGCTGAAACTTGGTGTGCGTTCATTCAAGAGATGCTACTAACTAAACATGACCTCGATACGCGCCGGTGGTGCCATCTCTCGGACTTTGCACGGACTTTTCAAACCAGCCTCGTATATTCATAGCTCTAATCGTTCTCCATGCCTCCGAACTTCGTGTTCCACCTATATAGTGTTTGATGTTTTCACATGCTTTTGCCCATTGCTCGTTCTTCTCTTTATTTATTAATCTTTTCGTTTCTCTATTTTTTCTCTCTATACCTTCTCAAATCCTCCTCTGACTTGGTGTTCATCTATTTCTCATAAAGTTTCTTCTTTTCCCCGATGACATTTTTCGTTGTTTCATTAATAGTGTCAATGCGTTATTTGTTTTCCCTCTCGTCTTCTCCTAAGGCTTCGTAGGCGGCTTCCTTAATACTTTCTTTGACGTGGTCCTATGTTTGTCTAAACTGTCATACTCAAAATCTGTGAAAGTTTTATTAATGTACAAAATAAATTGCATTCTTCAAGTGATATATACGATATATACACATTATTATCCAATAAATAATAAATATTCGCTTGTAAAATACAAAGAAACAAAACTGATAAAAAAAATAGTTAATTACTATAAAAACTTATTCCGAACAAAATAATAATATTCATTTTTATATATCTCATACAAGTAGATGATTATCTTCAAAAAATTCCCACTTGGTATATTTCATTTAGAAACAAATTTATTGAAGTGGTGTAGTGGTGATACCAGGTATACACGTATGAAATGAGGATTTCAGACAACAGATGGTGCACCAATGCAGTTTGTGCTATAAAGATTGGACACTGCGTCATTTTGTTGTGTCATCAACAAGTGTCACGCGCACGAGTGATAAATTGGAAAAGTGTGTGCATAGTGTTGTGTTGTTGTGTTCAATATGTCGAAATTTATTCCGAACAAAGAGCATTCGCGGACAGCATTATTTTTTTGTTTTCATTTGAAGAAAACTGCTGTTGAATCATACTGATTACTTCGAGAAGCTTATGGTGAACATGCTCCATCGCAAGATACGTGTGAACGATGGTTTCGGCGTTTCAAAAGTGGTGACTTCGATGTTGCAGACAAGGAACGTGGAAAACCGCCAAAAAAATACGAAGATGTGGAATTTCAAGCATTGTTGGACGAAGATGATTCGCAAACACAAAAACTACTCGCCGAGCAATTGGGCGTTAGTCGACAAGCTGTTTCCAATCGGCAGAGAGGCAACACAAAGTCATTTTTCTTCATGACAATGCTCCATCACATACGGCAAAACCAGTTCGCGACACGTTGGAAGCACTCAGCTGGGAAGTTCTACCCCATGCGGCTTACTCACCAGACTTGGCTCCTTCCGATTACCACTTGTTTGCATCGATGGGTCACGCACTCGTTGAGCAGCGTTTTGGTTCGTACGAAGATGTGAAAAAATGGCTCGAAGAATAGTTCGCAGCAAAAGGGGAAAATTTTTACTGGCGTGGTATTCACAAATTGCCTGAAAGATGGGAAAAATGTATAACAAGCGACGGAGCATACTTTGAGTAAAGCGCTTTTTATCATTCTTCCGTATTTAACATGTTTTTTAGAAAAAAAATCCTGGTATATACTGAGTAGTAACATTTTAAATTTAACAACACATTGTCATTTTAAAACAAGGATTATGGCCATAAATTTTAGTTTTGAAATATCCCAACAAGAAAAATCAATCAATATCAAATTGGGGCTACGTGGAGTCCAACTTAAGTAACTGTTTTGATTTTATGATTCTCTTTTTAATCGTGTAAATTTGGTAAAGCAAATGTGGGGAAGTTCTCAACTCTCTCAACATATCCCTCTAATTTAACAGTTGTATGACAAAGTCACTCTCACAAACATTTTTTCATAAATATCATTATGCCAAAACTATTAATAATGGGTCTTTCAAATTGAGTGTTTTTTTAATTCTTGAATAAGACACAGATGGCGTTGCGAAATAGCCTAGGTCTATGACATTTGAAAAGTGTAATGTATGACATTGATAAAAATGGAGTCGTATAATATACAACAAACGCATTTAAATTATTGCATTATTTTATGAAAATGGGTGTTCAGTGAAAAATGTTTTTAGAAAATTACGTAATATTTACAGTTTGCATAACCGTCCATCTGAAAGCACTCGAATTTTTCAAAAATTTCAAGGAACTGGTTCGATGGAAGATAAAAGAAGAGAAAGATATAGTCGTAGCGGTCGTTCACAGGAGTATATTTATTTGGTTCGTGAAAGTGTTACTGAAGACCCAGAAGTACCCATTAGTCGACGTTCACAACAAGTTGGACTCAGTGAATCCACAACATGGCGTATTTTACGAAATGATTTATCTCTGAAGGCATATAAGGTTCAAATAACACAGGAATTAAAGCCACTGGATCATTTAAAATGTCGTGTATTTATCAACTGGAAAATCAGATGACTTTTTTCAAAAAATCATCTTTACTGGTGAAGCACATTTTTCAAATTGGTGGCTATGTTAATAAACAAAATTGCCGTATTTAGGTTGAGGAAAATCCACGATTGATTCATTAAAAAACTTTACATCCTAAACGAGTCACTGTTTAGTGTTCCTAAATATTGCTTGCAAGTGACAACATGACCACATACAGTCGATTTAAATCGTTAAAATAGCGTACAGAGTGATAGTCTCGTCAAGCGTAGTTTTGCTGCTACGTACACACTATTTTTGACTCAATTTATTGGCTGTTGTATGTGTAGACTTATGGGTCACAGGCTGCATAATTGTCTATCACTCGATTTTTAACCCTTATCTTAAAACGTAAGTTCTTATTTATCTAGATTTTCTAACATATAGACTGCTTTTCCATCGTCAAACGTTGCTCCTAACAGATTCTGTAGTTTAAATAGTTGTAAGGGGTTTACCTCTTTACTGCCTGTTGTCGTCTCCAGTAGGTCTTCATTAGAGTGATTGACGAATTAATTATTATAATTAAATTTGAATAAATAAGACATAAACAGTCAGGCTGTTGTTGGTAATATTGTTATATTTAATATAATAAATATAAGCAAAGAAATGTTTTTAAATGAAAACTTAAAATTGTAATCTAGAAATAAGACATATAGGCAGAAAGTTAGTCCATTTTAGAATTTTAAAATATCGTTTCGTTTTTATCAGTAGTTCAATATTAACATTTATATTTTAAGTTCTAATAGGTAAAGATGATCTTAGAGCTTTTATAAGATAGATTTTTCCATCAAATTCCCCATTACCATATTACTTTTCCAACTGTATACGTTACGTTATCTCCCAACAACATTAGGAATTAATAATTAAAATTTCCCCCTAAGACAGGAACTACATACGATAAGAAATCTCTAATTAGGCTGGGGAATGCAAAGTCTCGAAAGATCGAGATTTCTGATTTAGATTTTCTCGGTCTAAGTATTCCTAGTATTGCAAGAGAGAGAAGTGTGGGAGTGGTGGAAGAACCTGATAAGTGAATAGTTTATTTATATTTAACGGTCTTATTTCTTATCATTTTATACTCGTATTCACTTAATTTTAATCTCATTACAAATTAATCTCTTTTAGCCAAGTACTTATAGCTCAAAAGTAATAAGAGCTATTACCAGTTAATTTTAATAATAAAATTAGAGACATAGGGAGGGATGGATGGATGGATGGATGTTATGGGGATAGGGTGCGTCGACATCTAAGGTCATTTAGCAGATGTTAGATTGATGATTACAAATTGATTTTCCTTATATTAAATGATGGTATTCATTTTCTTTTAAATATTCCTCGATATTATTTATATTGGATAGTATTTGTTCTGGACTTAAAATTTGTTTCATGTTCAGAAGCAAGTGATGCTTTTCTCTAGATTGTGAGAAGTGCGAGGATTCAAAAATATGCTTTACTGTAAGCGTGGTCTGGCATATAGAGCAGATGGGAGCATCATCCTTTTTTAGTAGGTAGGAGTGGGTAAGGAATGTATGGCCAATAGCTAGTCGTCTCCAGATTGTGTTTTGTCTTCTTGTGAGTAATTGTGAGTGATAAGGGGGAAAGATCATAGGTTTTAGGTCCCAGAGCTTATTGGAAGATTCCTCCAAATCCCACTGTAGTTGAAAAAGATCCTTATAAATGAGTTTGATGCGATTAAAGTAATCGTTAGGATGGTGGTCTTCTCTTATAAGAGGGCCTTGAAGAACTGCCTTTTTTGCATATAGATCTGCTTTGTCGTTGCTCACTATCCCAGTATGAGAAGGAATCCAGAGAAAGATTACATGAATATTGCCGTGTTTGGCTATATATAAGAGATCGGAGATTTGGTTTAAGAAAGCAAATTTAGTATTCCCATTCTTTATGGATTCTAAGGCACTCCTTGAGTCAGAGACAATTAAAATTCTTTTGAATTTCCCTGCATTTATTGCGAATCGTAGACTTTCTTTGATTGCGTATAGCTCCGCGGAGAAGATTGAGAAGTGAGATGGAAATTTGAATAATTTAATAGTGTGATTGTGGATAAAAGCAGCGCCCGTTCCTTGTGGGGACTTAGAACCGTCAGTGAAAATGATTGATTAATCTGATTTGTACTTGTTTATTCTTTCAAGTGACTGAGCATATAGAATTGACTTTAGTGAGAGAGATTTGTTAGATTTGTTTAGGGTAAGATCTACTACAGGTTTTGGAGAGCGCCAGGGAGGAAAAGAGGTGAATGAAGAATATTTGAATGTTAGAGGAATAAGTTTGTGAGTGGAAAGAATGTGTTTAATTCTAGATGGTATCGATAGATGGGGAAAAAGCTTTATGTTTCTGTTATGAATGTTGATGAGATCAGGTGAAAGTCTATTGGAGAATCTATGTAATGATGATAGATAATATTTCATCAACGATAGTGGTCTGATTAGATGTAGGGGAGGAGTACACGAAATACATTGGAGACTGGAAATAGGAGAGGTTCTGAAGGCACCTGTGGCAAGTCTGATTGCTTGATTCTGTATTGGGTTAAGTTTTTTCTTAGTATTTGAACTAGCAGAACCATAAATGAAATCGCCATATTTTAATTTAGACAGGATAAGGGATTTGTAGATATGCATAAGGGATGAGAGGTCTGAACCCCACTTGAAACTAGAAAGAGATCTCATAATATTCAGATCTTGGGCCGTGCGTGCTTTGAGTGAGAGACATAGGGGAAAGTTCGATAATATCGCCACAGTAAACATATAACACAGTAGCGACGCTCAAGAAAATTTTTAGGTCCTGTTTTTCATCACGCATGCATTCCCTATCATATCACGAACATGGCTGGCAGCACGGTCGCGGGTTGTGTTTACTTCTGGTCTTCAAGGAGAATCTTTTTATAACGTGCTCCGAAATTCATTATTAATAATTTTTCAATAAATAAATGACCTGTTTGACGTTATAATTGAAAATAATTATAAAAAAGATGTCAAGAGAAAGTTTTTGTTGTGCGATTAGTTCAGCTTGTAAAAATATATGTGGTTATATAATTAAAGACTGTGTTAGTCAATTTTCACTAGTCCACTGTCGATGCAACTTCTTCAGATCTACATTTTACACTGTCAAGTTAGGTTTAATGTTTACAATTTTATATAATTTCTTAATTATAATATTACACCTAATTAAATTACATTGATATATTGGAACACACCCACACAGACATGGAATTAGGAGAATAAATTCAATAATGGTGAATTGTTTAAATCTACCTGGTCGTTGAGTAAAGTACCTGTACGATTTATTTGCATCGTCTCTAAAAGGTTTAGTTTTAAACCTTTTTGTTGGGTATGTAAAATTTTGAAATTCTTGTTGAACGTGTGATTTTCTGTTAAAAGATTATTAGCATATGTTGAATTAGACTTTCTATGGATGAAACTTTTTTCGTGTTCTGTAATTCTTTGTATAAATGTACATCCAGTTTGTCCTATGTATGTTTTAGGACATGACCCACATGTTAATTGATAAACCCCTGATTTATTTTCATTATTGATTTGTGGTTTGTAGTTTTTGAAATATTTCCCTATAGTATTGTTAGTCTTGTAAGCTATATTGATATTTTTTTTTATTTAAAAATTTTCCCAGTTTTTCTGTTGGTTTGCCGAAATAAGTTAAGCATTTAAATGTGGTTTTTCTGTCCTTAAAACGTGGGTATATTTCTGAGATTGCCTTGTTTCTAAGTTTTTTCTTAACGATGTTATCGATTAAAGTAACCAAATAACCGTTGTTAACCGCTACTTGTTTTATGTAATTTAATTCTTTAGTAAAATTGTCCTCTGCTAAGGGGATATTAGGTAGTCTATGTATAAAGCTATGATAAGCCGCGATTTTATGATGGTTAGGGTGGTGAGAACTATTGTGAATTGTGGTATCTGTATGACAAGGTTTGTGATATATTGAAAATTTATGTTTTTTCATGGATTTCCTGATTGTTAAGTCTAGAAAGTTGATTTTCCCTTCGACTTCTTCTTCCATTGTAAAACTGATATTTCTATGTAAAGAATTAATGTACTGTAAAAAGTGAGTTAATTGTCTGTCCGTACCTGTAAAGCATACAATTATATCTTCTACGTATCGTACTACTGGTACGTACGTACCAGTATAGACAATTATTACTGTTGTTATTATGGTTGTTAAATATCATTGTTTCAATACTGTCCATGAAAATTTCGGCAAGTAATGGACTTAATGGACTCCCCATAATTAACCCTTCCTTACTATTGTAGAATTTATTATTAAATGAAAAATACCATCCAATATCTGTGGTGTCTCCACAGATCCTAAATGGTAATTTATTCAAAATTCTTTATTTCTGTATGCAATATACATAGAGATTATAATTATGATTATTATAAATATGTTTTCATATTAGTGATACATTTTATTTGTAAAACAGAGTTAGTTTAAGGTTAAAAGAAAGACGATCTCATCTTTAAATGATAATTACAATTATTTTCAATCTCTCCAGATCACTGGGATTCGCTGAAATATAAGGAGCATGATTGTTGACATTATACCCGCGAAGTTGAAGGCAGAGATATATTCTCAAAGTGAACATTTTTCTCCCTGGACAATATCTCTAATAGTTGAGAAATATAAATTAAACAATCAGATATTTAAATGAATACGTGTAAAAAGCGTTGAAGCCAAATATATTTTTTCCTTGTTTTTTTTGCTTTTTTCCCTGTTTTTTTGTATATCTGTTTTAATAAAAACTTGATACAAAATGTTTCTAAACAAAACTTTTCTCGCTTTTTTCTTCCTTTCGATTAGCAAAATTCATTTTTATTCTACAGAATAGAATATTTCTTGAAAGAAGGAATTTGAATATTTCAAAAACTCACAGGCATCATACTAGTAAAATGGCGACAGCTCATGTACTCATTACAAAGTCGAACCCCTTGAGATCAAAGTTGCCGAGTCGGTCTGTCGCTACTGTGTTTTCTGTGGTATCGCTCTCTTTAACAAAAACTAAGATTTCAGAAAAAAAAAAAGTTTTTTAAGATTAATAATAAAATACATCACTAAGTCGATGAAAATACTAATTATGTAAGTGATTAAACCGTGTTTTTTAAAGAAACTCATCCTATGATATCTATGGTCAACTATGGTGGTACTTTATGAACAATAGTTTTTCCTGAAGTAGGATCAGTGCAACTTTGCGTTGACCCAAGCTTTGTGCAACTATTAACTATAAGTTATTGTATCTCCAGGAGTTGTCTTCTATGTAGCATATTACTTCGTCCAAGCTTATATTTATTTATTTTTTAACAATCTTTCATACTTACTTCCTTAAAAATTGTTTCCTTCCATCAAATCAGATATAAATTTTCGATTTTGCTTCCTTAAATTTTTATCCTTTCCTCAACTCATTTGCTGCCACAAGAAGAATTTAACTTGAACAGACACAGGTACATGTCTTTTCACTAGGTGCCTTTTACCTTTCAAATGCTTCCGTATTCCCCAACTGCCCAACCACCAAAGGTTTAGAAACCTTTCAGTAGCAATATCGTCACCCCAGAGTTGTTCAAACTGACTGTAAATGATTTATAAAAAAAAAAGAGGAAATTACTGACATCATAAATCTCTAGTTTTTTTTATTTTATATTATATTGTTTATCATTATCTTTTTTGCTAAATTTATAAATAAGTTTGTATATAGAAAA